>WHYT01017268.1:690167-723403 GCA_009806455.1 Tetrax tetrax | reverse complement strand
TTTTAATTTAGTTTTATGACAGAAAGTTCTTACTCAGGGTGAAACTAGCTTTATGCAAAACACTGTGTGCTTGTTACATCCTCATGAAAAGGTGTTGGATTTTTGAACAGGGATAACATTCCTGTGTGCAACAGTATTAAGCAGGAAAAAAAAAGATAAATTTAACTGGTGGCTTTTCTGTGACCTTTTTATTGACAGATTTTTTAAAAAACATAGTAACATACTGGCTTTCCTGTGACCTTTTTTATTGACAGATTTTTTTAAAAAACATACTTAGTAATATACTGATATTTAATAAGTGAAAGTTGTTGCAAGGAGCTCAAAGGCTTTTTGTTCTTTGTTACTATTTTTTGTTTACTTTTTGTTACTTTGTTACTTTTTGGTCCCTGATACAGGATTTCATGTGTGAGGCTAGTTTGACAGCACTGCTTACTGTAACACTTCCTACCTCACTTTTGTCTGTGGTGTAGTTTAGGTGCATCTTTAGACATTTCAGAAGGATGCAGACAGAATACTTTGTTTTATAGAAATTAGCTTCTCCATTTTTTATTTTTGTATCATTTTATGTTTGCCTGTTTCAACATGTATTTCACAGAGGACAACAGTTACAATCAACGAAGTATGCTAATTTAAGAAGCAATCACTGGAAGCCAAAAATGTGGCATAAAGTTAGCTAAATACGTATGGGAGAGCAAATGGCATAGTTCTAATTTTTCATAATATTTGATCTCGATTAATCATGCTTTACTTCAGAAACTAATTAACTGACCATATGTGATGTGATGTTCTACATGTCCTATATGTACCAGCTTTAAAATCAAACAAAAATCACATTGTACTAGAAACTCTTGTAATGCAATTGTTAGTCAAACTTTACCTTATTACAAATGCTCATTAAAAATACAAACAAAAATACTACAAGTTGACAAAGGCTTAGCGGCAGTCTTGCTGCCATTCAAACAGAGCAGACAGTGCTTTAAACACAAGGGGGCTGAGGCTGATACCACCTTCGTTTTGTTGTGCAGGTTGCTCCTTCCCTCTCACATGTCCTGGCAGAGGGACTCACTGGCTGTCCATTAAATGCATGGAAACAATAGGTTTTCTTCAGCTTCATCTCCTGATAATTGCTGTGGAATCCCAAGATTACAAGAGGAGGAAATGCTTAATGGGAGAAGGGGAGATGAATGATACATGTTTTAAAGGGACGATGGCCTTTTCTGTTCTCATCTGGCCAGATACAATTCTCCTGATATCTGAGAGCTGGGCTACAGGGTAAGGAAAGTCCCAGAGATTTCAGTAAGTTGTTGCTTTTATTGTGTTAGTCAGTGGGTTTAATAAGAGTCTGATTTGAACAGAGAGAAATATCAGACTTCTAACACTAACTAATTTATATCAGGTTCTGAAAAGTATTCCTCTTGAAGCCTCTTAAAGGACCATTTACCTTCTGACAGTTTATTTTAATTTTATTTCTTGAATCTTAAAAGACACTTTATGGATCTTATCTTCACCTACCCCAACATTTATTTATTGTCCATGTTCTCCTTTGAGGTGGCAAATATTTGGGAAAAAGGAATAGCAAGGCAACTTGTCTGCAGATGTTTCAAGTCATTTTACTTGCAGGCAGGTGAAAACTTGAAGATTTACTCTCAGCATGGGTGATTATTGGCAGCATGCTGCAAGTATACCACAGCAGAAAATATTTCATTATAGGTGCAGCCAAACTCTCAGTCAAGAGGTGCATTTCGAAGAATAAATAACAATGAAATGACAAGGTATTAAAAAAAAAATTACAATGGAAAGGTGAAATTAAATTATCATAACCAGACAGAGGGAGCTCTTTTTCAGTATAACTTCATCAAATTGAAATCTAAAGGCTTTCTAACTCTTTGGAAGACTTTAATTAGAAAGTTTTGGTGGATTTTTTTTAAGGTTTTTTTTCACTGTGTCTGGATTTTGATTCTTTATTTAACTCTACTGTGTGTTCTCTCCAGACAGCTTAGTAGGTCAGCCTCATTTACTAGTAAATGAAATCTTACGTATTTTTTTCCTGAAGTCTTTTTGTTACATTATCTGTCCAGGGGATGTTCCAGTTTGTCACTAATGTAAAAAAAATATGTTTAGGCTTCAAAATATAATATATAATATAGTATATATTGTAATATATATAATTTTTAAAGTATTACTTTCTTCAAAAGCAAGTTTACATTAAAACTACCAGATATTTTTCCCATAGCAGAAGTATATAACAGAATTTATGCTGAGGAGGGTAGACTGTTAATAGCATTAGACGTTGTCTGGGTGGGAGAGCTACCTCACCACCTACACTGTCCAAACTAAAATCAAGAATGTTTGTAGTGGGAAGGGGTGCACCACAGTTACTTCTTAAAAACGATCTCTTGTGGTAGACTGTTGTCTTCTCTATCCGCATTAACTTGTCACCCTGTAACATTCTCCTTTTGGAACATGGCCTTTTGTTGCCAATAGCAGCTGTGGATCCTTTTATTACCTTACTAAAGAAAACAAGGCAATTGAGTAGTTAGCAGTAGCTTACTGTTTCAAGTACAATCTCTATTACCACAAGTGTGGGAAAGTCCTCCGCTTTTCAGATTTTTAAAGTACCAGACTTTCTAAGCTTTTTAGTGCCAGTTGCCTTTACAAGCAGCATCTTCTATTGCATTTTTATCCTTAGGATATTTTACAGATTATATTTTATTGTATATTTCTTGTCCAAAATTACAAAAAGTACAATTAGTTTTTTACAATTATGTCAAATGTCCACTTTTAGAGGAGAAGATGAATATAAGGCATACATGGACAAGAAAAGTTGAGACCACAAACTAGATATAAACATTTATTATATTTTATTTAAAGAATTTGGGCATAGCTTATAGAATCATAGAATGGTTAGAGTTGGAAGGGACCTTCAAAGGTCATCTAGTCCAACCCCCTGCAAGGAGCAGGGACATCCCTGACTGGATCAGGTTGCTCAGAGCCTCATCCAGACTGGCCTTGAACGTTTCCAGGGATGGGGCTCCCACCACCTCTCTGGGCAACCTGGTCCAGTGTTCTACAACTCGCATTGTAAAAAATTTTTTCCTAATATCCAATCTAAATCTACCTTCCTCTATTTTAAAACCATTACCCCTCGTCCTATCACAACAGACCCTACTGAACAGTCTCTCCCCATCTTTCCTGTAGGCCCCGTTGAGGTACTGGAAGACCACTATCAGGTCTCTCCAGAGCCTCCTCTTCTGCAGGCTGAACAGCCCCAACTCTCTCAGCCTGTCCTCATAGGAGAGGTGCTCCAGCCCTCTTATGATCTTTGAGGCCCTCCTCTGGACCTTCTCCAACTGGTCCATGTCCTTCTTATGTTGGGAGATCCAGAACTGAACACAGTACTCCAGGTGGGGTCCCACCAGGCCAGAGTAAAGGGGGAGAATCATCTCCCTCGACCTGCTGGCCACGCTTCTGTTGATGCAGCCCAGGATGCAGTTGGCCTTCTGGGCCACAAGGGCGCATTGCCGGCTCATGTTGAGCCTCTCGTCCACCATCACTCCCAAGTCCTTCTCCTCAGGGCTGCTCTTGATCCGTTCTCCACCCAGCCTGTATTTGTGCCTGGGATTGCCATGTCCCAGGTGCAGGACCTTACACTTGGCCTGGTTGAACTTCATGAGGTGGGCACAGGCCCACCTCTCCAGCCTGTCCAGGTCGCTCTGCATGGCATCCCTTCCTTCCAGCGTGTCAATGGCACCACACAGCTTGGTGTCATTGGTGAACTTGCTGAGGGTGTACTCTATCCCACTGTCCATGTCGCTGATAGAGGTGTTGAAGAGGGCCGGGCCCAACATGGACCCCTAAGGGACACCGCTCGTGACCGGTCTCCACTTGGACATCGAGCCGCTGACCATCACTCTCTGAGTGTGGCCATCCAGCCAACTCCTTACCCACCGAGTGGTCTGTCCATCAAACCCATGCCTCTCTAGTTTAGAGAGAAGGATGTCATGTGGGACAGTGTCAAAAGCTTTGCACAAGTCCAGGTAGATGACATCCGTTGTTCGTCCCTTGTCCACCGATGCTGTCACCACGTCATAGAAGGCCACCAAATTGGTTAGCTTGTTAATGGTTGGCTTGTTAATGATCAAAGACACACTTGGACGTGATACTGTTCCTTGTGGAGTGAGTTTTTGCTCTGAGTAGAAAGAGGCCTTTCAGTCTGGTAGTTCTACTAATGCCTTTGCCATCTGAAGATTTCTCTCAAAAAAGATCACTTTTTACTGATGTATTCTGTTTCCTTACCTACTTAGATTAAACAGCCTGTTCTTATTTAGTAGTAAGATTTGGTTCCCACCCACTCCAGGCTTGTCCTCCCTGCACTCACGGGGCTTACCAAAATACTGACATCTCAGCTGTTGGAAGAAATCAAATTTTTTTTTTATTTACTGTATTACAATGTGTCTTGGAATTCAAGCCTGGGACGACTGGGTGGGACTGTACAAATGCCAAAAATGAGTTTATAATCCAAGCATGAACTGAGAGACAATAGATGGATACAAACCAAGAAGGAGGAGCAGTATGAGGAAATAATGAGATGTTAGAAGGTAGTCATTCAGCAAAGGAGCAACTGGCTTTTGAAGAAAGCCAGAAGAAAGCAAAGAATTTAAAATAGGGCAATGAAGTAGCTTTGCTGATACTTTCTAGGATGTTTTGTGTGCAGAAGGGTACCGTAGGAGAAAACTCAGCAATCCTCCTGCAAGTAAAGGAATGAACAACAGAAACGAGTTATAGCTGGATGATGATAAATGGAAGATGGCAACAATTTAGTCTGTATTAAATTGTTGCCATTTTTCTGGAAAGAACTGATGCCTTTGCAAACAAAATCCTGCTGTTTCTTACGTTGTTAGTAGAAAATTGTACATTGTAGATTATGAAGTACTGAAGAAAATAAGGAGAAAGACAATGCAGATTTTTGGCCTTCAAATGCTTTTAACTTTTCTTCTTTTAAAGAATTTTTTTTTGTGAAACATTAGAGTTAAAGCACCCATCCTACATACAGTATGTTATAGTTTATCAGCAAAGTTTTATGTTAATCTGGCATAGTATTTTCTGTTATCCTTAAGCTGCAGTAACTACAGGATCCAAATTACTTAAAGATCGAAGCCTTCTGAGAATACATCTCATTCTTTCCTTTAGTCTGTCAGATTGTTGAAAATTTCACTCTGACTGGCTACTGCCATGCTTAATTAGCAAGCAGATCATAAGAGAAACTGCTTCTTCACCAACTGTGACCAGCAGGTATTGACAAGAAAGCCATGTAAATTCTACAAATGACTGCTTGTGTGCTTAAAACAGCAGAAAAATATGTTCACTTCAATGTCCTTGGGGCATTTAGCTTTGTATATTAGACAGCAGCTTTTATTGGAAATGTGAGCACAGGGCTTCTGAACCTGCAAAAATCTATAGATAATGTTCCAGCTGTTTGAAAAAGCCCATACTCGCTTACTGGTAGCATATTGTCAATATTTAACTCAGTGGGTTCAAAACTTTTTTTTTCTAGGGAATACAAAAACGAGATTGTTCATTTTTCGAATTTTCAAAATAATTTTTGATCTATTTTTGGTACCTTTTCTTCCAGGTATCAGGACTAAAGCTTTAAAGCAGCCATTATCCCATAACAGCAAGATCCTTCTCTCTCCACCATGAAAACTTTAATTTGTCTAGTGAAATTATTCTCATAAAGCAGCAAAGAAAAAGTTAGAAGCCTTAGTTAATCTGTATTAAATTCTGGAAAGAACTGATGCCTTTGCACATAAAATCCTTCTGTTTCTTATGTTGTTAGTAGAGAATTAACTGTACATCCTAATTAGAAGCAACTGGGATTCCCAAATCATACTTGCGAATAAACTATTTTATCAGCCCTTCAGTGCAAGTCATGATGCAGACAAGGTTCAAGAGCTAGCTGGCTTGACCACAAAATCCTCATTTGTGAACGTGCCAGTTTGTTCATCATTAGATCCTTTGGCTTCAACAGACCTAGCGCCCCCCCGGGAATATTTTGCATTATGAATTTCTATTAAACCACAGCCCACCCATGGAGGATGTGTGCATGCATATGTGTATATATATATCTATATGTGTGTGTGTGTGTGCACATGAAAGCCTCTCAATCCTTCTGTATAAAAAAATAATATGAATGTAAAATTCATAAAGGCATTTAGCACACAAATTACACTGTATTAGAGTATGTGATATATTTGTACCTTGATTAATTATGAAGTCCTCTGTAACTTAATTTAAGAGCAGTTATGATCAATTACGCAGAATTTCTCTCTTTAGAAAATTGAAAAACATATATTTTGTATGCCTAGTCACAGAGATATGTGTGCATTGTTATTATTTGTATGAATTCAAGAATGCCATATTCTGCATTAAAACTGGCAAAGAATTAATCTTAAAGACCACTGTCAGTAAGAACTTTTTGCTACATTGAATTATTAGAAGTGGCAATTTGTTACAGTATTTTTGTAGATTGCCTAAGGAAGCAGTGGAATTTCCGTCACTGGAATTTTTTTAAGATCAGGTTATACAAACATCTGTCAAGAATGGTTTCAATATAGTTGATCTTGCCTTGGGGCAGAGAGACAGACTAAGTGACCTCTTGAGATACTTTCCACCCCAGTTTTCTGTGCTTCTGTGGCATTGTGATGCCACATATTGTAGATACATGTATAAAAGCTACTCAGTTATAAAAGTTTATTTGTACTATTTTATCCCACTCCTGTTTCTTAAGCTTGGGGGATTCATGTGTATAAGTAAGAAGAAAAGGAGAATAGTTCCTAATTAATGGTTGATTCCCAACCATGCAGGGCACTGTAGATTCACAATTCCTATCAAGTTCAGCACAATCTTAGGGAGTGTAAAAGAGTTGTAATGACAAGTACTGCTTTACACAGTAGATTGTCTTGTGCCACAGATTTTCCATTTGTGCATTTATAACTGTGGAAGAAAGAGCTAGAATTCAAAATGTAGACTGGTGCAAGGAAATAACATTTATTAAGGAACACTGCTTTTATTTCTTCCAGGCAATGATGGTATCTTTGGCAGAGTTGTTAACATTTAGTAACTGGTAATACAAATAACATAACATGCTTGTTCAGACTGTTCTTTTCTGAAGTTCATAAAAAATGTATGTTTGCAGGCTCTTACTGTATGCCTTGTCCTGTTGATGGAATGAGTGGTACAGTTACCTTTAGGACTCTTCAAAAGTATAGATTGCAGCAGATGACTGGAGCAATCTTTATGCCTATGCAGCTATGCCTGCAATGTATTATCAGCTTCCCAAACTCAAAAACTGGAAACCCAGGGGAGGTGGTAATTAAACTGGAGTTGAAAAAGTGTACTGCTCTGTAAGACGTTTCTCTTTTGAGAAAAGGACAGAAAAGCTGGGAGTAAGAAGAAAAGACAAGCATTATTCCTGAAGTGGTATGGTCTAATATTGGAAAATTAGTTCTCAGTCAGACAAATCAGGTACTTGACTGTTCTCCCAGAGCCGAGATTCATGTCCTAACAGAGGGCTATCAAATATGTTTTCATGAAATACCATTTTTGTTAAACACTTAAATGTTTCAGTTTGCGTTTCTGCAGAAGGAACTGCAGAAGAATTTGAAGACTTTGGAATTTATATGGCTGTGCAGTAGTGATCTCCAGTGCGTGTTGCAACTACAATTAATATAACTTAGTTGGTATGAGAAATACAGTGTGGCTTCTTTAATCCAAACTAACCTAAGCTTACTAGAATTAACTGAAATTAAACCTCTGATGAAAGTACAGCAATAGTTTCACTGGTGGAACAGAATTCTGCTATCTTAACTCTTGAAGTGTGCCTTAACCATGTCACCTTTCACGCCTAGTAACAATTTATATCTCTGCATATGCATCTCAGTCTTTGTTGTTTCCTGATCAGTTGAAGACATCTATTATTTTGGTGATGAGACCCCCCATGAATATTACTGAGTTTTGGTTTTTTAAGTTAATATTATTTGATATTATTATTTAATATTTTTGACATTAAAATGCCTACTATTAAGTATTAGTTGTTGAGGATGCTCTTTAAATACTTCTGTATAATAATGGATAATAATAATTTAAGTTTTTGCAACTGACCCATTTTTAGAAATGTTTGCAAAATTTGCAGATTCAGAAACTACTCCATTTATAGAACACTTATTAGAATCCAAGTAGCAATTTAGAATAGGAATAGTTAAGAGGTCAGTGAAAGTCCCTGCAGCATAGGACTAAACATTTCCTTTTATTTGTCATACTACATACCATTTTCCATCGGTAAGAGAAAAATCTGGCAACATGTAGGTAACATAAGCTGTTTGTTACCTCAGATATCTACATGCATAATTAACTTTCTTATTCCAAGTAGACATATTAAAATAGTAAGTGCTGATAATGGTAAGCACAGAAGAAAATATTCACTTGCAAAGAAAATAATATGAGAAAATATTTTCTGCTGCCATGAAATACTTAAGATACATTTTTTTTAAGTGTTTGTTAATTTTATATGCCTCTGTTCTTAGCTGTTCGGTGTAGCTATTATTAGGTGATGTGTACCTGGCTGCCCTTGTTAATATGGCCTGTATTTGTAGAAGTTTTGCATTTGTGAAAACTAGGACTTTGATATTAAAGGTTGTCTCTTTAGAATGGAAACATTAAAATATACTGGAAGTTTCTTAAAAGTTGCCCTATGTTTCCATCTCTATAGAATCTTGAAATGTTGTTGTGTGCATATTTCTGAATCTAATTTTTATAGAACATGACTAGTATGAGCCTTTTTGGTTCTAGGTGCTCGTTTGTCACAGTTAATCAAGTGTTTAAGAATGTGACGCAACTCCAATGGATTTTGAAAGTGAGCTGTTAACATAAGCATAAATCTTTATACTTGCTGAAGTAAAGTCCAAGTGCCAGGTACAATAATCTAGTTAAAATATTCCAGGAATTGATGTGGAAGATATGTCAACTGAAGAAGATGCTGCTGAAATTGCAGTATGATATGGAAATAATTATATAAATGTTTTGCTTTGTTGTCTTTGTTAAGAGATGAAAACTTTGATAACAAAATAATGTAAGCAAACACTTTTAGACTTAAGAATGGCTTTTTTTTGCCTTCTAGTGTGTGCTTAAATTCAAGAACATGGCTAAGAGCTTTGCTGGATATCCCTCTTCAGTCATGTCTTGAATACAGAGGAAAAAGTGAAATGTAGTTCTGAAAGGTAGTTGAGATGTTGACAACTGACCTTCAAGAAATAAATTGTGAATTACCAAATGGTCTTTTGTGGATTGTGCTTCAAACGTTTATTACATCAGAGACTTTTTATATTTATCTTCTCCTGCTGGAAAGGGTTAAACCATACACATTTGAAATGTTATGTGTCAACAGATAATGACTCTCTCTGATTTTAAAGTCGTTATTATGTTCATGCGTTTTAAAACACTGTGGAACCCTAAATACCTTGCAATACTCTTGATAAAGGCATAAACTACCAACATTTTGGTAGCATCAAAAACTATTTTCTTCTGTTTTAGGAAAGGAGAAACAGTGGTTTTTCTGACTTCCTTACTTTCTAAAGAACCTTATATCTGTATGCATTAATCTACTTAAATTTTATATGTGATCATTTTAAGCAAACTTTAACTATGACCAGTATACTGAACAGCTTATTTCACTGATTTCAGTTGTTGCAGTTCACTTATTTTATTTGAAACATTCAATAAAGTTTGCTAGTGGAGCCAATTACTGATGTACCACAAATTAGATTTTTAAAAAGTAAGTTGCATTGCATAGAAAAAAGTAAGAAAGAGCTTTGTTAAAGAAATAATAAAGTCCTTAGTTATAGCAAACAAGCTTCAGGGGTTTTGGAGAAAAAAGGTTCAGTGCAGGTGTAATTTTATTTGCAATATAAAGAAGAATCAGGTTTGATTTGGGCAGTTTTTGTTAGAATGGGAATAGAAACAAATCACTGGAAGCTTCCATTTCAAGGTAGAAATGGCAGTAAAGCTGAGCAGGTTTAAAATATTCGAAGTTGGATTAAATGTCTTCTTTCTTTAGAACTGCAAAAGGACTGTGAGAAAATGAGAAGGTTCATTGGGCATCAGACCCTAAAGAGACAGCTAAAGACTCCTTATATTTAAAATGGAGTTTCCACGATTTCCTATATTTGAAGTAGCTTCTAGGTAGACAGAGCTTGAAACAGCTCCTGCTATAGAAGACTACCACCAAGAAATATTTTTTTAACTTTTCTCGTTTTAGGACATACTTATATTTTAAATTCGTCCAGTATGAATTTTGTTGCATGAGCAGTATATTGTGTGGGGAGATACAATGAGCATTTTGTTAGGTATTTCACCATTGTTGGGGGTGTAGATCTCTTTTGTATTAGTGTGTTCAATTCTCTTCTTGTGTCATATGTTAACTAATTCTCTGAAGCATGCTTTCTTCCTTTCTTGATTCTTCTGTAAAACAGAACTCTTTTGGACAGCAGTGTACTTTTTTCTACAGACTGCTAATAACCTATAAGTATGTGTATATTACTTTCATATAGGTAATTAAGGGAATGTGGGGATGCCACTGTCTATGCAATCATTTAAAGAAATATTAAAACTGTAAGTGCAGCAGTTAAATAGAATACCTATAATTTGGGTGCAATCTTAAAATCTCAAACAGTTGGTTAGCAGAAATGAAAGACTAAATTCCCTTTTGCTCTCTTTCTTATTTTTCTTTGTTTACATAATATAGGAATATCTCAGGCTATTAGTCCTTTTGCTCTCTTTCAGTTTTTCTGTTGTGTTTAGTAGCACTTATTTCATGCATATTGCTGTGGTTTTTGTGAAGTTTTAAATATGATGCAGCCACAAAGGTGGCAGTCTAAAATATAACCACAGTGCCATACATTATAGAGACGACCAGTGGAAGTAGAGATAGAGGAAGGAAAACTCAAAAAATAAATTCAGGATACAATTTACACATCTTATTTATGTCTTAATAATACCTCTAAATAGCAACACATCAGTCAGCATTTGGAATGCAAAATTCAGAAGCTCACATATTAGTGTTACGGATTTTTCAATAACATTGTGTGTGGGCATCCTGTGTGCACTGAATTTATGTTTAATTTTATATATATATGAATTGCTGCTCATGCTCTGACAATTGTTTTCTTCATGCACAACAGAGGAAGCTGTTCATTCAGGATTTGCAGGCAATAGCGAACTAGTCAAGGTAGTAGATTCACTAAAAACCTGCAGAAAACTCAGAGTAGTTAAAAAGTGTTAGCATGGACAGGTCTGTAAATGTTTATATGCAAATGCCTGTCCTATAGAGGAAGATAGAAAGGGCACATGTATTTGATACTGCGCATTAATAGCATCGTATTTTCAGTTTTTCAAAATGCCTCAATTATCAGCTGTTAGAGGAAACCGTTCCATGCAGAACAGTTCTAGTTCAAGCAGAATGTTTCTCAAAATTAACCTATTTCAACTATATCTAAGAATTGTTTAAAAATAAAATAGGGAAAAAATATGGGTATAACCTCTTACAACTGAAAAGCTTGAAACTCCTGTTACTTGTAGAAAGGGTTTCCCTCTCTTGGGTTCAGGGACTGTTAGTGGCTACAAACACCTAAGCCTCCAGGGCCTCTGGTTCTTATAGTGTTGAAACACATCTGATTCTCCTTTCCAAGTGTCTGGTCCCTTTCTGGCTGTTCTTTTTGGATTCTTCAGCACCCTCATGATTTTTATGCTCGCTTGTGCTGCACAATTTTTCATTGCAGTGCACTTGAGTGTGGCTTCTGCCACACAGCCTAGGTGCCAGGCAGGGAGCAGAGCCGCAGAGGGGTTCCTGCTGCTTCTGGCAGAAATGGTGGGGCAGTTTTGGGATAAAAAAGCTGTGGGAAGATGGAGCAGGCTGTGTACAATGAGTGATTCAGAGAGTTTTGGCAACTGCATTTGAAAAAAGATGGGGTGTGTGTATAAACAAATGAATAGAATCTCAGTAACTTGGCCAAACTTGAGGGAAGTTTTCACAGGCTCAGTAAAATGCTGACAATTCTTTGTCATATTACAAAGCTCTGTTTAACAAAACAACACTAAAGCTTCTCAAAGAGTTGCTGTGTATTTTTTATAACCTGAGCAAAGAAAGTGATTTTTCTCCAGCCTTGTTGCTGGAAGCAGCTCAGCTCAGGAAGTTGCAATTTAAAGAAAAATTTTAAAAATCACCTTGGATAGGCACCCAAGTGTGGAGAATTTCAGCTGACAGGTTTTTTTTTGGCAAATTTGTGTGCAACTGAAAACTGGATTTGCTAATAAACTGTGTTTGGCGGCATTGGTGTAAGTCATTCTAACAGTAATTAAAATGGCAAAGATAGGTGGGCTTGTGGGGGGAGAGGGGTGTGGAACTGAGAAACAGGAGGGAGGAATGAAGTGTGGGAACAAAAGAAGAAAAGTGAAATCATGAAGGTAAATGCTGCAAGTGCTGAGCAAGTTAAGCTGGCGAGATAAAGATCATGGAGAGCATACAATAGTTGGATAAATGTAGATAATACGTGTCATTTTACTGTAAACAGGTGTCTGCTTGAGTGTTTTGGAATGAGCAGTACATAGAATCATAGCTCGATTTCAGAGAAGTTGCATAGTCTTAACCAAATAACAAAGTATCCAGAGTAAAGACATTATAGGATTATTAACGTTATTTAACCCACTCTTATGAAGTGTTCCAAAGCTATTGAATTCAGTGCAAATAATTCTTACTGGCAAGTGGGGTTTGCATCGTGTATTTACTGTAGAGGATGTTTACTGTGAAAACAGCATCAAATCTCAACAAGTGAAGTGCAGAATGCTTTCATCTAGACCAATTTCAAAGTAGTGTATTGTCTTTTTGAACCATCTGCTTGTTTTTGGTCTTGGAAATTGAAATACCAATTTAAAATCCTCTAGAATGCAAAAAGGTTCCACTGAATTATTCTAATTCATTTGACTATATCTTAAATTGATTTATTCAATTACTTCTGATACATCTGTAACAGGTGCATGTTTAGTCTGTTCTAAAATTCAGATTTTGACAAAACTTTCTTACAAGGCAACCCCCAGAAATCAGTACATAAAAATGAAGACTTGCCTGTTAGTATTCAAAGATAATAGAAACATAAAAACCACAACTAGAACATAAAGTCACAATAAGGTAGGCTAAAAAAGACCTTACAAACTGATCTGTTAAGGATGTAAAACTAGCTTTATTTCAAATGTACTAGGAACAGAAAGCATGTTTTTATACAGCAAAATTTGCAGGTGATATCCAGTTATTCAGAATAGAAGAAATGAAAGCCAACTGCAAAGAACCACCTCAGTGATACTGAGTGATAAAGTGGCAAGTGAAATTCATTAATTCATTGTAAATACATGTAAAGTAGTTCTCAAAAAGTAAAAAAAAAAAAAAAAAAAAAAAAAAAAAAAAAAGCCTTTTTGTGCAGCACAGGAATGGACTTCAAACTAACAATTACTGTTCAAGAACTTTACTGTGACATTATATATTCCCAGAGATGTGTGTTCACTGTAAGCTCTGAAAATGGTAGAGGTCAAAAAGAATCAGATTTGGTATTAGAAATTTTTAGAAAGAAATAGAACAGAGTCTAGAACATCATGGTTACAAGCAGTGCCGCAGTGGTGCACTGCACCTTGAAAAGGTAATAAGGAGAAGAGTGAGTAAAGGATGATTAAATCTTTTAAACAAGGAACAAGTAGAACTACAAGTTTTCAGTCTGGGAAGAAGAAAATTGAAGGAGTGTTTGACAAGTTTGTCAACTCACCAGTAGCGAATAAATAGATTATGAGTGATTGCTCACTGACTTTTCTACTGTGAGAACATTGGGTATGAGATGAAACTAGCAGGTGGTTTAAGTTAAGCCAAAGGAAGTATTTTTTCATGTTTTGTACAGTTATGCCATAGAACTCCTTGCCACAAGCTAAGTTTACATTGATTCGAAAAGCAGTAAGACTGGTTACTGATATTATCTGATAAGGACTATATAGCTAATAATGCTGTTTGAGAGCACCACTGAAACTCAGACTCACTGGAGGCTGGGAAAATATGCTTGGAAAAAATCACTGTATCTTTGCCTTGGTTTGATACACTTCCATGATGGCCACTACTTGAGAAGGGATTCAAGACAAGTGAAATACATGGTCTGACCAACTACAGCCTTTCTTAGATTAAACTTAACAAATGTTTGAGTTAAAATTGCAGGTATGCCTCAGTTTGCATTTAGCTTCAGAGAAGTAAGCTGGCTTTGTTTCTTTTGTGTGTTTGTTTTAATTTGAGTTAATCTGAAATTAACATCTCCATTGAGATGAAAGAGAGAGTATTTCTAGATCTTTGTCGTTATTGTTACATGAAAATATATTACTTCATGGCCAATTATAATTTAATTTACTCACTGTATCTTTTTTTTCCTGCATTTAATCACTTATCAACTGTTGCCTTATATTTAATTCCTATAATTTTTTTTAAAAACATCTTGAATGAGAGTTACACTGTAGAGTTCAGTGTTTACTGGGAGAAAGCTACATTGGACTACACAATTCTTAAGCACCAGAAAAACAATATGCAGTTATCTTTTTATTAATGACCTGGATGATGGAGGAGATATAGGTGACACTAAGCGAGGAAGGGTGCAACCACACTTGAGAACATAACTGGGTGTCAAAATGTTTTTGCTATATTCAAGAAAATATTTGAATAAATTAGGCTGCAGTTTAATATGGATTAGTACAAGTAGAAATAAACAGAAATGTTTACCTGTAGAAATCTCAAGTGTAGAGTTATTAACTAGCTAAGAGTGCTGTATGGAAGAGTTTCATGTGGTCAGAAACTGCTCAAGAATTAATGACATACATGCAAAAAAGCAGGAAGAATGTAAGGATTATTTACGTGTGCCATAGTCTGGAAGCCAAATGGGGTGGTCGGTTGTTCTCTGTGTTACTGACAGCTTATCTGAGGAGAGAGTCCTAGGATTCGGTGTCATGATTAAGGTACATACGAAGCCACAAAAAGAGTCTATAGACTCTCTTGGAGATTCTATAGAGAATGGCCAGAAATCCAGAAAACATGATTCACAAGTTAAGTTAATGAACTGTGAGTGTTACCATGCACCCTCTCAGGTTTTTCTTTGTGCAGTATAATGTCTTCAAATTCATTAAAAGTTGTTAAAAGACAACTGTTTAGGAATTAACACTTAATCATGTTACTTTGTGCCCTGGCATCTATAATGTGTGGAATTTGTTATATTTACAACCTCTTTTCCTCTGGCATGTGGCTCTAGTCTGATATGCTGCTGTCCTTTTTCTTGTCTTCTGTAAGTCATCCAACTTCGCTTATACTTTCAATATCAATGTCAAACTGTATGGTCTAATTGTATAGTTCCTGATCTTCACTAAAGTTCATGAAACACAAAAAGTTGTTCTTTAAGCTATGACAGTGGAAACTATGGTCATTTAGTCATAAATTGGGATTTTTCTCTGACCCTCTTGCCACAGAACTTGATAAAGTAAACAAATGCATCCAAACCTATTAAAAATTGTTTATTTTTTTATTTATGTGAAATTTCTTTGGAAAATATATTAAAATAAGTTGCTACATCTTTTATATGCTCTAGGCCCCAGTTATTATGATCTCAGAAGTGCAGATTTCTCAAATGGAATTCTGTTTCCCCTTGAACTCTCGTAAAATCTGTTTTATAGTAGATTGCTTATTTGAGACATGAAATACTGTATTTTGAAATACAGCTTAAAATGTCCTTTGTTGGTTGTTCTTTTTTTTCTTTTTGCGTTACATAGGTCTTCAGCAATATTTAGTGGCAATGACACTCCTAGATTAGTTGCGCATTGTTCAGAGCATATAAATTGTCAGTTTTAATTTTATTGCCTTTTTGTTTCACTGAAACATGTTTTTCCTGAACTTGCAAGGAGATGAACAAGGGTTATCCTAGTTAATTTATCTAATGTAGCAGTGAAAGTACAAACGCCTGAGAAAGAAAAATACACACATCTTCTATCTCATTATATTAACAAATTATTTATGTTTGCAATCTTCTATTGATAGCCACCTCTGAAATCCCTCTCTCTTTTGAGAGAGATTGACCAGAATGAAATGCACTGTTTCTAGTCACTCTGAACCATTACTTTACCAAAATACATTAGAAATGTACTGGCATTTTCTCTCATTACTTTTGCATACTAGTAACGCTCTTGCCTTTGTCCACTACTGTGCATCAAGCTGAAGTTTTCATTGAGATTTTTGAGTGTTCCACAAAGCATTCTAAGGGTAGGATTTCCAGGAAGTCCGAGGGATCTAGATGTCCATCTCTAATTTAAAATTCAAATATCAAATGAATTAGTAACTGAAGCTTCCTTAGGCTCCTTTGAAACTCTCGGCCTGTGTCTTTTTCTGAAGAGGTGCATGGTGCAATACTTTGAATTAACCAGATGCTGAAGATTTCCTGTGCATTCCTACAGTTTGGTTTCCGAGCTTTTTTTTTTTTTTCATTCACATTGAATCTTTTCTTTTTACCCAGAAAGTGATAGTGAAGTACTTTGTCAAAAGGTCATAAAGTATGTCAACCTGTTGTTTTCCCTGTAGTATTTAGCTTGCATGGTCAATGGAATCTAAAAGCCATGTAAAAATTTTGCTCAGCAAAAAAGGATACATGTTGGATTATATGGAGGGAGTAATCTAAATCAATGTATTTAATTTTAGCATATCATGGTTCCCTTTCATTTTCTTTTTTTTTTTTTTTTTTCAAGGTAATGTCTCACAATTTGTATCAATGACCGTAACATTTTTTAAGTATTGTTCATACCTTTAAAATTGTTTGTCTTTCAAAATGGGAGCTGATATTGCTTGACAGTTTGTCAACTCTGTAATTTAAAATCCCTCCAGAACACCTGGATGTATTTCTAAACATGCATAGCAATTTAACATTTCCTTTATTGTTCAGGTGTAACAATGCAACTCACCATTACAATCTTAAAGAATCAGTTTTACAGTTGCCTCCACCTTTCTATCACCTGGACATTCAAGGTACTTCGATTTGACTTTGTAATATTTCTAGAAGGTGAGGAACAATTCTCAAGAGCACAAGATGAGGAAGAGAGGAGAATATTTCAAAACTTCCATAACTTTGCTACTAAGTAAATTATTCCATAACTGACTTCTATGGGACTACAATTAGACCAGTGTAAATGCTTCTGAAAAATTTCACCCTCAAGGCTTGTCTTCAAGGGGAAATTACTGTAAGAAAGCTGAGGTGTAAGTTTTAAAACACATAAGCTGCTGAGCTTTAACTCCCCCATGTGAATAATCTTAGAGTGTGAGGAGGTTGCTCTACTTGGAGAGCATGTAATCAACTGTAAATTCAAACTCCATCTCACTTTGTTATGACATTGCTGTCCAAGGTATGTTTGCTCCAGCCCCTACAAGAAATTGTGGAAATTGACCTTAGATTCATTCAATCTCCACTCCAATCACAACCACAATACCATCCTTACCACTTTTGCCTTCCTACATACCTACAATATGGTAGAATCTAAATTTTCCTAAGGTTTGATATGTTGTAACATATCTAAAGTTATTTTGTGCTTGAACAGCTGTTCATGTCTCCAGTGTATACACATTTATATGTTTGCAATAAACTTTTATAATCTACATTTATCAGCATCAGCCACATTGCTCATGAACCCAAGCAATTTAAATTCTTTAATCTGACCACATTATTTCCTATTACTGCTTGTTCTTTATTTCTCTGTGTGCTATTCTCATAGTTTAGCCCTGCTCAGGACCAAGCTATACACTCTCGCTCACTCCCTGCATCCTCCACTGGGACAGGGAGGAAAACTGGTAAAGAAAAGGCAAAACTCATGGGTCGAGATAAAAAAAAAAAAAGAAAGTTTAAGAGAATAATAGAAAAAAAAAAAAAAACACACCAGAGATTAAGAACAAACAAATAAAACCCAATAACAGAAAATACTGAAGCATATCATTTATGGTAGAATAGCTCACAGCAGATTCTGATGCCCAGCTTCCTCCCAAGCAGCAAAAGACTCCCCTCAGCATCCTCCTCACTTATACACTGAGCATGATGTCACATGGGATGGAACAGCCCTTTGGCCAATTTGGGTAAACTGTCCCAGCTATTGGCCAATTAATAACCTATCCCAGCTGTGTCCCCCAGTCACAGGAGCCACAGGCTCCAGTTCCCCTCCCAGCTCAGGTGAAAGTTAACTCTATCCTAGCCAGAACCAGGACATGTGTGTGTGTATTTGCACAAATATAGAACCTAACTCTGGTCATTAAAATTATTAATAACATAATTTTGCCTACAGATGCTTAATTTTTTACTTTTTACAACTTCCATTGCTTTCTCCACTCCTTTCCTCTTTCACTACTGGCTTTGTGGTGCTTTTAGTAGAAGTTGGCTGCCTATTATAATTTAAAATATTTCACATATTCAATTTCTTTTGCATACTTAAGAACACGGCAGATCCATAATTTTTTATGAAATAGGTTGGACTTCATTATTTGTTTCTCCTGCTGCTTTGAAATATGACTGCAATTTGGTTTCTGAAACATTCTCAGACTGTGACTGACAATTATATCTGTAACTTTTTTAAAATATATGGGGAAATAGCTTCATTTTATGAATGTTTTTGATGCGCTACTCTCTAATGTCTTTAGTAAGCTCCATAGGATAGGAATTGAGACTCTTCACATTCAATAATTGAACCTCTTATTTCTCACACACTGACACTTCAATGTTTGATTGTAACATCTTGATTCTGATCTCAAAAATTTGCTCCGAACTGTTTGTTATCTATAAACTCAGAGTAAGTGGCTTTTGACTATAGTTCCCTTTAAGGCATCAGTAGGTGTGACAGCTTTCCAAGTACATCCATGTCAGACTTTACCCCCTGGACAGAAAGGTTCTGGAAGAAATTTAACCTGCTCTTAATATTAATATTCTTTTTGCTTGAAATGTATTTAAATTGATAGATGCCATAAAGAATAAGTGGGACATAAGTGTGAAAATATTTTAGCTAAGAAATGTCAAACTACAAAACTAAGATGAAAATCCAGCATTAAAAGTATAAAATTATAAACACAATTTATAGTGTCTAGAAGAAACACTGTCCTCCCTTGAGAGGAAAAGCTATTACCATTGCTTTAAAACAGCTGGCATGGATAACCAGTAGCTTCCACTGCTTACTTGCATTACCTTTTTTAGCATGCTATAAACAGAAATAACAATTCCATATTTTATAGTTACAAATTAAATTTAAAACCCAGATTTATTTTCCCCTGTGGGCACATATTTGAGGTAAGAGCACTGAACATTCATAATCAGAATGTAGAAAAAAAAACTTTTATTGCCACAAAATTTACCATGTTCTTTAAATAGAAGTATACATTTTTCACAAACCAGACTAGGAAGAAACAGTATTATGACTGTGCTTTGCAAGCCACTTTATGTATTAATGACCAAACAGTGAGATGCTAAAAGCTGAGAGTAGGAGAACAGATAGGTTGTGATAAGTAATTCTGGGATTTCAGCAGAAATACTCTTTCTCTAAGTTAATTTCATGTTAATCTTTCTGAATTACTATGTGTTTGCAAGTTTTTTGAAAAATTTAAAATTCTTCTGAAATGATGCAACATTTGGACACATGTCATCAGCTGCAAATGGGTAGTCTGCAAAAGTATGCCAGAGAATTGCTACACGTACTTGAGTGTGTTTCTTCCATCTCGCTGAGTTGGAAAGTGGTTGTATTAGTGTATGAGAACAGGCAACCTTCAGCGGAGTTCTCATCCATCCTAGAGACACAAAAGCTCCAGATGCTCAACATCTTTAAATATTACATCACTATTTACATAGGGAATTAAGATCCTCTAGTCTTACATTCAACACTATACGACTCAATTTTATTAACAGAGTAAAGCGCTATTCATTCAGAGAAATGGCAGCGGAATGTCTTCCTGATTTTAAGTGATTTTAGGCAGTCTAATTTGAAAGTGTTGGTTTGGTGCTTCACTTTCTGTTTTTTCTATGAATCCCACTGGACTTGCAAATTAACTAGTTGACATTTGTTCTTCAAAAGGTTTAAAGTAACTGCTAAGCTACTGATGAAGGATGCCACAGAAAACCTGCTTAAAACTGCTTCTGTTAACACTCTGGAAAAATTCAGAATGCATTGAAAATGGAAAAAATAATGTACTCAGAAGTAAAATGTACAGTGAGATAATTATAAGGTTTTTTTAATTGCACCATGCATAGGGTTGCTGAGTGAGCTTATGGGGAAAAAGAAACAAGGACCAGGATGCACAAGATGTGTATTTTCTCTTTAAAGCCATCACATACAAATACTTACATCTTTGCTTTATATAACAGTGCTTTAGGGGTAATAAAGAACAGGTAAAAGAGAAATGATGATTGATCCTCAACTTTTTTTTTTTTAAGTTTCCTGAGGAAAAAGTAAACAGACTACAGCAGTATGGAATGTAAGCTATATAGTAAGAAAAAAATTTAATTGTGGCTAGAGAGCGGCAATGATAGATCACAAAATCAATCACCTCCTCCTACAGAAAGTAAAGGTCTTTTGCCAGTCTGGAACTGAAATAACAAAATTTTGTGCTTTGGTTTTTTGTCTCTCTGAAATGTTCTTGACTTTATTTGGAAGGGAAGGAGACTGAGAGGGAGGGGAAGAATGCAAGACAATGGAAGTACCTTTTGCCTTTATGCCATGTGAAAGTATTGAGCCTTGAGGAAATGTCCAATTGTTGTGGCAATATAAGACCAGTCTGCTGTCATACTATATCTTTTTGAGTAGCTGAAGTCAGAGGGTTTACAATCAATCAAAGTACATGCTATACCAGCTACCTGCTGGTAAGAGAATGACTTTGAACATTCTAATGCTTTATTGCTCTAATTAATATGCAGTTAATTATGAAAAATACATTGGGGCCTTCCCCTACCTCTGCCTCTTTTTCCCATTACAAGAGTTTCTAGCACCTCGCCAACTACCACAATACTGATAACACCATTCAGACTTAATATTTTTCTCCTTAAAAGGTCATCATTAGATATCTAGGTGCAACAGATATTTTCCAAATTGATACTACAATTTCAAATTAAAAAATACTAATTACAAATTTTATCTTCACAACCAGCGAACACAATATTAGACTCTGAGAGAAAATCTTACAATGCTCCAATTCAGTTTCTGACCACATCTATTGTGGCTCCTCCTAGTCAGAGTTTCTAGTGTGACACCCTTACCATTTGTTATAAGTAAGTCTCACAAATTTGAAGTCTTAAAGTCCAGATCCTGAATGTATGTGATGGCTCCTAAATATGATTTTACCTTAAAGACCTAGGTGAAAATTGACAGACAGACTTAAAGGCTCCAAAGAATTGCTGTAGGCACTCTTAGCCATCAAAGAGTCTTTCTGAGAAGTTGTAACTGATTTGAAGTGAAGCAGCACTAAATGAATAAAGTAGCACTGAGCTATGGAGGAGAAGTGACTCTGTATGGTTGGGAACATGTTCTGCTTGAATTAGCCATGCTATTTGATGCAGTGGTACTGCGGGTATTTTTCCTCTGTCTTTTCAGGTTTAGAGCACAACCACAGCAAGTGTTTTTGTGAGGAGACCTTAAGCTTGAAGATGCAGAGATTGTTTTTGTACAAGGAGGTTGTCATAATAACTGTCTGAACTAGGGGAAAGAGGAGAAGGAGTTGCTTTGTTTTCCAATGAAGTTTAAGAGATTTTTGACATATGTTTGTATATCTTTAATACTTTGTCTTTGGTTAAACTACTGACATGCCTACGGATTCAGACTGTACATCAAAGTCTCAGAGACTGGGACTGCAGAGAAGCTTTTCTAAGTTCTGTCTTTCCTAACTAGGAAGTGCCAAAGACAGTCAGCTAGGCCCCCTACTAAATCTCAGAAATCATGGAGATAAGCATAAGAAGTATTTGGTATTAGCTATCTGCTCTCAGATTTTTCAGAGTGGTGAGTATTCTTTTAGTGTATGTTAACATACTACTTTGGCATTGGGAACAGGTTTGGTAAGGAGCAACGGATCTGATTTCTACATTTTCTATGATATCCAGAAAATAAACTGTCTTTTACTTACTCTGTGTTTTCAGACTATCTTTGAGTGTCTATTTTAGCCTGAGGAGCAGTGCCAAAGAGGCATGAGTTTGACACACTGGGCTATTTTCTCTGTTGTACTCTGGTTATTAGGCATTTTCAAATGTGTCTTCAGTTGCTTTCCTTCCTGTGTCTTTGCAGCTGCCTGCTGGATTGACCATGCACATAACTTGAAAATGGACATGTATTGAAGGCATTAATTGAGTTTTTATTCAGGAAGAGTATTATATATTTGTTTCCTTTCTAATGTGTTTGACTGTTCTGTATTTTGATATTATATTTAGCTTCTTTGTTAGCAAGGATTTGCTTACCAGTGTAAGACAGAGAGTTTTCCCCTTTCACTACTTTCTGTATTAATCAGTTTTAAGAATTGCTAGGCTGATACTTTCTGTGGTCTCCGACTTCAAGCTCTGCATGATTATACTTTGAGGAAAGATAGACTATTAGGGGTGGTTTTTTGTATGATTTTGGATTCTTTGATGCCCAGAGTCTCTCACAGTACCTAAACTCAGTGTGGACTAGCTATGTTTCTTAGTTTTGCAAATCCTATTATTTCATCATTCGTACTCACTCAGGCCTTTTGTCTCTGATCCTTGTCTTGATCTTGTCTCTCATCAGGGCCTATGCCAGCACCCAAAATTTCAAAATTAGATTTTCGGCATTAAATCAATTGTCTAGATGACTTATGTTTTCAGCTTCTTTATACTCCCTCACATCCTCTGCTTTATAGTCACTTTTTAAAAAAAAAAATTGCTCTGAGGCTGCTTTTTATTTTACTCTGCAGTATTTTTCATGTTCCTGAGTTAACTAAAAATTATTAAAAATAGCAAGTCCTTAAGAAGTAGTTGTAGTCAGAAAACATAAATATGTCCTTTGGTTGCATGCAGTAATGAAGTACTGAAACTCCTGTTGAGTCATCCTTTGCAAGAACAGATCATTTCAACTCTGATGGGCCTTTCAGCTCCTTTATTTTATTGTGGGTGTATTCTCAGCTCATTTTATGCCTATGCTTTTCAGTATATTCCTGAGCCAAAAGCTAGGCTCCTTCTCAAATTTTACATTAGAAGGTCTCCAATCTGCTGACTGTTGGACAGTAGGCCTTATTACAAAGGGAAGGATCAGTTTATTTCATGCCTTGTATAATGGGGATATACAGCAATTATACAAGACCTAGTACAGCAACTCTTATCAGTCAGCATCATATAACTACTTCCCAGAGACAAATGCCAGAGCCTCAGAAACGTTCTCTAAAAAGGTACAAACAGAGGGTAAGATACTGAGCTGGGCTCAGCAGACTTGGCTGAAGTGCTTAATTGTGGGAGAGCATTCATGGTGGGGACAAAGGAGCCTCCTTGCCTGCAAGACTTCTGCTTCATGGCTTCTCTCCCTGGCCAGCTCCTCACATGGCACTCCTGGCTGTCTTAGGTAGCTCCCCATGCAGCTGCCAATGTCTGATGAGCTCTGCCTGGAGTGCTCTCACCCTGCATTGGGGCAATGCTGAAAACATAAGGTATAACATTGACAAGTTCTACCCAGCAAAACTCTCCTGTGAGACACTCTTTCCTTTTTGGAGTTCTTGAATTTGTAATGTTTTAGAATCCGCACCAGTTCAGATTATCAGGGGTTTATATTTTTGTTTTTAAATGCCAGAAAGCTGTGCTCCTTACAAGAGAGCATAACAGGTTCTAGGGTCACCTGTTTGACATGGATGTCCTGTAGGAATTTCGTACAGCAGAGAACTAACCTGTCCTTGCCCCTATCGAATGCTTCTGTTGCCATCTCTGGCCCTCTGAGGAATCTTTTCCTTTGAAAGGCAGGTCTCTCAAATCCTCTGCAGCAAATTCTAATTTTAATTCCTAAACATCAGTGAGTATTATGGTGTTCTTTCTGACAATGAGCGTGAACAAATGAATAATAGTAAATTAATTATACCAGAGATAGAAAGCTTGAAGTTTTACTTTAGTGAGCTCTGTAGAAATAAACACAAGATAGTTAGCATTATGTAAACACATTGTTACTTCTTGCACCTTTATAATTACATAGTGTTTATTTGGCTGAAGACTTGGCATGGCATCTTAGTTACTTCAATTTGTATTAATGCTTAATTAACAATTAGAGGTGTAAGTTTAATTCAACAAAACAATAATGTGATTTCATTTGAAATATGCCAATGTGGTATGTAGAGTGATTAGACATATAAAATTGGCCTTGTCATCTGTATTAATCTGACCACTATCTAAGATTTACATCTTAATAGGAACAGATGTTTTTTAAATGTCTGTTTAGAGGGATGCTGAGAATGTGCCTGGCTTTATGGACTAAACATATTAAGGGCCTTTATGAAATTTTAATTCAGTAACTTTTATGTGGATGGCTTGAGTATGGTATTTTTCAAAGATACCATGAAAAATAAACGTGTAGGCTACAGCTATACAAGGTTTATTTAGCTCAGAAATATATTTGTGTATTTATACTGTACATATTACCGTACATATAAGGTGCTGCTATATATTTGCAGTCATATTATCACCAGGCAATTTTCTGTCTTGAATTATCAGAAAAGAGAATTAGAAAAATATAATGCTAGCCTTAGGGAAGCAAACTTTCTTTGAAAATCCTATCTGCTGACATCACCTGCCAATGATTTAATGTGTTTATAGTTTATTTTAACCTTTCTTAGCTCTCCATTTATCCATTATAGTCTACGTACCTGATAAAAGGGAAGCCTGCAGTCAATTACCATTACTTTGCAACTCCTATCGTTACTCACAAAATAAGTATTTTCTTTTTTATTCCTGTAAGGTAGTAACTGTTGGCTGTTACAAAACTGCAATCTCATTAGAAAAGGCTCATCCAAATAAATTCACTGCTGATATTAGGACTTTAAAATGTTAAAGTCTTGGTCTGTCTTTGGGATAACATATGTTTTATATTGATGCTTAAAGAGAAACCTTTAGACTCTTTCATTTCCAGACGAGTTGTTACGACAGCAAGACAGCATTTTCGGACTATCTGTGGGATCATGTTTTTTTAGGTAGTGCCTCATTTAAGAATTCTTAGTACATTTCCCTATTAAAAAGATGTGCATAGTTTGAGTGAAATGAAAGTGAACAAAATTCTTAAGTGTATGCAAGAATGCTGACATTCTTTCTTTATCAGCGGCAACAGTGTATAGAGTAAATGTGTAGTAGACTGGTTTCATGCCCTATCTGAAGACAGAGGGCTATCCTGTGCGGGGACAACTGTCCTTTCACCCATAGTCTTTAGTTTCATGGAACAGTTAATTTGGGATTCTTCTGAATCAGATCTCACTGAAACTTTTAGGACACAGCTCTAAACATATTCAGTTGCACTTATTTCTAATTGATCTCATTCTAACATTAACTTAAAGTAATTGCACCACTTGTAGTAAAATTAAGGTCTACTCACAATTTTTTCTATGTAGGAAACTTTTTCAAAATTTTCAATATTTTTCACACTTGGAAATATGTTCTCATTGTCTTGTGAACTCAGTTTATGAACAGAAGTAGCTGAATTTTGTTTCATTTCACCTTATAATAAAGAGGATACTTGTTTGTTCAACCATTGGATGTATGCCAAGTATTTTTAAATGTACTTTATTTCAGAAATGATTCTACAAAGCAGAATTAAGGTATTATGAAGAGGACATTTGATGGTTGCATCACTTCTAACATTAAATGTTTAGAATTAATAGAATTATAATTGCTTTATTGGATTTAAATAAACTGATATTGGATTGTATTAAGCATTGTATCCCATATGCACTGGATTATTCATTTACCTCTTTTTCAAAAATGCATAAGCCATACTGAGAGCAGATTTGCATTTATTATGCTATGTAACTAGCCCTACATTTACGAAAGGGAAAAAAAAGGCCTAATTTTAGATATTCGAAAACTTGTAGAGCTGTTGTTGCTTTTTAGAATTATTTATTACATAAAGCTAGTCTGTATATGGTTACTTTACACTGCCATAACTGTCATCACAGTATGACTTTTCTTTTGAAAAAATTCCTGAAGCAGTTCACCTTGTAGGACCTTTGCTTGTGAATACAGTTGGGCTGCTGTAGCTTTTTTATATTGTCAGCATTAGAGATGTTCTTAATTATGGAGATACAATTGAGCTGTTACAGATTTGTATGCCAGTAAGCCTTAAAATGCTGGAATTGGACTCTTCTCAGTGGCTCATCTCTATGTTGGGATGACTTAATATCTAATAGCAAATCAAGACAAAAATTACTTCGTTATAGTTGTTCTGAACGCTCCCCCCCCCACCCCCCACCCCTTGTACTTTTCAGTAGCAAACAGGAATATTTCTGCACAAATACCTCTAAAAAACAAAATCCTGAGTTCATATTTATTTGGCGGGGCCGGGGGAGTCAGATGGGAAGAAATGCTGTATTCCACAAAATACTTTAATCTTACGCTGAAGCATTGAGGAATCTCTTTGCATTTCAGTTCAGCATGTAACTCAAGTCTAAGCTAACATAAGAGATGTGAGTGGCTGCCATGAAACGGCACAAAGTTGGAATTGAAAGGGAAATTGGAAGCCCTGGGGTTTTCATTCTTGGCTCAACTATAAACCTTGAGGAGAACACATTAACCCTGACTTTCCAAAGAATTTGCACTCCTGAACTGGATCTGTAGGTTGATCAGTTGTAATTCCTGTAAGGTGAGAATGGTGCCTCAACAGGGTGCAGACAGTTCATTAGCACAAAATGCCATTAAATTCTCCAATGAAAAGCATTACAGCCAGAGGAAAGTATTATTAGGAATTCATAATATTATAAATTAGTAATAATAATATAGTTAGGTTTGCCCTATGATGTTGTACTTTACCCTGAAGCAAGATAAATCATAACCTGCTTAGAAGTATTTTTTTACAATAGTGTGCAGCAGTTAAGGGTCTTTAGAGCATTTCTGCAATATTAAAATTATTTTTCAGCCAGTGTATTAGCTTCTTTAGTCTAGTCCAAGATTTAAAAAAAAAAAAGTAAACCAAACAAAAGCTCAAGGTATTATTTACTTAATTAGTTCTCTCTGCAGCATGAATTTCTTTCTGAACTTTATTTCTGCTTAATAAGTATCATATCTGTTGATGTTCCTTTGTCACTAGGCAACACCAACGCTGCCAAATAATGGAGAGGGGGTGGGAACCAAATGTAATAAGGCACTGCAATTCTGATCATGTATCGTGGTTAATTTCTTAGGAATACTCTGAAATTCAAAGATTGTGCAGTGCAGCAATGTAAAATATTGTTTTCATTACAAAAAGCAGTTCATATCTTCTAAAAATGTGCATTTAATTGAATAAAGGCAGAAAAGCAACACAAAAACTATTCAAATAACATTCCAATTATATTTGATAAATCATCTTTAAAACTTTTACACTTATGTAGCAATTATAACCTAACCATGGGATCTAACATCTTAGAGCTTCATCAAACTGAAGCTTCATCCAGCTTCTTCAGCTGAAGCTGGAATGTTGTTCTGTTGGAGTTGCTACTAAAGGCAATTTTTACCTACTTAGGTACCAATTTTACAGCACATTTGGAATTTGATTATTTCTCATAGTATTTCCTCGGTAAGGTTTTCTTCTAGCAATGACTCTAAGAAATTTCCACTATATAAAACAACTATTAATTGCAAAGAGGTTAAACTAACATAATTGTTTTCAAAAATGCTACTAATACTTTGGTCCATAAAAATGCAGGCTCTCTTCCATTACTTGCTTTCTAAATGTGTTTTATAGAGAACTGTTGATTTCAGATGGTAAATTAAACAGACTGTCACTCACATATGAACCTGAGAATGTTTTGGAAAACCAATTTCTCATTCAGCTTGCAGACTTCTTTGAATGACAGTATTTGAACCTGATTCTTAGGTGCATGAAATTAGATAACTATCAGTTAATTAGGGATAAAACAATATTAGTGTGTTGGGTTTTTAAGATAAAATTTAAAAGTAAATTTGAGCATTTTTTCATCAGTCACCAGATCTAGGAAGAACACACCTCTGTCTATATTACTACAGTCTCCAGTCTCAAAAATGCTTTTGACTCCTTTTTTTTTTTTTTACACTGGTTTTAGCTTATTTCAGAGAAATTCCTTCTTTCTTCTCTCTCCTTTTTTTTTTTTTTTAAGCCATTAACCTAGTTAGTCTCAAGATTATTTCTTCCTGAGAACTCTAAAAATAATTTTCTTTCTTGTTAAATAAAGTTGCCTAAAATATCTGTCAAGAATCAGTTTTTAAAACTGTTTCAAGATGGGATAGTTCTGGATTTTAAATTAGATAATGAACTATATGTCTCCACCTCGGTATTTGCAAGACACTCCTTGCTTGGCAGACATTCAGGCTGGTCTTGCCTTAGTTTCAAGGTGCTTGTAATCTTATGTATACAGGTGTATACACATTGTAATGTATAATGTGCTGTGTGTATCAGCACAAAAAAGGTAAACTGAAAAAAACTGTAAGATGCTTATAAAAACAAGTCCTCAATCTTCCTGAAAGAATTTTAATTTAAAAATTAAGATTAATAGAATGTAAATTAACATGAGGTTTTGGAACAGGTTAAAAGAAATATTAACTGCTCCCTGCTCCTTTGCCCCACCGTCCCCATATCTCAGCCTACTGGCATCACAGGACTGGAAAGCAGTCATACTGCCATATATTCCTACCTCAGAGAAGAGAGGAAGTCTTTTCAAAACCATCTTATGCATAGCTCTGTCCTTACCCAGGATGGACTGTTTAGAAACCTTGTGAATTACCAAAAATTTAACTTGAAATTATTAAAGCAGAGTCACTGCCTACAACTATGCTTAACACTGGAATGCTGGTATTTCAGGAGCCATCCGGGATGGGATGCCTCAGATTGCATGGTCAGTGTTGTACCTTCTATGAGAGCTTTTCAAAATCAACATTAGCCACTACTGTAGCTGAATGCATTTTGATTCTTCAGCACCACTAAACAGCATGTACCATTTCCCGAACTTGTCATTCAAAAGCATAGTCATTCTGAAAAACGTAACTAAAATGGTTTTAGTATAAATATATCTGTTCTTCCGTCCTGTAATTGCCATATAAATATTTGCATTCCCTGCTCTTAAGAACTTTAAATAGAACTTCCATGTGAAGTTCTTCTTAAAAATTTGCGACCTTTAAAATGAAACTTCCATTCAGGTTTGTAAAAGAGAACAATTATTTTCTCCAGTCTCTGATTACAAAGCCAACACTTTACCTGGTTGAAGCTGTGCTCTTTTTGAAGAAGCAGTTGCCCTTACGGTCTTGCTTGGACATAACAGATTTACTCACTAAGGGTTGTAGTTTGTTTTTAAAATTGTAGTTTTAGGGTTAATATTTGCTATCTGTCTGTGAGTTTAGAGCTCATTCAGGCTAACAAGAGTTATTCCCTAGATATCCAAGAAGCTGGAGTAGGTTTTAATCAAAACTAGAAAACAGATTTAACAAATCTGCCACATTGCCCAGACTGTTATCAAAAATGTTATGTTAAATGTTTAAGTCTGTAAAGTAAGCCTCAAAGTAAACAATTTTTAAATAGAAATCCTGAGTGCTCCTCAGAGCCATGACAAATGGGAAATGGCTGTTTTCTAAGGTTGTTTCTAAGATGCAAAGTACTATGACCAATATATTCAGAGACTAATTGACAGTTGAACTGAAGAAGGAGCTAAAGTTGTAATATTTCTGAGACTACTTTAAAATATGAGACATAATTCAAATATATTCCAAAAACAGTTATTGCGTCAGTGTATGAAATAGCTTGTTTCCAAACTCTACATTGAAAACAAAACACGTTAAAGATATAGAGGTATTCTACAAATCTTAAAATGTTATAATTGCTTAGCAATGGGATGAAGTCTAACAATCCTCTCAATGAGGATTTGTCCTGTAAGATTTTAAGACATAGAAACAGGCAATCCAAGCATAGTGGTTCCAGTGCAAGTGTTGCGTCGATCTGAATTTTTTTTATCACTGCTATTGTGATGGCAGCTCTGTTAGCAATCTGTTTCAAAAAATATACACAAGAGTTACCTAAGAGATTTCAAATGTTATCAACACAGTTACAGTGACATTTTCTTTCACTTACATGTGCATATGCACATACCTGCAACCCTAAAGCTTTTTTCAAAATTTTAAGAGATTTAACATTCACCACTTCCTTAAAATGATTGTGTGCTGTGTGGATTAAGAAAAAATAAGGTATCCAGCTCCAGCCAGACTTGCTTCCCTGCAAAGGTTTTTAGATGCCCAGAAAGCGTGTAGGTATCTCTTATACAGAGCTTTGTAGGAACTGGAGAATATTACCTGAAGATTTGATTTTGCCAGGATTTTCCCAACACTTAAGTGAATACGCTGGATAGTTGCAAAGAATCTACTCTGTCTCAATTATTTTTTCCACACTGATCCAACTCAGACACTTCATTCTTGCTTTGCCACACTGTTAGTTTTCCACTCTAAGGGGCTCAGATATCAAAATTTTGCCTATATCTCTGCATTGTTTTCCATGTCTAAATAAACAAACTTTTTTTGTGTGATCCATAGCTCACTGGAAACCAAATAGATGCACCACTATTCAGTGCTATTATTTAGATTAGGATATACTATTCTATCAGGGAATTTAGAGAAAGGCATTGACATTCAAAAATACTTTGGAATTATTATTAATATCATATTAGGCATGGTATATATGGCAAGAGAAATATATAGTAAATATGTAAGAGAACAAGGGAAGTTAAAGCAAGCAAGTACTGGTCAGAAATTTAAAATCAGCTAATGTTGTGCTTAGAGGAAACAAAAGCTGTTGAAGGGTTAGTATCCATCACTGGTCACCTATGGTCAAGGAAAAAAATACAAGAGTTTGGTATAAGTTTTCTGTTGTGATCACAGATTAGATTTGTGAGTTGAATTATGAGTTAGATTTTCAGCCTGTAATGGGTTTAGAAATGCTGATTTGTCTTATTTTATCTTGTAGATGCTTCAGAAACTTGCTGTGTTTACACCACGGGTTCTGCCAACCAGCTCAAGAGCGGACTTACCTATTCTTTCATTAGTCAAGCATAGAATTGTCTTGAACTAATTATTCCTCTCCACATGGCCTTCCTACTAATGTCAGCTTATCTTGTGCTGACTCATGCTCAGGGTGTTCCTGTTGAGAATGGGGCACTGTTGGAAACACTGAAGTCACAAGTAGGATTATTCAGCAATAAAAGTGAACACTATTCAGCACAGGTGAGACCTCCTGGCACAAGCAGACAAATACCTCAGACAATCATCATAGGAGTTCGTAAAGGAGGGACAAGGGCTTTGCTGGAAATGTTGGATATTCATCCTAATATTGTGGTAGCAGCTACAGAAGTCCACTTCTTTGACTGGGATGAAAATTATGTGAAAGGAATAGACTGGTATAGAAGTCTGATGCCATTTTCTTATGGAAATCAAATTACAATTGAGAAAACACCAGGCTATTTTACATCCCCGCAGGCTCCAGAAAGAATTCATGACATGAATAGCTCTATTAAACTGCTGCTCATTCTAAGAGATCCCACTGAGAGAGTTATATCTGACTACACTCAAGTATATTACAACAGAGTAGAAAGCCACAAGCCTGTTCAACTTTTTGAAGATATTGTTATTAAGAATGGAGCACTTAATACCAAATACAAAGCTATTCAGAGAAGCCTATATGATGTTCATATGGAAAAGTGGCTTAAGCATTTCAGTTTGGATCAGATTCACATAGTGGATGGCAATACTTTAATCAAGGACCCTCTTCCTGAATTACAAAAAGTTGAAAAATTTCTAAATCTTCCTTCCCGTATTATGTCTTCTAATTTTTATTTTAACCAAACCAAGGGATTCTACTGCATTAGAAGTGATGGAAGGGAGAGATGTTTACATGAATCCAAAGGACGCCCCCATCCTCTTGTTAACAACACTGTTTTAGAGCAACTGTATTCTTACTTCAGAGAGCACAATGCAAAATTTTACAGAATGGTTAATCATTCCTTTGACTGGCATTAATGCATTTGGAATCAATGTTTCTTAAAAAGGGCCTGAAACAAACTTTCAAACATATCTTTCTAAACTGTAGAGATTCGTATTATGAGAACTTAACATACTGGTTATATGCTTCATTGGAATAAAACATCTGTTAACTCATTGAAATGGTACCCTTCATGTAGGGAAAAAATAAGTTTCATGTATTTATATGATCACTGAGAGTCATATTCTGATCTTCTTTCTCTCATCATGCAAATAAATTAACTTCAGTGGACTTATTTCAAATATATATATGTCACAAGATTTATGCTGTTTTGGGAAAATACTTCTAACAGTGTAAAAAATGTAAATATTTGAATCAATATTATTCTAACTGTTCTGTATTTTTTGTTGTTAGTATTTTTTATATCATGCACAATTATAGTGGTGGTGTTTTCTAGATTTTTTTTTATACAGTAAGTTAAATTGTATGCTAAAAAAGGGGCATATGTAGTGGCTCCAATAAATAATTAATCCTCTGTGAATATGCCGAAGTTCTTAATTAATAATAAAAGGAATCTAGTTCAAATAGGTGAACTAGTAAAAAATCTCCAAACAAAGTAAGAATATGAAGTTTGAAGAAGCTTTAAGTGAGAACTCTGAATGTAAAGAAATTAAAATATCCCAAGCAAACTTAATTTACACTCTTATTCTATACACTAAAAAAAAAGGGCAAAATTTATTAATATCAGTAACTGTACAAATATTTGGTTATATAAATTACATTACTTTGCTCTGGAATTGAAAAGCTCTTCATTAGTACTGCCGTATTAATCATGTTTGTATTCTGTGACTAGTTATTTTGTTGCTCTCCTGGCTTTAGTTTGCATATCTCCATTTGCACACTGACTCTTGTTAAAAAAAAAAAAAAAAAAAAAAAAAAAAAAAAAAAAAAAAAAATTG
>WHYT01017268.1:663537-689405 GCA_009806455.1 Tetrax tetrax | reverse complement strand
TAATACTTTCTATTTTTCATATTCTTTTTTTTTTTTTTTTTTTTTTTTTTTTTTTCTTTTTTTTATTTTTTTTTTTTTTTTTTTTTTTTTTTTTTTTTTTTTTTGGCAAGAAGCTAATCTGAGAACAATGTACACTTAAACAAAGGTTTCAGGTAGTTGCCAGTAACTGAAGAGTTTACGTGTTTGTATGTCTCATTCAATTTCATAGGTTTCAAGAAAAAAAATAAATTCTAATTACTTTCTATATTTATGCTTGCAGGCATCAAATCTTTCTCTTTGTTTTCTGAAGTTTACAGCTAATCTTTAAATGAATTGAATGCAGGAACACCAGTTGGCAGAAGCTGTATGCGTCTTTGAAAATGAAGGTCCCTTTCTGGAATTTATATTTCAAGGAAAGCTGATCTCTATGGATTAGTGATGCATATATCTACTTGATTTGTTAGCACTCTTCATTCCTGCTGAGCATTTTTTTGGAAGGACAGAGTTGATGAAATGAATTCAATGGTCATTTTAGAGTTTATGAATACAAGAAGAAATATATTATGCGTAATATAATTTGTGTGAGAGGTTGGTTGTTTTGGTTTGGTTTTACATAAATCAAGATTCTCATTCAAAGTTTTTTTTTGGTAAATGGTCTACAAAGATGCAATTTGACCTCTGCATAACATAATTCAATAAATATAGTAGACGATAATTTAACATTACAAACTGTTTCAATCCATTTCTCATTTTGTGGTCTGAAAAATATTATCTCATGCAGTCTTGACCTTCTCCATTCTTATTTTCTTCAAAAGATAACACTCCTGCGCTGTCATCATCAGGAAGAGGATCAGATCAATTAAACAGAAGATTCACTGAGCCATACCTTAGTAATATTGAAAGACAAAGTACTTGGAAAGAACTGGAGGCTCACAACTGGTTTAAAGATGTTATTAATGAAACAGTTCTCAATTTAAGAAATTACAAATATCTCTTATGAATTTTGACAATTGATAGCAAACCATGAACTATTCTTCTCCAAATTGGTCATCAAAGGACTTTAATCTTGTCTGATACTCAGGAGGTGTTTGTAGAAATATACTTCATGTGGGAAGATTGCTTAAAGAGATCACACAGTTTTTTCAAAGGTCATTGGGAGCATCTGAAAGAGACGGTATAGTCATGTGTAAGACTACTGCAGAATTTTTGACAGTTTGAGCAGCTCTTTGATGTTGTTTTGCATTCCACAAATATCGAGCTTCCACTTTAAATACCGTTCCTTTCCTTTTTTAGTTAAAATGCTGTAGTTGTCATTGCTTTGATCTAGTATCACTGAGAATTAGCAACATCAAGGAACTGCAGCTGTAACTTATCAGTTTAGCCTTTGCCACAATAAGCAGCACACTCACACCTAATACCTAGATGAGTCTAAGAGTACTTTTTTTTTATATACAGGCAATATATATTAGCTACAGTATATAAAGAAAAAGCATTGGGAAACTTAAGGGCTAGATTTTTGCCCCAGAAAGCTCCTAATACTTAACTATTGGGAAGAAAACAAAGTGGTTCCTCTATTGCACTCACCTCCATTATTTTACTAGGAAGAGGGTTGGATTTTTGCACTGTATCCTCTGTATCTAGCTGCTCAAAGGCCTCGGGCTGACTTCTGGTCTTTTCTTTCACAGCTTAGCCTTGATAGAGCATTTACTGTTCCTCTTAAAGAATACCTGTTAAAGCAGAGACATTTTTGGAATATCCATAGGCCATAGAATCATAGAATCATAGAATGGTTAGAGTTGGAAGGGACCTTCAAAGGTCATCTAGTCCAACCCCCCTGCAAGGAGCAGGGACATCCCCAACCAGATCAGGTTGCTTAGAGCCTCATCCAACCTGGCATCCACCACCTCTCTGGGCAACTTGTCCCAGTGCTCTACAACTCGCGTTGTAAAAAATTTTTTCCTAATGTCCAATCTAAATCTACCTCCCTCTAATTTAAACCCATTACCCCTTGTCCTATCACAGCAGGCCCTACTGAACAGCCTCTCCCCATCTTTCCTGTAGGCCCCCTTGAGGTACTGGAAGACCGCTATCAGGTCTCTCCGGAGCCTCCTCTTCTGCAGGCTGAACAGCCCCAACTCTCTCAGCCTGTCCTCATAGGAGAGGTGCTCCAGCCCTCTTATCATCTTCGTGACCCTCCTCTGGACCCTCTCCAACTGGTCCATGTCCTTCTTATGTTGGGGGCTCCAGAACTGAACACAGTACTTCAGGTGGGGTCTCACCAGGGCAGAGCAGAGGGGCAGAATCACCTCCCTTGACCTGCTGGCCACACTCCTCTTGATGCAGCCCAGGATGCAGTTGGCCATGCTGGGGAGAACTTTACAGAGGGCATACACTTAGGGCACATCATTGCATGCTGCTACACAACATCAACTCCTTCAGTATCCTTTTGATACAAAGCCAATAGATAATCATATTAAAATGTATTGAAGAAAGATTAGATTGACTACTGTAGGGAAGCACATCTCCTTACAGAGTTTTCCGTCTTCATGCACATTTCAAGAGTGCATCAAAAAGAAATTTAAAAATTTGGTTTCTTCCAGCAAGTTTGACTGCTTCTTGCCTTCATCAATTCAGATGCTTTCATGAGTTGGACAAAGATTTTAATATTGCCATAACCCCTATAATTTCTTGTTTAATTTATGTGATCAAAACCAAAAATATGGGTTATTACTTTGCTTTATAGGAGCACAGTAGAGAGAGGTACACGCCCCAATACCTTAATTCCTAGTAAGAGCTGCACAATAACAATACTCGCAATAAGATTACCTTCCAGAGAAAGGAACATTTAAATTATTTAAGTAAATATTATACTCCTGTAGATTATTATTTTCTGTACTTCTGGATTTGATCTTTCATTTCCTTCAAGAGCTTGAATTTTATCATAGAAATGAGCAGACACATTGGAATTAAAATCAGTAATAATTTGCCGAGCACATTAATAATTATGAGCAGTTAATGGCCAATATTTAGTTACTGGCCAAATAATTTCCACTTCAATTATTTCAAATTTCAATGTGACTTGCTAAATTGTTTTGTTATTTTGTATAACAAATTTAAAATTTAGAACCAACAGTGCATAAAAAGACTCTATAGTATCATTCTATGATTATAGAGAAATTTTCATGTCTTTAAGGCTAATTAATAGTGACACGAGCTTACCACAGTTCCTGAAAAATTATTGGCATGCAGTTCTGTTAGTTTCTTGCCAAGTATAGATTAGTATTTGAAGCCGAATCTGCTACTTATGAAAAATACAACAGGTTAAAAACAGATTGACATAAATCAGACTTTCCTGGTAAAACAGATGTCATATAAAATGTACAGTATCTCATGTATTAGCCCATGTTACAAGTACTATGAAGTCTACTTTCTGATGCAAAATGGTCTTACACTTTTATGTTGTATGTTCTTTTAGCTCCACTACAAAAACCTCTCAGTATGTGTTTAAAGAAAAATATCTTAATGTGAAGTCTTTACCAGTGATGCAGTTTTTCCGTCAAAGGACATTTCTCTGATTCTGCATTGCTTCCTCTGAGATAAAAAGATGGTTTGAGTCACACCACAACAAAAGTAGAGATATCATACCAGAAGACAGATTATTAATTAAGACTATTACTTCTATTTATTATAGTTCTCAGTGAAAAACATTTTTATATATGGACTGATAATAGTTTAACAATCCTGTATTTTCTTTCTCTTCATTAGATAATACAACCATGTTATAGGTTCTGAAGAATGTTTCCAAAAACTCTTACATTATTACTCTAAAGCACTGACTTACAGATCTAAATCAGATGGCAGTAACAAAAGGGAAGCACAAGTAATTAAAAATCCATTGCCTTTGCCACTTGGACTGGCTAAGATCATCTTATTTTTTAACTCTTTTGATGTGAGCATTTTGATCCATCATAAACTTTCTATTAGGAATGTACCAGTCAAACTTGCCATAGGAAGAAATAAGGCAAGGGCCACTAGAATGCAATAAAACCTGAGCTGAAGACCCTCTTACACTAAATATTTTTTGGCATAATATTGCACAGTTACAAATGCAAATTGTGATTGACGTGATAAGGCAATGCACAGGACTAAGTAACATGCTACTCCAAGGATCAACCTGGGTATTCTACATGCCTGAATTAATTTAATAATCATTAGGCTATTAGGGACATACATGAATATACATTTTCAAAGCACTGTATTCCATCTTATTAGAGAATGCTGCAATACTGTAGGACAGGTTGAATATATTAGGTCTATCCTTGGGTGAAATGCTGCAGTGTTACTAAGGCCAATTGGATGAGAAATAACAATTTTCTACTCTAAGTGCTGGGCATTTTTAAATTCCTTACAGAAAATTAGCAGCACTAGATGCAGCTGTTTTGTTGCTGATTTGACAAAGACCATCAGCCTAGGAAAAAAGCTGTACAACTGTTGTAAGAAGATTGACGATACCTTTTCTATACTCTGCCAAGATACAAATCTACAACTCTGGACAAGTGACACAGATGGAACACTGAAAACTGCAGGAGGTGCATTGCTGCCTCGAGTGAAGAAAGATTAAAGGCTCATAAACAACATATGCTATAGCTACACACACACGCACACATCATACACAGCTTGCAAAATACACTCAATCTAAAACAAAAACAAGCAGAATCTACAGCTGTGCACTGAAGTGGTCCTGTTGAAGGCATACTGAACCAGGGGCAACAGTGCCAGTATGAGCTGTCTCTAACTTATTATTTGTTGCATGAATAAACTGAAGTCTGTATAGGCCATGTGCTAGGGATCTTTTGTGAGCTAGCACCGTATACTGCCCTTAATATTTTCACCTTGCAGACAATGGGTGTTGTATTCTCAGATTCAAAGTAAGCTTCATCCATTAAGTGTTTGCCAGACAACTCACATTTATGTGATTTAAGTTCTTTGTCCAAGTGTACATACAACAAAGTGAATAAAATACATTAACAGATTCTCTGGAAAAAGATGGCTAATGGATCATATACTTACAACCTGTTCATTTACAGTAAGCATAGGAGAACAGGGGTCAAGCAAACTGCCTTTCATACTTTTCAAAAATAAACTTTCTGTGTGCTTTCATTTCCTTTAATTTGGGGGCGGGGGGGGGGAGGGGGGGCGTCCTCTATATCATTTAATAACTTGGAATTCTAAAATTCAAATTCATCTGAGAAGTTAAAAATATTTTGGTTTCAGTGTCTTAAAGAAGAAATTACTATTCAAAAGTTACTACATTATTAGTAGCATTAGAAAACCATTCACTTTCATTTTAATTCTTTTATGCCTTTTATGCCTTGTGTCACATGCCTCTCCCTTGAAAAGATATTTTCATAGCAAATACTCTTATTGCCAGCTGATTTCAATGTTATATTGGCAGAGTTCACAATATTAATCACTTGCATTAAAAATACAAAGATTAGGTATGGTGATAGCTAAGGCTTACATTTCCACATGAGTGGAAAAAACAGCATATGGGAGAAAACTATGGTCACGAAAAACAGGTACCTGCTGAATCATACTGAGTATTGTGTGCTGATTTATATAGAGAGATCAGGGCTGCTTCAGCCATCAAATGACTGCTTGCAGCATCTTTTCTGAGTTTGGGAAGAGTGATTCCCTCTTTCCATCAAACAGACATTCAGGCTTCAATCTGAGAAAAATCTTTTTTCCAGTTCTTAGGGTTCTTGTGTGGAAGTGAGTGGTTAGGTGCCTTTTTTTCCCCTCAAATTACTCACAGGACAGATTTTTACCAAACTGCAGTATGTATTCCATTGGTAACAGTAAATTCACCTTAGAAGACACATTTTATTTCTTTTACTAAGTGCTGGGTCCTCTGTTGTTTTTGTCCAAAAATCCAATTGTCACAGATGGTAATTATTCTAGACAAATACAGTCACCCAGAAAAGTATGAAGCTGGATTAGTATATAAAATATACTAATCCAGCTTTCTGTAGCTACTAGATACAATGATCCAGAAAATACAGAAGCTTGTTATCTTGTTAGGGTCCTTTGTCCGTGACTCCTTTTTATCAAGTAAGTATTGGGTACAGTTATATATTTATATGTGCTTGTATAAGTCCCTATCCTGATCATCTGTGTATTATGATCAAAGGGAACAGGATTATGTTACCTCACTGTAATACTAAATCCCAGGATGCTTATTTCACTTCACTGCCAGTCACCCACTATCTTTGATTTTCTTCTCTATCTATAAATTCTTTTCTGTGTTTTTTTCATTCATTAATGAATTCTGGGTTTTCTCTTTCATGGAATAAACAGTTTTGATCTTAAATTGAGCTTTCCTGATCTGAGAAAAGTAAAAGCTGAAACATATACTATGGCTTTCAGAAATAAATAATTTTTGTCTCTATGCTGTGTTAGTATGTCAGGGAATTAGATTACAAACTAAACAAGCAGTTAAGACAATATAGCTAATCCTAACACACATAGCAAGCATAATGATTGAGGATATTTTTTGGAGGACAGGGGAAAAAAAATCACCTTCCATTTTAAAAAGGAAGTATTTATTTGAAATATAACAGAAGCATTTGGATTCATGTGCTCCACTAAGGTAAAGTGGCACTGACTTCAGTCAGCTACAGTAACTGCAGTAAAACTGCTCTAATTTGTAGCTAAGGATCTAGCCTGAAATGTATATATGTAGAGAATGCTACTTCAGTCTTAGGTGGCTGATAAGCCAAATGAAATAACTGTACTTTCTGAAACATAAATACTCTTATCACTTAACACACAAACATTTGATAGCAATGCTAATATAGATGCTGTTTCTCTCTTAATTTGATTTTTCTGTAGAAATTCTAGTCAGTGAGTTATTCAATGAAAAGCAATAAACTGCAAGGAGGGGGGGGGGAAATTCCTTTATTTGCATTACTGGCCTCATTCTGTCAACATATCACCCAGATTGCTGGATACACACAGAGATGCATTCTGGCAATGCTAGGAAGGGACCTGCATTTCCTGCTGTCTATTTCAACTTATTAGTAATAGGATTATGCTTCTGGCACATCTAAAATAAATTAATACTGGATTAATTCAATTCAAAAAGGTGTCAGGAAAACACATTGCGGATTCATTCATCGCAAACTTGAGACCAATATGTTTTAAAAGAGAGTACCATAGTAATTATGTTTACATGTATAATTGCCTGAAGCTGAGCCAAATGACAGAATATATTCTAACACTTTACAGCATGCCTTCAGTGCTGATTAAGCCATCAGTTCATAAAATATAAATATAGTATTTTCAACACTAACAGTAACACAAAGAAATTATCTTAAGTAGTTTGGTTTTACTTTAGAACGCATTTTATCCAAACTACCAAAAGATTTTTTTATCACTGCTAATTCAAAGTTGTGTTCACTGACCGTCTGTTTGTTGTTCACTGATGATCATTTGGATGTTTTTGAATATCAAGGAATGACACTGCAGCAGTATTTTTTTAAGTGGTAACAGGCTGGGCAAGAGTAATTGCCAAACTTTTCATAATTGACTTAAGTATAGTATTAGTTGAAAAATTTTATAAACTAATTTATGCATAGTATAATACAATGCCAAAAGTAAGAGCAATATAAAAGTCTGAATAAACATTTTAGCATTTATATTATCTTATTGATAGGAAGACCAAAATAAACAAAATGAATGGCAGACTGATTCTGTGACCTTTGACAAGAAAAAACTCCTACCTGTAACAGACATAACACTTGAGCTAAGGCTGCAGATCTGGAAGGTTGATTTGGATGTGCTATATTCTGATATTTTATTCACATTACCTGTGTCTTAAGTAGGACCTCAGGTACAGTTATAGCCTACTCAAGGTAAGTAAACCTGTCAGATTTTCACTGGATATGAAGATGAATCTGAATTTACTCGTTTTGTAGTCATGACAGGCAGGTGAAATACAAATAAAGTAATAAAGATACCTTTAGCAAAAGAGTCTCAGTATGTTTAGTAACTTGCGCTTTGTGCATTTTACAACTGAAGAGCACAAAAATCTTATTTGCCTGAAGTATTTAATATCTTATGATTTAAAATAAGGCAGCATAATAACCTCTCAAAGATTCTCAAAATCACTGAGAAGTAAGCTGAAAAAGTCAAATTAATAAGAGTGGTGACTCTTAAATAAGATTAGACTGTTTCAGCAGCCTTTCTTCCTTAGTCTGCTACGTTAAATCTTAACTACTAACAGTGAAATAATTACGACTAAAAGTATTGTTACACAAAGCTTTCTGGTTATAGGCAGAAAGCGTATTTTAAAATATACTAATTTTTTAGCATATTTGCGCTCTGCAGGGAAGACATTCCACACACCCAGTACTCTGGAGGAAAAGAGACTGTACACTCTCAGCTTATTCAATTTCAGAAAGCCCTCAGGCCCAAAATCTCTCTCTCCTAACCGTCAAGATTGAAATGGAATACAGGGCATCAGAAGCTCAGAAAATGCACTTGGGATGCAATCCACTTGGGACTTTAAATATTAACACGAAAAACCTTAAACCTTAGGCTACCAGGCAGCTGAGACAGATAGCAAAGAATCGTGAGGAGTCACGCTCCCTTCTGCTAATCTCTCCTTGCAACAGTAACACACAACTGCATCGTGAACCAGCTGTAGGCAACAGATCGTTTATGCTGGTTGCCCAATGTACTGCATGTATTTCTTTAATCTGTCTGCCGTTTCAAAGATATACATCGTGATTATAATCAAGGAACTCAAACTGAGCTTGATCTCATTTTCATCGCAATAAAGTTAACAGTGGCTTCAGGTCCTTGAATTGCATCCTCTGGTCCAAAACAGCACAAAGACTGCGCAACCTGCCGGCCTGCAGCAATGGTACCTCATCACAATTCAAAAGGCCTAGGGAAATAACACTTTCTTCAGACCTCCTGCCTGAACCAATCACGATAAATTAAATCTGCAGGGATTCTGTCTTAGCTAATCTTGTCTTTTTATCACGTACTGCAGTCATATAAATGGAAAACAATTGCATGTCTTCTTTAGTTGCAACTGGATATAGATTATGCTAATGACAACTCAGGTCCTCTTGCTCCCAAACTCTCAGTAAGTCAGACTGTGCTTTATACATAAGTATAGGAACTGAAACAGACCCTTGTGAGACACAAAGAGAGGCAAAAACAGGCAAGAAAATAACTACGTTCAAAAATATGCTGGCACCATCTGCCGTCCCAGGTGGCTTAGAAAAAGAAATGCAAGATTGAAAGAAAAATCACAGGTTTCTTTATACTCTTTAGTTTGATTTTACCTTCCATTTTTAAGCCTTCAGGATATCCTAGTGTCATATATCCATGCTTTTCTTTCTCTACAAACAGAAAACGTAGGCATTTTCTTTAATTAACAAATAATATGCCAAGATACTTAGACTAATATATTCCCAAATTTCCAATAGCTGAAACTTTTGGGGAAAAAAGAGCAATTACCTCGACACTTGAACTCCAAACATGTTAAAGTTGGAGAGAGTTTCATCACACTCTTCCTCTTTCTAGCTAGTTAGCTGGAAAATTCAGATAATCAGATCAGATAATTTTTAGAGAGGAGATGATGCAAAAAAGTGGTAAGGTAAACAGTTCTAAATTACAAGGATCAACCTCTACTCATCAGATCCTCATTTAATTTTATGCTAAATGGCATAATTAAAAGTCAAATTCTTCTGCTAATTTCATCTGAATTTGGTTATGGTAGGAACTTGTAACATTTAGACCAAAATCTACAAACACTCACTTTTTTAAATCTAGGTGGTATATTCTTTTGTTGATAATAATCAGTGATACATATTCTTTACATTTTTTTCCTTATTATAAGACGTGCTATACTTTAAAAATATTTATGCAGCAGATTTTAAGCAGAAAATCCAAATTTTCAATCTCCCCTATTGCATTCTTTAGGTTACTTAGATTATCCACATTTTGTGTGGATTTTGCTATTACTCAGTCATGAAGCTTTCCTATATGTTTATGCAAGAAAGGAGTTAAATCAGATTAGAGCTATTCTCATGCTCCAACACAGTCAGGCATTCTGCCTATGAGAATGAAGTATAAATTACACAATTTAATAGATACCTGATTTGGTAGTCAACATAGTTGTGTTTTCTTGATGAATAATACGAAGAAGTTAGTAAGTCTGTTATGGATGGGAATGACTTTGAGTTTGCATTTATAAACCCATCAACAGATGAAAGATCAATTTTCTTAAAGTACTGGGAAGGCACAATTTCACAATAATTTTTTAGATTATCTTCAACCAAATGCCTGTACTCTGGCACTTCGTAAAAAAAAAAAAAAAAAAATTACAGTGTGAAATTACCTTCTAGTCTTTGAAAGCCAGCAGTGTATGCTGGTAGATCCTAATCTCTCCTCCATCCAATTCACATCTATTTCAGTTTATCCATACCTCAATCACTGTGATCAAATAACTGAAGAGAAACTAAATTGTTTCAAAGCTTTTTGTAAAGAGGAAGTAACAGTTTTCTCTTCAAAGCTCCAGGCTTACCAGCCAGCTGTTAATTTACTGTGACTTCCTCCAGTAGTAGTTAAATTGGATGCATGTTTAACCAGGGAAAATTTTGCAAAAAGGCAAGGCAAGTGCTGTTGGGACAATTTCTCTACATGATGCTACAGAATTTTAAATAAAAATTAAAAAGCCATACTCCCTTTGCAGACAATGCCTCTATTGATGTGAACCACTGTTAGCATCCTTTACATGTGTAATCCTGCACCAGTCAATCCACAGTCACAAAGATTGTGCTATTGCCTAAGCAGCTCCCTGACTTGTGCAGACAGAACACAGCCATGCTGTGCCTATACCTCTGCTATGGGCAAAACATCCCTGGGCACAGGTAGCCTCTTCTCGCGTGTTCTATCAGTGGTGGTTTATCAGTCTGATTGACTGATAAAATTTGACAAAGAAAAATGGAAGAGAAAATACATTATTTCCCAAATTTCTTAAATACACTTTATCCATGTCTTTTAATAATAGGAAAAAAAAAAGCATCTGATAAGGGAGAGAGAAAAAGACATGTATTTATTTACTACAAAAGCAGACATTCAAAAGAGCTTCCGTACCGAGAGAAATTTCAAATCCCACAGTAGAAGCCAACATTAAAAGCATTCCTGTCATACATGAGGCATATAAGACAGTGTCCATATTTCATGTTGAAAAAGTTAACATTTCTTGTGGTGAGATGCAGATTTACTTAGATCGTGGGGGGAGGAGAGGGATCAAAAAATACTAAATAGATCTTTCTTTTAAAAGATAAAAGAATGACTTAAACAGTAAAGAAAAAAATGATGTAATATATATATTCTTATATATATATAAGGAGAACATTAGATAGATAAAATTAAGTGCTGTACTGTTTCTAATTTATTTTATGTAAATACATTATTTGAGTGTGTTGAATCTTATCCATTACACTTATTTTTAGATACATCAGATGATTTTTTTTTCTTCTCAAGATTAATTCATGTTGTTTGAATACTCACTGTAGTGTACATAGAAAACCGTTGGGTTTAGAAGTATTCTATATTATAAGAATTCTCTCTCAATTAAACTTATTTTATATAATGTGCTTCTAATGATAGAAAATGACAATATGAACATTAACAACCAAACTTGTTGAATCAGATGCTGAGACAATAAGAACATTTTTCAGACAAACTAAAGCCATGGTGGCTTTTCTTGGATTTTTAAGATACATCTCAGCTGTACAAGTTTCACCCAGTTGATTAGAATGACTAGCAGTCTGAGCTGACAGCTACAATTACTTTTTTTTTCCTGCTATAGCAATAGTTTCTTGTTTTTTCCACACATAGTTGCTTGCGTTTCTCATGGGAAAGCAAAACAGATAAAATAGCACTTCAGAACTAGTTTTACTTGAAGAAGTCTGACCTAACTGTTTCTTTTTTACTAAAGCTAGGTTTTAACCACAAATATCTTGATTTGTTCAAGTATTTTTGTGTCTATTAGTGTTTTATCTTTACTCATCAGTGTCAAATAGGCATGCAGGATTTTCTGGATCACTGAAAAGAGTCTAGCACTAAATATGGAGGGGTTTTTTAGTGCATGCAGGAATGCAGTATACATTTCTAAATAAGTATTTTAAAATTTGTTATTTCTATGTAAGTACAAGGAGAATTGATACTGACTGTAAGCCGAGTAGATTTTTCAGATGTGTCTATTTAAAATGCAAATGTGTGTACATGTGAAAATCACGATCTATGTCTATAAAAAGCCTCTTTAAATGTTCAAACTCCTAACTATTTTTTTTCAAAAGATTCCTGGAGATTCTTTCACTCAGATAATCTTTCAATTTTTAATTTACTTTATTAAAATCTCAATAAATCATCTTATTGTCAACCTCTCTATCTGAAATTCATTAACATATCAGAAGATAATTTATCAGTCACATCTCATATATTGCTTCTCATACATCAGTCTGTCATTTCTCTGCTTTCATTCTCCTTTGTATGAACTAAGAAAATCTTATCTCATTTCAAATTTCTATTAATTCAGGATATATAAATGTTAACTATTTAAAGAAACCTAAATTAACTAAGTTTACATACATCAACTTTTAAAACTTTTTTTTTTGCTTGATAGAAAAATATTCTAAACTACTGAAGTATAAAAAAGGTTAAATGTAAGATTCATCAGTGTTGACAAAATCTTGCAATAAGAGATTAATAATCATCTACCATTTTAGCTCTAGCAGTGTTAACAGTGTTGATATAGAAAGACTTCTGTTTTCTGTGCAGTCTTGGACAAGTCACTTAAGCCATACAGAACCCCAGAGCTTTTCTGTAGGACATCAATCAGAAGGGCGTAGTGCGCTAGGTAAACACTCTCCTTCCAGCACACATGAGGTACTATAGTACAACTACAGGTTGCCCTCACTTAAAAATGCAGTGTTCTTGTTTCGTGAAAGTGTAGTGAAGATGAATCATTCAAGACTAAGGCAATCAGGCATACACAAAACCTAAAGCAGACAGATAAGTAACCATGCATGTCTGAACTAATATGATCAAAGGGATACTAAAAATGCTTTTGGTAGCTGGCCATCTGCTGCCAGCAGAAGCCAGATTCTCATCTGCACTTACATTCGAGCAAAAATACGTAGTATCAATTTGCATTTACACCTTTTCTAGTTCCCCCTGATGGCTAGGGTGACAGAGCTACTGTGTAAATGAGATTCAATCTTTAGACACCAGATATTGTCTGCAGGAACAGAGGTACATTTTACAAAATTCAGTATGCAGACTATTATTACATAGATGAAAACTCCACGTGGATTAGGAGCAACTGGAAACTCACTAAGATGTCAATTAAACATATTATTGTCTGAATTTTGAAAACCACAAAAAAAAAGCCAACTCTTGTGCACAATGGTTTCAGCAGATCAAAAATAGTCTCATTTTAAAACTTTGTAATATAAACAAAGCACTGATTCCATTAATATCTGATGAAAACCATCACTGAGGATAATAAAAGCTATATGACTTTGTAATAGCATTTTTGCAAGAGTGAATATAGAAGAATTTATGGAATGAAGACACCAAGTACAAGCAGAAGAGGCTGTAAATAATCTCTCTCAACACTTCGCAAGACTACAACTATAAAAGACAGTTGTAAACAAGTGTGAGCAATGATCAATCTGAGATTCATATTGCCTGACTACAGATGCCTACATTGTAGCTACCTGGATATAAGTTGATTGTCTAGGTTTGTTCAATAAGAAGCAATATGCAGCAGGGGAAGAAATATTCACTTCTAGAACACAGTTCATCTCATCTACTTTAGACATATATGCAAGATAATACAAGTTATGCCCTAAAAGTATCTACTTCCATTCACTGAAGTCTTCCAAAGAGTTTACATTTGCAAATATTTACACCGCAAATGTTCAAGTTTGAACAGATGACTCTTATCCAAATTGCTGTCAATGAGAAGAGAAAACTAAAAGTTTTTGTCTATAAACCTGGGTGAAAACAACCATATTCATCTCCACTCTGGCAACCACAAAAGCTGTTCACCCCATAAATAATTGTGGAAGTTCAGGTAAAGGTATTCTCTTTAATTCACATACCTCCTATTTTGTATATGCCATTGTGCTCTAGATCCTTGTTTTTGAACCTGTATCTGATTTATTCAGTAGTGTTCTGCAAAGTACTCAAAGGAAAAAAATTCCTACTAATTGCTGTTAATGAACACTTAAAAGGCAGCTACAATCACTGACTTGTCTCAATGACCTCCTAAAACAGTAAATGCCAATGAATGATTGTACTCCAGGAAAAAAAAAAAAAAAAAAAAAAAAAAAAAATGTTTCGCAGAAAACTGAAAAAAAAAAAAAATAGTACTATAGATGAGCCAAGTTCACTGAAATCATTCTCTTTCAATCAAAGGTATTTAAACAGTTTTTAGACAAATTTTGTAGCACCAGGATGACATCAAGTGGCTACTCAAGCCAATTACTCCACACTTGCTAGAAACAGTCATTATGACATCTCCTTAATAAGCTATTCCTACTGTGTAAACATAATGGTATTACCAGCTTGCCTCTATTTTAAATTCAATTTTTGCATGTCTTAATTTCAAGTCGTCCGTGTTTTCCTTAAGCCTCTCTCCAGAAATCATAAACTTAGAAATCTTCCAATGCATGAAATATTTTTTTTAATATCTTTCGATTCAGGAAATCAGAAATACAGATTTTTTTTTTTTACAGGTATATTAAACTTTTTAATAACTGGAATAATTAGGCTTAGCTAGTCAGACTTCAACTAGAGGGAAATTAATCTAATAACTTGAAAGATCTTCTTGGTGTGTAAAGCAGATTATTAATAATTGAAATAAATTTCACAGCTTAATCAGTGAGAACAATCATTCACTGGTACAAACTCCTCAACGACATGGTAGAATCCCCATCACTAGAGATTTTCAAGATGTGGTTAGACAGGGTGCTAGGTAATCTCATCTTGGCTCCCTTTCCCATGAAAGTTTGAACCAGATGATCTTTAGAGGTCCCTGCCAACCTAGGAGATTCTATGATTCAATATTCTAGACAAATAACAGCTGTAGCTCCTGATAAGCTTGTATTAAGGCTATAAAAATATTATAACCAGTTTAGAACTAGTTAATCAATAAACAATTCAAGTGCCTTTTGACTTTATTATTAAATATGATTCACTACAGTTTGTATTTCTCAAAATTTTATTTCAAGAAATGTCCAGCTTCAAACATGGCAGTAAGGATTATAGTCCAAAACTGAATTTGCAGAAAACAAAATATCTAAGAGCATTTGTAAGACAATCTCTTTCCAACCTAAAGAATGTGGTCTTAAAAATTCACACATTTCCTTCTAGCTGTTGCTAGATCAGTGTTAAAGTAGGCTTTAAGGAAGCTACTTGTCTAGAAGAACTAGACTGCCCTTCAGAGTCTGATAATCACCCAAACACCCTCAGGGACTTTTCTAAAAGACAGTCACCTTGTCTTGTCTGAGCTTTGGGGTTTCAGAGCTGGACTTTAAGACGAATGACAGCTCTTAGTCATGGCAGACTCTGGAACTAATAAACTTGTTTTAGATAACAGACAGAAAACCTACTGCATTCAATCTGCAATTTTATACTACTGGGTATAATACACATTTTTTAAGTATTTGTCCTCTAAATATCTATGTTGTTGGTTTTTTTTCTGCAAACATTTATTCATATTGATAGTAGTTTTAGAACAATATAAGCACTAGAGTTGTAGGTACTATCAGGACTATTTTAACCAGTCTTAGAGTACTAGCAACTTAGTAATCACCAGAGGCAACAAAAATGCTTGATTCTGTTTTCCCTGAAAGTCACAGCAAAATGCATTAGTTTTAACAAGAATAGACTTGTGGTTCTAACATTTAATTTTTTTTTTTAAATTTTTAAAATATTTCCTTTCAGTAAAACACTGCAAATTCAAGCATCTGTGAAGTTCAGGCCATTATCCCTTTGAAGACTTCGAACTATCGCTAGCACCTTAGTCTTACAATTAAGTGTTTAGTTGAAGTAGTTTACTTGGCTTTTTCCAGTAGTATTCCCTTTTTATGTCTACCTTTGGTAGCTCTACCAATCAATTTTCTTTCCTCTCTGCAAGATCAAAAGGATGTTCATTCATGACTTTTCTTTTCTTTGTTCAGAATATTTTTGGCCTTTCAATTTTAAGACAAACTAGACAATGAACTGCAAGCTTTGAAAGTATATTTGATTGTCATGATGCATAGATAAGACATCATGCCCCTATTTCAGTCATAGACTTAAGATAAAGAATACAGAATTAAGCACTAACCAACATCATTAAGTCATAGGCTGTAGAACACTATCGGAGAGTGGAAACATGAGACACTCATCTAAAGCATTTTATACACATTATTCAAATAGTATTTGATTAAATAGTGACACCACAAAACCTAAAAGATAGATAGGATGTCTTATTTCTTAATAAAGGACAGATATAATCAATTAAGAAAGCTGTTCTTACAGTTGTCAGATGCATGTTCCAGTTTCCCTAATTTATTTTCAAAACTTTCAGGTTTTTTCTCTAGATTAAGGCTAGTACTGTGTGAGTGTCAGAGACACAGCATGAGCAAACTTTAGAAAAGAGAGAGAGAGAGAGAGAGAGAGCACGTGTGTGCGCAAAAACTACTGAAAGTCATTTCTCATAGGCTTGAGGTATAATGATGGAAACAATCTCACAACAAAAAACTGCAGGCACTCTACTGGGGTTCCTTTTTTAACAATAATTCAACATATTTGCCAATATTGGCATCATTGGGAAATTCAAACTTTTCCAAGTACAGGAGCAAAGGAACAGAGGGACACAGCATTCAGCATAAAGCCAGAGAGCGAGATGCTTTCTTTCCAAATTCCAAGAGAATTTACTTACTCATTTTCTTTTAGCCCAGAAAACATTGAGAAAAAGAATGTTTGGATACCTTCCTTTTTAACCGCGGGGCAGACAGGAGGAAGAAATTAATTAGAGAAGTCGAGATAATGGGGAAAAAATAAGTTACTGAAGCAATTATATTGAATGCTAAGTACTATGTAAACATCAAAATTACTTCATTTTGAATTAATTGTTTTAGTGAGAAAATATTCGAAAGTCTAAACAGAAATCTGTTAACGCATTATCAACTAGCAATCTGAGGCTTGTTTGGGGTGTCAGATCCTTACCTCTTGGAAATTCACATAGTTCCACTGACTTAGCTGTAACCAGCTGAAGTTTCATGAGCTATAGCCTAGTATCAACAGGAAACAGAACTTTCATAACCACAGTTATAACAAATAACTTTTTCCTCTCTGATGTAGAGTGCTATTGTAACTTGAGGTATAATTAGTCAAAAAGGAGGAATAAGGAAAAGGAAAACTTTAAAAATTCATTTCTTGACCTACTGACATACACAGAACTTGATATTGCAAATTAAAAGCAGGTTGTAAAACAACTACATAAAATAATGTCTTTGTATTTGATTCACTAATGCAATCCTGCATTGTAAATCTAGTAATCAAGAATGCATATGCTACCGCATAGTCAGGCAGATTAAAAGCTTCAGAAATAGCATAATATAGGATTACACCATTTCATCAGCAGATCTACCTTTTGCTTTTGTTACTGGCATACTTGTAGCATCATTTATGTGCGCTTGTTATGTCCCTACTTAGTTTTAGCTCCAGCTAAGCTTAGCCTTAGAGATCTTATCCCTAAGTGCCCAAGCAATGCTTTTATAGCGTTTTCCTTTGGCACCTATTCTTGTTTCCTCTTCCCTTATGCCCTCTTTTTGCATTAAGAAGCCATAGCTGACTATCTAATGTTGGCAATAGTCTTGTGTAGAGCAGGAGGTTGGGCTAGATGACCCTCAAAGGTCTCTTCCAACCAAGATTTCTATGATTCTGTGAATATTTATTATCACTAAGTATTGATTTCTAAACTGATATTAAATGCTACATTAAAAACAGTACATTAAAAAATTGGGGGGTTGTGCAATTTGCTCATCAGAATACAGTCAATATTAACCTTGGAAGCCACAGGATACCACTCCCACTTAGTAATCAATAGTAGTTATCTCATTAAAAAGTTAATTTGACAAAAATTTTAGTGCTTACACTGAACTGTCATTATTTAAATGAAAAAATTTATTTGAAGAACTATTACTGTGCTGGTTGTTAATATCAGAGAAAAATTACAATTTCAGGCCCTAAATGTTGATTGTTGGCTGGTATCATCTGATAATACACATCGATATTTTAATAAAGACAGGCAAAAACATGTTTTATATTTTCCACACCATGGGAAAGCAATTGGACAAAATAACTTCATTTTGCCACAAAGAGTTCAATTCCCTACTCTTTTACATTTCATCACAATAATTTACACCTGTTCAAAGGATATGCAATTTGTTACCAAACTGGACTGGTTTCATTTAACACCTAATTTCACTCTACATATTTACTAATTAATACACGAGGTGCAAACTAGTGGAGAATTAGGATTCAAGGCAGAAGATTATTGGCTGGTGATGAAAACTTCATAATACACTTACAGAATGAAAGTTCATCTAAGGCAATTCTTAAGAGTAAAACTAAGTACACATCAAGATATTTGAAACTCTTAGTTCTGCCACCTGGCAAGAAGACAGAGTTTTGTGTTAGCCCGAGGATGTAAACTAGATAGTAGTTATTCCTAGATGAGTGTCCAGAAATAGCTGTTCCCAGCTGTCTCCAACTCTGTACCACTAGGATGTGCTAGGGAAACTAGGCAGCAAAACCGAAGTATACTGGAATGTATAAGCCTGTTTCCTTGTGGACTTTGCCTCCAAAACTGAAGAAATTAAATACTGTCACAGGCAAAGCAATCTTGATAACAGGGATTTTTTTTTTTTTACTTAATTTAATTTATTGCCAATTAACACAGACTTCTAATCACTGGTTCAGATACTGGGAAAAAGAAAACATAAGTAATTAAACAAAAGCTTATAGAAACATCTTCATTCCCCCTTCCCCAGGCTCAGCTCAAGCCAAACTCCCACCCCTCTCCCACTTCAAGTCTCAACTTCCTTTATTTTCACCATGGGTTATGTTCTATCCATCCCAATTCTCTCAGTGAAATGATGGGCAGTGCAAGAGGTTGGCATCAAATGTGTAACGATTTCTTTGTGCAACCCATTTCCTGGGCCAGGAAAATGAGGTACATAAACAATGAATAAGATAACAGCAAGAAGAAATGTGTGTTACAGGAGCATCCAGCCACCAGTATTTGTAGGGAATAAGGAAGCTTTCACCTGGGAAGACTAAATTGGCACAAGGCTTCTCAATTTTTTTGGCCTTCTTTAAAATACCAAAAGAAAGGTCTCTAGAAAAAAAAAAAAGTTGTCAGCAAATTTGCTGCAAGCACAGTATGAGGCCCAGCAGACATAATCTAAGGTAACAGGGCGACAAAGGACTTGACTTCAAACTTAAAAGCTATGGGAAGAGCCTGTAGGATGCTGAGGCAGAGCTAAAAGGCTATCCTGCAGCTAGACTGATTTAGAGAAATTTCAACCTCAGAAAAGTTAAGGTCTTTCCATAAAGGGAAAGAACATTTTACGTAATCTAAAAGACAGTGTAAAGAAACAGAAGAGATAATAAACAGCTGGTGTATATAATCATCAGGCCAGGAAAAAGTTAAACAGCCATAAAATTAATTTGCAGTTTCCACACTAGTAGGAGCAATTATATGCTGTAATATGAAATATCTAATTTGGGTGCATAAACTAGGAAATGAAGTTTCTATGGAGAAACACAGAAGCTTCCTGGACTATAACACCCAAGCATTAATTTCCTTTGTGCTCCTCTGCAAACAAAACAGGGGAGACTTGTGCTTTTGACCCTATGTCTGCTTCGAAAGGCATGCACCTGACATCACTTTATTCTTTCTGACTAGCAAAATAAAATTGGCATCCAGCAGCAACACCCTGACAGCAATGACCTCCAGGAATTTTTCCTATTGATTTCTTCATTGCCAGGATTTCACTCATTCATGGGAGAATAACGTGAAAAATTTCAGGAGTTGTTTCTACATCAGCCTACATGGAAGAACACAAGATTGTGCTGATATATCCATACTAACTCAGGTTCCAAATGCAATAGAGCTGAATTACTGCATTGTTCTGCCCTGGGCAACTTACTCTGCTTTATCAGCAAAGCAACAAGCCTAAGAAAACATTGATCTTTTAAAGCTATAGTGCTTTTAAGATCTAAGCAAGTACATAGTACTGCATTGTGCCATGTCAACACTTGCCAACAGTTTAATTTATGTGAAAATATGGAGGTCAGTCTTCTAGGCTAACTTCTCTGGTTTGGACCAAATTACAAGTGAAAATTGATTGGTTGAACACATACCAGAAATGACTGAGGAGAAAAAAAAGGAAAAGAAATCAGAAGATTATGACAACTAGTATCTCAGTTTAGTTATGTATGTATGCCTATGAATGGCTGCAGCTGAGTAGCAATGGATGGGGTGATTATACAGTCTCTCCGCTACTTCCCCATCATTTATGACAAATTGCATGCTGTACAGGACTGAGCTAGCAGAAAGACTGTACAGTCTATTTTATGCAAGTGAAACTTACATTTTGAATGACTTCTTTTTTTAATTTATATTTTCAGTCTTCTTTTATATGACTGTAAAAGATGTGACCATATCCAGGAAATGCCTCTGGAGGAAGGGGCGAGTTGTCTACTCTAAAATTCAGCACCTGGCCAATCTTAAATAGACCATGTCTTTTGAACCCTAAAGTTCATTGCTACAGGGTTTTGGCTCTTTGAGCAATGAAGAAAACCTGTAATCAATGGCAGTAAGAAGTAAAGTCTCAGTGTGAAAATTTTCTTCTTATTGTATGTTTTTTGTCTATTTCTTTAAACTGAAGAGCCAGTGCTCATAGTCAAACAAAGCACATTTCAGTTTTTCTAATTAATACCATATACAAGTAATGTCTAACATAAAGATAACAAAAGATACAACAAAACATACTTCTTTCTCTGTATAGACAACATACTCTGATGGTATCCACATTGTCCATCTCAGGCAAATATAAACTAATCACAGTAGCAGCTCAGGAACTAGAACCACTCATGCAGTGTTTACGGCGAAAATATTCATGAAAATATGCCATGTCATCATCTTTTCTACAGCTTCTCTGGAACTAATGCACATCTATACTGATAATTTTAACATGAGAGGTAAAGCAAACTGTCTTCATCTTACAGTTTGCAGTCTCAGACCTATGCCAGTGAGGAATTCAACAGCTGAATAAATAGTGCAAAACTCTTTATACCCCTGTCACAGAAAAACAAAAGATAGTGCAACATTTAAGTCAAATTAGGGTAGACATGAAACATCTTTAAGTCTGAAAGTTAAAATTTACAACAAAGATTGTGATAAAGAACAAAAGAAATGAAGACACTTTGGTCAGAAACATATGGCAAGATTAGAATATTTAAACATTACAAAGTTCATAATATTTAAATATAAACAAATTTATCTCCTCCTCAAAGTAAATTGCAGTGTCAATACAAATCAGAATTACAGTACACGTTCTGGAGCTCAGATATCCAGCTTCTTGTGTAATTAGAGGTTTGTTTACACATATTAAGTATCAAAACCAAAGTAACCTCTCCCTCTATTCTGTTTTTCATTCTCATTAATCTCTTCCTGTTCTAGTTTATAGGACCTCAACTATCCAAATTTTGTTCTATTTTTTCGCTGTTTTAACAAGTTCACCTTAATGACAGCAAAACGAATAGCACAAACTTTTTTTTTAAGCAAACAAATCCAGGAGTCTGCTGAGCTGGTATATCTTGCTGAGCTTTCACTGCTTTAATTTCAACATTGAAAGGCTAATCAAGTTGCATTTTGAAACTCTGTGAAGTGTTACTTTCTGCTGCTAGATTCAGTGCTAGTAATTACCTGCTGCTTTTTACACAGGGAAGGGAGCAATATCTGTGTAGAGCCTTCTTACCTAAACTTGGCAGAACGACTTTCTGCCACTAGAAGTCCACTCAAAGGCTTACTTTTTTGCACTTTCATTTTTGTTAAGGTCATTACGCTCAGATGAAAGCGGGTTCACCGCCTGATTTCAGCTCTTCTGAAGAAGTTCAGCTTGGATCTGGGAAAGTACATAAAGCAGACATATAAAAAAAGAAGTATTTTTTTAAAAAATATTACCTTGATTTTCTGAAGACCCTACAGTAAACAGAAAAACTTTGTACAGTATAATATTAATGTGAAGCATATTTAAGGAGCAAAATTCAATTCACCTTGGGTCATAAGTACTGCAACATTTGGATGGGACGCTACTCAGACAGTGTAAATAAATTGATTCCTCTATATGCCAGGAAGCATGTGGTCTTTGACTGTCATGTCCATAATTATCTTTAATGTGGACATAAAACACAAAATACCTATCTGGTTTGATTATTAAAGTCTCAGAATGAGAACAACTAAACTGATGAACGTAATTAAAAACAGTTTTTGCATCCTCCCACTCAATTTTTTCAAGCAAAATACAACAGTAAAACAACCAAAAAATTAGTTTAATGTCAGTAGGACATTTTCCAGCAGAACTAGTGTATTTCTGACTTCTTTTAAGAAGGAGGAAAAAAAAAAAAGAAAACAAACCACAAAGCCAGTACATCTCTCAGCTCTCTGCATGTTGTTAATGGAAAACACAGACAAAAGTCCACAACTTGTCTTTGTTGATTCTAGGTTTACTTAGGACTGAATCTCAGCCCTGCCCTGCTTGGCTATTTTAACAGCTCTTACTTATCTGCTCCTGAGGCAGTCATTAAAGGCAGCAAAAGAATCATCCTCTTAAGTCCAAGGGCTGATTTTGCTACCTGTACTCCGGCTGATTAATTCCTTTCAAATTGCCGCTTGTGGAAGAAAGTCGTATTCGGATAAAAGCAAGTGAGACAGAAGCTGAGTCTTACCTAATCTTTACCGCAATTAAAGTATATATGAAAAAGGTAGTGGTGATATTCTTTTGCCCCTCTCGCACACACAGATATGGCACATAGCACCTGAGATCTAGGAAGAAAGCTTAACTGGATATTAATTAACACTGCTATGTCAGTGTTAATTCACTGTAAGCAACACAAAGTGAGATGTTGTCTGTGGCTGAGCACACAGAGGATCTGCTCTATAGGAGACTGGAAATGAAGAGATGAAATGAAGCATTTGCTTTAAAAATTCTCCAGTCTGTAGGCTACCCAATTAAAAGTTTGTTACAAATGAGGATGCTGATTTAGATTCACTATCTTCTCGACTGCTTCAGAATAGCTAAAATAATCTAGATTTTTTTTTCCTTTCCAAAAAAAAGATACATAGCTTTTCAATTTCCTTGTACAAGTGATACCATCTCTTCTCAGTGTAAGAAAAATGAGTGTAGAAGACAAAGTAGGAAAGATAAGGAAAGCTTTTTCGGGAGTGCTTAAATGAGAACAAGAGGAGCAAAAGAGATGAAGGAACATTAGAAGAGATCCAGAATGTGTATGGGATAGTATTTAACATACTGAAAGCTGGAAACAAATAAACAAAGTATGACAAGATTTTAGTAATATTAAGTTCCAATAGCTCTTGAAATATTTTATATCATCATTTCAGATGTCATCTGCTGTTCATCTTATTGCATCATGTGGCAGTGTGCCTTCTCTCACCTTGTTTCATTCCAAGTTCATAAACCTGCATCTGGCTGGTTAATATCAGATTATAAGGTAATTGAGGTTGGAAAGCTTCTCAGGAGGTCTCTAGACCAACCTCTGGTTCAAAGCAAAGTCAGCTTTTAACAGCTGAGGCTGTCAGACTGAGTTACTGGGGGCTTTATCCAGTTAAGCTGTTAAAACTTCCAAGGATTAAGCTGCACAATCTTATAACACTTGACAGTCCTCATAGTAAAAAGTTTTTCCTTATATCAAGTCAGAATCTCTCTTCTTTCAACTAATGTCCACTGTCTCTCATCCACCTTCCATAGACCACTGTGAAGGGCCTGGGTCTAGCTTGGAAACTTTGTGTTGGGAAGCTGTTGCTAGATCCCCATGAAGGGTTCTTCAAAACAAAGAAGCCAAGTTCTCTAAGCCTGTCCTCACAGGAACCAATTTCTGATTATCTTAGTGGCCATCCACGTCTTTCTTGTACTGGGGGACCAAAAACTGGACACAATATTCTAGATGTTGTCTACTGAGTAGAGGGAGATAATCACTTCCTCACTGGCTATGCCTCTACACCTACATGCAACCAGTAATTTGTCTAACCCAGAGGAACTCAGCTAGGAAGCTGTGGACAAATTATTTCTCCTTTTCTGGTGTTGGAAAGGAGCTATAGATTGTATTTGTGATGGATTATTTTCCTTTTCCAGCAGCTATATGGCATATCTGTGCCATGTCGCAGTGCTGATGTAGCAGTTATTGATTAATAAATACACAGAAAATTAACTTGCTATTAAATCAGCTAATGACTTAAAATTATTGTATTTGTTTCCTCCATAGAATCAAAACTTTTTTCTACAATTTTCTTGTTTTAAGCTTATGTAAATCCTACAAATGGACACTATTTTAGATGTTTCACTTTACATATTCTGCAGTAAGATTCTGGAAGAGCATCTACCTCCTCCTTATAACAGTTTATATTCACAAGTTCATTTCCTGTCTTCTAGGTTCTGAGTCTTACTACATCAGAAAGAGCCACAATGGACAGTGGGCACCTAACTTCCTGGCTGTTTACACCAACAAGAGAGAACACTGAAGATTCCAATAGGAATCTCAAAGCCTTAGAAAGCGTTGCAAATGGCCTATTGTAGTATCTTATATCATGTTAACAGACCTATGAATTATCATAATTTATATCTGACTTGGATTTGTACATAGCAGAATGCCATGCCTAACATTTATATCTAGATTTTATATTAAGAGATTAAATTCAAAATAAAACCCTGAGATGCTTTAGATGGCTATTTCATTTCGCTTGGCTATTACTGCCATCTAGTGACACAATTTACAATCTTCAAAACTTTCCATCTAGAAATTATATTGCATGAGATGTATTTGGAAAGGTGCAGGACATATTCTAAAATCTATGCTTCATTTACTTGCTAACGTAATGCCCCATGCTGGTATGCAATTATGTATATATTCAGTTTTGAAAGCACGCACTTGAAGATACTTGCCTAAGAAGAAAACTGTTCAGAGCCACAGCAGTAGTTTACAATATATTCAACTCCTGCAAATTTCCCTTGAACAGGTCATATTATTTGTGACTGCAGTGGTTGTTAGTAAATTATTTGTAATGATTTATATGAATATGAATTATGAAAATAATTATGGTTAAGTAAAGGGAGATAATCCCTTCCTCTTTTCAGTGAGCAGAAAGTGTCCCATAGCTGTTTCAGAAGTAATAACTTCCCAAATCTCATACCTACCTAACACGAGACCATAAAGTGAGAAAACACTTAAGAGTGAAAACTGACTCCTAGAATATTAATGGAGGCTGAAGTTAAAATAAAAATAAAGCACAAAATCTTATTCATGAAGGTAAATTGCTTATTAGAAATATTTATTATTTGTCTGTGATTTGATGTCTTTAAATCAAGATTAATCTTTCTAGAGAATTCAATAGAGCTCAAATTGACAATTTAATTCATATGTAAAGATGGGTTTTTGTAATCATCTGGTTTTACTGCCTAAGTAGCAAATTACTTAGCAATTTTGTGTAGTTATGTGCATTT
>WHYT01017268.1:650602-663517 GCA_009806455.1 Tetrax tetrax | reverse complement strand
TTTTTTTTTTTTTTTTTTTTTTTTTTTTTTTTTTTTTTTTTTTTTTTTGTCAGATTATCTCACTTCCCTGCATGGTCATCCACTCAACTTATACATTGAACATAGAGATACAAACTCAATAAAACTAAACCAATGTCTAAGAATCTCAGACTTGACTTAATCACATCAACAATATTCAAACTTGGTTTCAATTGTTAATTGAACTGCACATGAAAAGCCTTCCCACACAATTCTGCAATGGGACAGTTCAGACTCTTTCACCACAGCTTATCCAGGTGCTTGGATCACAGAGCAAGCACTGAGGGTTCAGGCTCAATGATATTTATGTTGATCTTTATGTTTCTCCACGTACTGCTACAGGCCTCTAGGGCATGTTTTTGTACTTATTTTTACATCTCTCCTTGGTATCTCCCCTAGCTCTGTCACAGAAAAATCTTTATACAAGTCTTTCTCCAGCTCAGCTGAGCAAACTCTGTATGATCTTTTTCAAACCCTGAGATACGGGGAGCTGAATAACAAAGCCACAGAAGAGATTATATATGCACTTTGTGGAATAACCTGTTCCCATCAGCATCAATTTAGCAGGCATTTAGCACGCAGTCTGTGGCATATTGACATTCTTTAAATTGAGTAATGCTTGGGTCCTTTATTCTAACGTAAACTTGTACAATAAGCACTTTGACTTTCATTATGATTGTGAGCTAATGAACATTCTGTTTGAATATTTACAAATACCAAATGTCTTCCTGTATTTTCCAATTTTCAGTGTTAAAACAAACACATACATTTAATTCTGAGTTTGGACTTAAGTCTGTACAAAATAAAACCTGATAATTGAGCACAAAGGTAATCCTATTGTCACATACAGAAGCAATCTCAGTTCTAGCTCACTTAATTCTAATCAACTCCAAAATCCCAGACAGCTTCATTCTTAGATTTTCAGCTTTTTGGTCCTAGATAAATCTCATTGTGAAAACAGTACCAGGTAATTGCACTTCCAATAATGTTAACTATGCAAACTGAAAGAAGAAAATGTGAGTCAGACATCATATTCTGTTCAGTGGATTTCCATTCTTTCCTGAATCTCTTCAGATTTAGATACTATTAATAAAAATACACTCTATCGTATTACTGTCAGACATTCAAAAATAGATATTTCCAATCCCTTGAGTAAACTGGAAAATGCTGCTTCTGAAATCACAGAGGATTTGGCATTGTTAATTAAAAACACAAGTCATGCTATTCAGCACATCTATGACTTCTTGCATTCACTGGACCATTGTCAAAGTAACTAAGCTGATGGCCCATTAGCAGTTCTAAATTACACTATTTTGTGAACCACTGATTTGAACATCATATAGAATCACAGAATTTTAGAATAGTTTGGGATGGAAGGGACCTCTTCAAACGCCATCTAGTCCAACCCTCCTGCAAGGAGCAGGGACATCTTCAACCAGATCAAGTTGCTCAGAACCTCATCCAACCTGGATGTTCATAGGGATGGAGTATCCACCACCTCTCTGGGCAACCTGTTCCAGTGCTCCACCACCCTCATTGTAAAAAATTTTTTCCTGATGTCTAGTCTGAATCTACCCCCTTCTATTTTAAAATCATTATCCCTCGTCCTGTCACAACAAGCCCTGCTAAAGAGTTTCTCCCCATTTTTCCTATAAGCCCCCTTTAGGTACTGGAAGGCTGCTATAAGGTCTCCCCAGAGCCTTCTCTTCTGCAGGCGGAACAGCCCCAGCACTCTCAGCCTGTCCTCATAGGAGAGGTGTTCCAGTCTCTATCTAAAGTATCTAAAATATCTAAAACAAGAGATGACTTCAAGTAACAGAAAAGCATGCATTTTCAATTATCTTTTTAGGAAGCCATCTGCTAGCGTCAGAAATCAAAGCAAGGGTAGCAAGTGGAAATCATGCTCATACTGAGAATTTTTATTGTCAAATTATGTAAATTGCCAGAACGAGCAAAGGATATCAGATAGGTGCTTTCAAATCAGTGTGTTACCCAGAACTGGGCCAGCAAAAAAAAAAAAGAACATTCAGTGTCTAACATTGAAATGAAGTAAAAATAAGTAAGAATTATTTTTAATGAAAAAAAAACCTGTGAGCTGTTGTGAAAAATTAAGTTAATTAAGCTAATTCATCATTAATTAAGGATTAAGTTAGACATTAGGTCTTGAATTGATCTACTAGTTCTTCACTGCCAAAAGGGGGGGATCTTGTTCCTCCTGCTTCTAACTGTTCTTTTCCCTTTCACATTTCACTTGTTCTGGCTTTCCTACACATTGTACCCTGCATTGAGTTAATTCAGTTTCTTGAACCAGAAGAAAATTAACCTGACAAATAAAGGAGACTCAGGAGTTTGTCTATGATTTAAAGACTTGAATCAATTTATAATACAATCAGTTAAGTGCTAGAGCTGGTATGAGGGTACAGTTGAGGAAGAATTTACCTATTCTAACAAAAGCAAGCTGGTAAATTACATCAGTCATGAAGTGTAACTTTATCCTCAAACTGTGTCTCCAAAACATGCTTATTGCTGAGCTTTAGCTCCACTTCCAAGCCATCTATACAGTCTTGCTCCCTCCTATGCCCCAGTACCGGTGCTTGTCTAACCAGTGTACTGTTGTGATTAAAAGGCATTCATCTTTTCATTGTCACTGACATACTTTACCAGGCTAGTGTGTGTTAGAAAAACAAAACAAAATAAAACAACATAAAGTAAAACAAGCTGTGTTGGAATTTACATGGTAAAGGAGTAGGAATGTTTAATCAAGGCACTTAGAAAAATCAGGCTAGCCCACAGAAATCATACCATCTTAGTTTGCCACTAAACTGGAGTCTTCTCAAACTTAGAAAATGTTCCCCACACCACCCCCCCTTACCCCACCCCCACAAGTAACAAACAATATTTCCATACAGTATTCTCACTTTTCATTCCATTTCCCTTTCATCAATGTTTTGTACTACATCAATCTCTTGAATTAAGGACATGTCAATGTTAACTGAACAGGGCCACTGGAAGACAGAACTGGGGCATCATTTGGTAGGACAGCTAGAAGGTAAGCGGGGAGTATTAAGCCAATATTAAGCTCACCCTACTCCTAATCTTTACTGCAACTGGAACATTACCTGAGGCTTACAGTTTGAATTTCTCAATAGTAGACTTCAGCAGCATGTAAAATTATTTAATTCTAATGATAATTGAAGAAACTAAGCTGAAAATGATTACCACACTGTGATTAATTGAAAAAACAAAACTGAGCTAAGTTTTCAAATAGTATAATCTTATTAAACAGATTCATTATTTGCTGTAACAAAGGCAAATCTATTTGAACTAAGCCCCTATAAAGACAATATTCCAAAAACTATAAAATAACTACCTATGAGATTACATAGCAATTCATGCAACGTTATTCAGCAATAACATACCCACTATAATCAGTCTTTAAAACCTCTGATAAAAATGAATTAAAAACACAATCACGTTAACAACTTTACCTTATCACAGTTGGATACTCATCTTCATATATTAAAAATGTTAGAACACAAGGTATACAGAAATATATATTTTTAATATAAATCTGGGGTTTTTTTAAATGCAAACTTGAACATAACAATTGCAAAACGAGAAAGGATTAAATGCTGTGACTTTTGTTCCAGTTTGGAAATAATGTGCTCAAAAAGAAAAGACAGGGCAAGTTACCTTTGCTTTATTAATTTTGCTAAATGTAATACTAGGAAAAAGTTTAGAGCTGGAAGCAGTAGAGATGCAGTTTGCTATTCAGCTACAAAGTTCAGGACATGCAGCGATCAGCTATTGAACTAGCTCACCAAAAACATCAGCTCTGCAGTGACCATCTCTAGGCCAATTCACTCTTCTTCAAAGCCTTACAGACTCTCACTAGTCTGTTGAAAATGATTAGGCTAACTCAGGTGTGATCACTGTGGTGGAACAATCTCAAGATGCACCCCTTTTCTCCTACAGATACAGCTCAGTGTTACAGCCCTATCATATAAAATGGATCAACTAACACCACTCCTACAAAGATTACCTTTCAGGTGGAACAGATGACAGGAGGTCTTTAGATGCAGCTTCCTGCTCAAAGCAGGGTCAGCTTTGGGATTAGGCAAAATTCCTTGACGCTTTATCCATTTAGGTATTTAAAATCTCCAAGGACAGAGACTGCCCAAGTTCTCTGGGCAGCCTGCTCCAATGATAATGCAAATCCATCCTGAAACAGGATGACTAAACTATCTCCTTTGTTTGGTCAGACACTATTGGGTAATAACAACACTAAAGGACTATGCTGAATTTTGGTGCACAAAAGACCTGAAAGTCTGATTCCTGGCAAAAAAAAAAAAAAAACAAACCCAAACCAAATTGAACAGCTGGTAGACATTCAGCAGGGCACCTCTTCCTCACTTAAAATGGCCATGATGGATACAACCAGAGCAAGCACACCCTTGTAAATACTCTTTGAAATACTGACCACTTCTTTGCCTTTATTCCTCAGAGCCAAGTTATCCAATTTTTCTGCTTACTTTTTTTTTTTTTTTTTTTTTTTTTTCTCTAACCTAATCCTTCTTGATGAGAGGTGAACTGAGAAATTCTGGACAGGTGCTAATTCAGGTAACATCCATAAGGCAGTTTTCTCTTAAAATTCAAATGGCTGTACATCTAAATAAAACAAGACTGAAAACAGCAGGTCTTAATTATTTCTTTCAGCAACATCATCTTGCAGACTGCATCTGAAAAAAAATTACAAAATTAACTGGTAGGATAAGAAATTGGTTTGATCTCAAAACACTCAAATGAATTATGAAGTAGCTACCTTTGTATTTAACTGCACACAACTGCTTCTTCTCAATACTGGAAACCAGGTTAAGGCCCAAATGAAAATCAAGACTGAGGCACTCAGAGAACACTCACCTATATTTAAATAATTTCCCATCTAAATATCTGTATAAAATGAGCAAATTATGCATATGCATTATCACCTTCCATAATTGTGCATCTCACTCTCTTTGGCAGTAGGTAAAAGAAATTAATATTCAGAATTAATTGCTTAATCTTTTCCAAATTCATTATTTCATTCTTATTAGAAAATACATTACACAGGTCAATTGCGAGAAACAGACAATAGAACTTTAAATTTTTAAATAGGATTAAATACGAAAATCCTTGTGCTCTGAATGAAAAGCAACATAATGTGAAAAGAGAAAAAACATTTTATACTGAAAAATTTGGAACTAAACATTGATACTTGTTTGCATTTCTAACTTTGCAGCTATCAGTGACCAACTGGAATGCATGTCTTATTTTTTTTCTCTAACTCAGCTGCAGAGGAGCTGTTTGGGCTTGAGTCATCATGGAGCAACACAAAGTATCTTCTTGAGAAGAAAATACTAGATAATAGAGAATTATCTAATTCCTGAGGAAAAGCATTACAAGAACCAATAATGAGAAGCTGAAAAAGACAGAAATGCAAATCAAGATCTTAAACAACATGATTAATCAGAGGGGGCAGGGGGAAGGGAAAGGGGTGATAGCAGAATTACCAAGAAAAATAAGAGTTTCATCTTTTGATGTTTCAGTCAAAACTAGGTAATCTTTTAAAAGACAAACTATGGTAAAACAAAATTACTAGGCTCAACAGCAGAGGTGACCAGGTAAAAATTAACAACCTATTAAGTGACCACCTCATATTAAACCTTCTAAGACTTCTTGTCACTTCGAGTTCCATGAATTCCAGCTCATTTGCAATGTTTTGCATCAAAACAAAATTATACTTCGTAAGTTTCAGAGTACCTTCTAGCATAATTGTAACAGGAGAGAGGGAATCAAAACAGAATTAAGCCAGATCTTAACTCAGGGAGAACAGCAGAATAATTCCAAGAGGTTTTTCTTTTCTAAAGCTTAACATCTTCAGAAAGAGTTCATTCTAATAAGAAGATATAAATCTTTTCACTATATTGTCTGATAAGACTTATTTTCTGGCTATAAAATGCAAAACAAAAATGTTGATATTCCCCTTCAAAAGAGTAATTTTTACACAGAAATTCTGGTCATTCTATGTAGTCCTAAATTTCACCAGTGTATTTCTGATTTGAGAAGCTGTTTTGCAACAGTTTGTGAGCAAGGGCACAACATAAATGGCTTTTGACATTATTAATAGATTCTTTCTGAGAATCTTTTCCATCCAAAAAGTCCTTTCTGCAAAAAGAGAAAACTTTTCACCACAAAAAACATCAGTGTTTTCAAAGCTCTGGTTTGTATACATTTCAACAAGCTTCAGATATTTATTTTTATTGATGTATTTGTAAAGATATGCACACACCGAAAAAGGAATTTCATTTTGTATGAATAAACCTTTTCAAAATAAATTCAGTGAAAAAAATAGGTTAAAAAAGTAAGGAAAATATAAAATATTGAAAGGTCTTTAAACTCTACTCAGTGAAACCGACTGGGAAAAAATATCTTCTATTCAGGAAAATAGTTAACTCTGCCTTAAATTTTTAGTCAAAATAGTGTTAGACATTTTTCTGATGTGTTTATGGCACACACGTATCACCTAACATGCTTCAGAACTTGGCATAAAGAGTTAAGATTTGAAACAACGTCTAAAGAGTGATTGTTTACTTCATAAAAAGGAAATATTTTTCTTTTTGCTGTTTATCAGTCTCTCTCTCAAAAAAAAAAAAAAAAAAAAAGGTTGGTGCAGATGGTACAGAGGCTGCTTAGATATATTCTCAGCCACAGATACTGCCAGACATTGATTACATTTGTTCACAAACTGAAATAGTTTGCTTTTTTCTTTCTCTGTTTTACAAGCTCACAGCTCTGCTACGAAGGGGAAGAAGTCTGTTACAATTGAACTAATGATTGAAGAATAGACCATTGTGCAATCTTGCACCAGATAAATTTTTTGAGACAAATGAGCCATTACCTGGTACTACTTATGGGAATCCCTCACAGTGAAACCTTATCTGAACAAATCCATGTGGACGTTTGTAGCAAAATCCTGCCCTAATTGCATCCATCAGAAAAATATATTTTTTACTCCAATAGAGCCATAACTTTTTCCCGATGTCCATCCATGTCTATCAGTCCATAGTCTATAACAACTTTCTCTCACACACCCCATATAAAGTGATCAAACTTACATACGTATGAAGACAGCTTTCTGTCTTGTCAAAAAGGCAAATCATCATATTACTCATTAAAATTGAGGGAAACATTTAAAAGGTAATATAATTTTCTCTAATTCTTCAGCAAACCAAGACTAAATCTTGACAACTGCCACTGCAGTTGTCACACTGATACAAAAGGGCAGAATACATGTCTAAAAGCTCATGAAAGTTAAAATCCTTCCAAAATGCATTTATTCTCATGCAATTATTCACTATAATTCTCCTTCTTTAACTTCATATCTCAGTCCCCTTCATGGCTATATAAAGTAACTTCTAGCTAATCTAATAGTCCCCTGGATAAATAGAAAATTGAGTCATTGTTCACTTGTTCTTTATGTTGTCCTTTTCTCTTTCTACTTGCACACGCCTTACTGTGATGTCTTCGTTTCGTTAAGTGCTAGAAAGAAATTTATTTTTGTCGGAATGGCAAAACTGTCCATGGTCATCAAATTGCCAGACAAGTTTTCAGACTTCAATCTTCAAAGTAGGTTCCATCTCCCATGCAACAGAGAAAAATATCACACTGTAATTCATTAAGTATTATTTTCTTTAAAGACTCTCCAAAGAAAACAAACGAAGTATGAACTGATTAAATCACAGATCTACAGAAAGAATGTATTTTCAGTTCAATATTATACAGGAGTTTCTCTATATGGCTTGTGCAAGCCTATAAACACTTAATATTTTAATAGCTTTAATTTAAACAAAAATGTTTATTTACTTTTAAGAATAGCATTGTTCCAGAATAGCATAAAATATATTCAAACTTTTTCTATGCACAATATATGCTAATAAGCTGGACATAATATTTAAATGGCTCTGAAACAGTCACAGAATAAACAAGATCACACAAAACATGGCCTTTAGTCACTGATGAATATCTGCTAGCGGGCCAAAGAAGCTCCTACAGAGTTTAAGAGGAGCCTCTTTTCTCATAGTGAGTGAGTTTCTGGGTTAAGATTCCCAGAAGTTATTAGAAATATAAGTCCCTCATTTACACATGTGCCAAATTTCATGGTTCTATGAAATCAGATCTCATTAAGAAAATTCTGTATTAAGACCGCTTTAAAAATGAGACATCTTAGGGGCAGCTGCGGAGGAGACATTCAAAATCACTAGCAACGTCTTAGAACTTTGGGCTTGGTTTTTTATTAATAGGTTTGTTATATGTCCCAAAAATGTTTACCTCTAATTAGATTACAGCTTGCAAGCTTGTAGGATCCTGCTGTCAGCTACATTTACAGTTATGTTATTGATTAATAACATCCTGAAAAAAATATATTCAGTGTAGAGATACTCAATTTATAATGTAATAACTCTATATGGTGAGAAAGACTGAAAATTTAATGGTTTTTTTTTTTTTAAGTTTTTAATGAAGTGTGAATTTCACTTGTTACTGAATTCATGTTTTTCTTTAGCTGCTAGAAATGATCCTGGAATTTTGTGTTCTATGCTAAACTTTGGAGGAGAGGTACCTCCCCCCCAAAACCTGAAATACAAAAGAAAGGAGATAGCAGCTACATTTCTACATACAGAACAGACTTCACCTTTCAGTAACAGAGAACTTGAAGTTGGTTCAGCAGTCTAAAAGAACCACACCTGAAGGATGCTGTTCCATGAGTTTAAAATGCCCTAAATTTTCAGTCCAAAACCTGTTGTATTGCTCAGGAGATTAAACTGGCAAAACCAAACACTTCCCATTACAGGATTTCCTGCTCTTCATCAACACTCAAGAGAAAAAAAAGCTACTGTTAAGCTGGGCAAGTACTCCATTTCTTTTTCTGATATAGAAGGTAACTTTCAAAATAAGTACTTTCCAAACATTTGTTGTGTCTAGAAACAGAAACCTTAGGGGAAAAGGAGGTTGGTTTTTTTTTCAACAGCTCAAATTAGGCTCTGTTATCTCCAGGTACATTTATACCTGTGCTTCTTACCGTGCAGGTAGAAATTTATGCACATTTGCTATAAGCTGACACATTAACCTCTAATGCAAACATGGTTATTTCCATCCTTCATATAAATTAGCAGACTGATTTCACCCTAATATTTACCTCAAACCACTAAACTTCAGGGAAACTATAGATAACCAAATGTATTTAAGAATATTATGTGTTACTTACTGTGAGATAACCAACATACGACAAGAAGACTTTTTCCTAGCAAAGACTATTTAAATGGCCATGCTTAGTTCACACTTAGCTAGTACTTATTAAAATTCAGTTTTGAAAATAGAAATGCAATGCTTTGTGGCTCATTTTAGTTTTGGTTTTAGTATAAAAATTATCCCATAATACTATATATCAGTTATGCCATAACTATATTTAAACTAAGACCTGAAAACATATAATGAAGGCACCAAAATTATATCCTAGGACATACTATATCTGAAGGAACATAAATTTAAAAAAATAAGTGTTCTTAAAAAATAGAGACTAGAATACTTTTTATCATAACCACCAAATATTAGCAAAGCTGTCTACAACAACTATGTTTAAGTTAGTATGCCCTATTGACCTAAACATTATATTAAAAAAAAAAATCTCACATCCGGAAACATAAATTCCAATCATAGCATATAGAGTGTGTGGTTGATATTTTCAGCAGGTTACTACAAGTAGAAAAAAAAAAAAAAAAATCTCAAATATATCAAGCAAGTTTGAATTTTATTCTTACTCCACTTAATTATTTAATCTTCCAGACTATCTGAAACTGAGCTTGAGGCAGGAGCAAGAATTTTAAGTTTGACTAAGATTGAGGTGCCACATTTCTAACATGTTCAAATAAGACACCGGAATGAAACATTGCTTTTATAAAGAGAGGTGAAATATTATAATTTAACAAATCCTTTGATCAGGCTACAGGAAATGACAAGATACTGTATTTGCACTCAGAAATCTTCGCACAAATAGGTCTGCTGTAACATTACTTTAAAAACGCAGTAAATAAAATAAAATGTAACTGCCCACAATCAGTTAAGAATTGTTGACCTCTTCATATCCATAACTTTAACATTGTGTCATGCTGTTTTCACAAGAATGCTCTCCAAACAGTTTTCAAGGTTAATTTTGCTGTTACTCCCTCTGGCAGGGTAAGAAGATAATTCTGTCTCCTCGCTAATTTCTTTCCCAGCTTGTTTCATATCAGTGATTTGTACCAATGCTAAATGAAGTTTTCCAAGGCCACTGTTTGAATTTGTCTGTCTGTTGTATTTCTAAGCATAATGTTGATACTTCAAAGGATGAAGAAAACACACAGGATGTTTCTTGTTAGTGAGATTGCTGAGAATGTTGTATACCTTCAGCGACAACATTGTAGGGGCAAGCTGCTGTATTTTTCCATTTCTGTTTCTGAGTAATTAAAATTAAAGAGGATTTGCTTGAACTTGATCAAAAGTATTTGCCTCTATGGCTGTATAACAGTTTGAAAAAAAAAATCTACTAGTCACAATGTCAAACATTAAGATATAAATTAATTGTATAAGCCTTAAATTTTTTACTTTTCACATCATATCCACGAAAAGGTGTTCCATTCCTCATATTACTCATACGTTTTTTGGTGGGTTTGTTTTTTTTTTTAATTTTGGTGAGGGGTGATGCTTTTGGACACAAGCAGCTTAGTTGTTGACAAAATTAGTAGATTCAGACTTAAACTAAGGTGTAATAACAGTACTATATATTCAGCAATCTCTTTTATTGATGTACCTCTTTAAAGTTTGAACAAGCTCCTAAATACTAAAATATCAACTTTAGTTCAATGTACAGCACAAAAACTTTTTGGCCTACTGCTGTGGATGAACATAATTTCAGCCCACAAATCTTTACTCGTTTACACCAGTTGAGGATCAGGTCTACAGGAGATGCATCACTTTGCATTTGAGGCTAACAGATTATTCAGATGCACTACCACTATTTCCTAATCACTCAGGAAAATGCTTGAAGTAGTCAAAATCTTGTGAGCCAAGTCACATATTTACGAGTGAAGAAAATAGTCACATTTTATTAACACGTAGGTATTTTTCTACATGCATCTGAAATGTTTGTTGTTTTTTTTTTATTTTATCCAAAGACAACAATAATGTGTAATCTATATGGAACTGTTGCCTTATCTATAGTAAGAGCTCAGGCAAACAAATTACAATTAAGGCAATCCACTCTTGCTAATGTTTTATATTAACAAAAGGCCTTCAGCTGATAGACTGACATAGAGCTACAACAACAACAGAGAAATAAAATAATAACAAAGGTTTTGATTTCACTATACTGTTTAGCATACATTACCTACTCCATTTCTAATTGGAATAGAGACAAAACCCAGTCTGTGGGGATTGCACACAGCTACCAGTTAGACCATTCTGAGACAAGATACAGAAAAATTACTATTATTCTGGATATTCATACTTTGAAGGTGTGGTTCTGCAATCAGGGCAGCTGATCTTGCTTTTACTAAAATGAGGACTCCTTATTTCTTCTTTTTCCCTACACCTTGCTAATCTGTCTGAAAGCTACTTTTCTGATTAATTAATCTTTCATTGAAAACTAATTAGTGAGTTGAGCTAGATTATGGAAAGGTACACCAAAAGCCAGAGCCAGTGCGGAATAAGCAGCAGGAGCATGTGGCTGGCATTCAGAGAGAAAGCAAAGAGGTAGCAGTGAACCGTTGAGATTATCTCAGCGGATGTCAAGAAATCGAATCTTCAGAAAGATTTATAACTGACTCAATTAAGGATTTGCTTCCACCAATATCTTCCTCTAGATTTCCACAAACTTTGAGCATGCTGGCTTCCCCAGTATTATTCGTTAGTACTTCAATTACTGTACTACTGAAGCACAATGAATTAAGACAGTGGTCACATGCAAACAAAGACAAATTGAGAAGAATTTTAAAAACTGTTTACACATGCTCCTTTCTAATGAAATACAAGGTGCCAATGATTCAAATATTTCTGACAAATACAAGGTGCCAATGGTTCAAATATTTCTGACAATGCTCAACTTTAAACATAACTTTTTTTTTCCTTTAAGTCAATGAGTGTGCAGGGACATAAAATGAAAATTATGTAAGACTATACCTACATTGCTGAATTAATCTGAGCGATCCACTCAGGTCACATAGGAAGACATAGTTCAGATATGAGAAGCTAGTAATGCAAAGCCATTTTGTAGAGCGCTCATTCTACTGTACATATTTGATGGCGATACAGAGGCTTGGGGCAGCTTATCCCCCCAGGCATAATATTACAATAAACTCAACAATCTCTTCCAGGGAACTGTGGAACAAGTTGTTTGCCCTGCTGAGTTGTTTGCCGACACAAGGGAATTGTCGGCTACTGAGCTGTGTAGCCTGTTCCCTCACTGATACTCAGAGGAAGATACCTGCCTGCAAAATCATCTTGCAACCTTTATCATATGCTTGAGTAGGATCACCTAAGACATGAATAATGGAGCACCACATTTTAGTTCAGAGATACCACTTGCGACGGAGAGAGTGGCTGGCATCAATACTCCAGTAACAGTTCAAGTGTGGCTTGCCCTAATGTGCAAAATCAAAACCAGCTAATTTTTTCCCTTTAAGAAAGTTGAACTGGTATCCTGATAGCACACAGAAACTTGCAGTTTAAGATAACTCTGTGAAAAGCACAACTGTGTATGTTCAAGTTCTACTAACAGATCACCCATACAAACACACAGCTAAGCATGAGTTAACAGTATTTAGGGGG
>WHYT01017268.1:625842-638753 GCA_009806455.1 Tetrax tetrax | reverse complement strand
TATTTAAGGGGGAAAAAAAAAAAAAAAAAAAAGTAAAAGCCACACTTGCAGGAAAAAAAAAAATCGATCTCAAATAAAATATTTAAAACAATGACAGACTTTCCTCCTTAAAAAGAGGGGCAACTGAGATGTAGAAAAACTTTCCTTTTGGTAGTTTTGAAAAATGCTTGTATTGGTTAATATATATCAAGTAGAACTTAAAAATAATCAGATGGAATTCTATTAGTTGTGCTGAATTTCTAATGCCTCTGTACAGTCAAGCTGGGTTTCAGCTTTGTTTTGTAAAATACTGCACTTCATATATTATTCTGACAAAATGGAAAAAAAACCCCAAAGATTTTATTTGAGGCTTCTCTAAAGTGCAGTGTTTTCACTAGGATTCTTTCACTGACTTCAGTGAATACAATCAGATCTCTGAATATGAGTTTATTCCAGTTTAGTTTCATAAGCTGTTTTCTGCAGTTTGCATACAATCAACTTTGTTCAGCCTACTTGGCCCAGAAAAAAGTTTTAAAGGCCAACTACTGTATCTTGCATTCTTTTAATAGTTAAGGTGCTTGCCAAGTTCATTCTTTCAGACTCGTAATATGCAAGCTTTCTTTCCAACTTCTTTGACCATTATCATTCATGTCAGTAACACATTTTTTATATTTTTGCTTCAACTATCTGGGCACAGTCCATGGATGTTCATTTTAAGGCAATTTAATTGAAAAAAAAAAAAAACCAGAATAATAATGCATCTTGTTACATAACTAGAACTTGGCATTTGCAAACAAAATGCTCATTCTCTTTTCCTTATATAATGCTTATATAAATGGATTTTATGCAAATTAATATTTTTTTGCAAGGATCACTCACCATTTGCTTTTATGGATCCAGTGTATTTTTCTGAAATAAACTAGCAGTCCTACTTTTAGCAAAACATCTAAGACTTCAGGCACTGATTAGTGAAATAATTTACATCCATTAAAAAAGGCTGAACCTAGTTAGAACATTGCTATATGAAACTTCGAAAGCAGCCTAATTTTACATATAAATACCATATACATCTATATTTTTTATTATGCTCAAGATTATAAAGTTTACCTCAAATACTACAAATAATAGTAATTTAATTACATGTTTGTCCTTTTAAGTATGTTGTGCTACAGAATACACTAAAAACTTACAACCTGACTGGGTCATAATTTAAACTCAGCAGTTTCATCTCTAAAGCCCTTGGCAGGTCCCTCGACCATCTGTTAAGAAGCTCTATGTTGATTTTTGTTTGGTGAAACACATAGAGCAATGCAGGACTGTAGTTTCATTGAAATTAGTTAATCATTAGAAAGAAAGACCCTGACTGGATTCTATTAAGCACATTACAGAACGAAAAAAAAACTTAATTGTTGCTCCATTCAGTTAAGTACAAAAGAGAAGATGGGGAGTAGGTGAAAACAACGACACAATTAGTCTCACAAATTAGTGCTAACAAATTAGTCAGCATAATGAGCAATATGATCAGCCCTACAGCAACCTAGCTATCAAGAAAGTTCTTGTAGGCACGATGGCAAAAGGTAAATTTTAACAGAAGATTTCTGAAAAGCTAATCAGAAAGATTTGTAGATGTAGAAGCAAAGCCACATTATAGAGTAGAAAGCCAAAGATTCCTGTTTGAAAAAGAAACAATGAATGTTGTCATCCTTGGGTAATCAGAGGCATCAATCAACTTCTCAGTAGTGAATGAAAGGAGACAGATACAGGTACTGATTGTGTAATGAAAGGCCTTGAAAGCAAAAAAAAAAAAAAAAAAAAAAAAAAGTAGACTCAGCAGTACCAATAAAAGTTTGTAACAAAAAATCCCTTTCCCAACTATGAACTTAGTTTATTTTTAGAGGAAGCACTCGTGGTGTTTTAAGTGAGGCTTTTTCTAATACACTTCAACTTCTCTCACACAAAGCTGTAAACATTGAAAATGAAAATTCTATACAAAACCGTATGTGTCATAATGCAAAAAAAAATAACCAACCAAACAAAAAAAACCCCACCATTCCCAAAGCAAAAACCAACTTGAGGCCCATAAATAAATCCTTGCAAAAACACACATACACACACAGAACTGCCCATAAATGAATTTAAAAGTCCCTTTCACACTGTTTAAAACAGAGAGCACTGTGGTGTAAATAATGAAAAACATGTTCCAGAGCTTCACAAGAACGATAATCTACCCTTTTGAAAATACATTACAAGATAGTTGGGATTTCTACACCCACTAATTCTTATTGCTCAGAGGAGGCTGAAACAATAAATATCCTCTAAGATAAATTAGTGCTACATAATTCATTTCAATATTTTTCTTTCTTGTTTTTTTAAACAGCAGCTAAGAGCCATGATCCACAGGTCTACATATGCACAAAGTGATGTTTGCATGGGGTTTTTATACAAAAAGGTTGTTAAATATAAGCATTTATGATATCAAGTTACACATACAATGCATGAAGTATTGGAGACATCAATCCTTGTATGCATAAAAAATTCAGCCTATTTATTTTACACTAGCTACCGACCTTATGTGGCTTTCAGAGGAATGCCTGAATGGAGTACATTTCAGAAATCATGCCTCAAGGTTAAAAGGGATCAGATCACTCCTTTGTATTCAACATCAAAGGCAAAGATTGACTAGTGTGTTAATTTCTTTTTTTTCTAAAATTTCAAAGTTACCTGCACTATTTGTATTTCTAAACAAAACATATAATTTAACAAGAGTTTAATTCTGCAATCCAAATCAAAACCAGCTTTGCTTGTGTTCTTAAGAGAGACTCATAAATTACAAATCAGCTGTACTAGGTATTTCCCAGTCCATATATAAGTAATACCAATGATAAACCACAAAAATCAAAAGGCTGGTCCTTCACACACAAGTAAGCAATCTTATTACTCTCAGTGAGAACACTTATCTGAATAGGCACTCCTGTTCATCATGATGGAAGCCTCAGACCCCACTCCAGGTTTCATTAAGATCTGCTGTAGATATAGCCCTTAACCAAAGCTTCACACACCCTCAAAACACAAACATTCCCAAGTTTGGTGATGCTTTCACCCTGCATTAGACAGCCTATCTAGGCCAAGACTAAAGCATAAAAAGTGCCTATATTCCAGCTGCTAATCCAGCAATTTAGTATTCAACTCCTTAGGAAAAAAATGCACGCACCCCCCTGCCCCTATTTATGAGAAGAATACATACCAAACTCAAACTGACAATTCCTCTAGCACATCCATTACATGAGAAGCTGTTCAGCACTGCTCTGAACAGTCTCTATTTTTGTGCAGGATAGATTTTCTTCTTCTGGGTGACAGTATAACTGAGTGAAGGCAGAAAGCCCTGCAGAGCTGAAGTAAGCATTGCATATTATAAATCATAAAATATGCAATACTTGCTTCAGGACACAACTAGGATGGCTTCAAGCTAGAGGCATAGAACTTCTCTGAAGAAAAACTGAAATAATAATTGTACCTTTTTTAAAAAAAAAAAAAAATCTAAGGAAAGACTCATCCTAAACTGAAACCAGAAATATTTTTAATTCAAGGCACTGTAGATTAATCAGAATGCAATGACTGTTTGTTATGACAGGAAGGAACAAACTGAACTTGAGGTTACAAGACAAAAATTGGGAAATTAGGGAAACTTTGACAAATTTTCTGACAACTCTATATTAAGAGCACACTTAATATATTTCAGGAGTGTCCAAACTTACGAATATATAACAGCACGTAACAATTAGTATTGTGGCTACTTATGACACTGTAGTTCTCTGAATTACTTTGAATCAATTAAAAAAAAAAGTTACCTGATCACTACAGACTTCTAATACATAAAATAGATCACCTTTACACAGGAGATCAAGTGTTACAGTGTAATAAAGCTCCTACAAGAAAGACAGCAACTTGAAAGCAAATGGTTAAATAATTGGATAGCAAACAGGATTAAATATGGTGAAAGATGTTTCCCAGCCTTGGCATCCAGCAAGGAGCCTCACTGGTGCCTGGATAAGCAGAGGAAAGCCTTGTACACAGACCTTGATATCTCCCCAGTAAAGTCGTATTTGCAGTGAAGGACATTGATAGAGATTCTCAAAAAAGTGTGCTGGGGAAAGGGTGGGGGTTAGACAGAAAACATAGCACAGGCTTTGAGAACAAGAAGTCCTCTCCCAGATTTACATTTTCCAAACACCATTGACGCATGTGAAAGAAAACACAGACGATAAATTCTCGTTCTCAGTGCACAGTTCAAGCCATCGCTTTAATTATTCCTATCACTTCTTTTGTCCACTCTACTCCCATTTCTACCTCCCCCAACATATGAATGATACTTTCCTTGTTTTCAGCAGTTTTACAAAGCAGCACTTTTTGTGCACCCAATCTGCAGGTGCAGCAAAGACCTTGGCAAGGGGCAAACCGATTATCACTTATGAAAACAGATACACTGTATTGTTCATACTTCTTCAAGGTCTTGAGCAAAGCATAAATTGTCATGAAAACGAAGTTATTGCAGTTCAAGCATCAGACAGCTAACCAGGTAAGTCTTATAGTTGTTTGTAGAGATGATTTTATAGTATTTTGTAATTTTAAAACTTTTTTCCTCTCTCTCATGCATTTGTTCTGTAATTCAAATAGGTATTTTTGCAGCTCCTAAATGAAAAAGCCTCAAGTACTGTGCAGTAGTGCAATATACTAAAACCAGGATATTGTTACTGACTTGTAATTCACCTTCAGGTCAATTCTACGGGGATGAGTCTTCATTTTTTTCTAAGAACTCTACATTTTCTTTTCTGTATTTCAAAAAATTAGATTGCACTGATGAATCCTAAACTGTTGAGTCTCTGCTAAACCCTAGGCATTAATGTTGGTTGTCTCATGCTTTAACCTCTGTTCTAGCCTGCACTAGTTTTTAACAGCCTTATAGTTCAAACTAAAAGACACTGTGTAAAGAATAGAATTTATTTTTATTCTCCTTAATCTATACATTTATATTCCAGGTTGACTCTTGCCAGAAGTGTAGCTGATCTTGATCTGGCTCGTTGTTCCTTTTTCCTATGCATATACTTCTTTGAGAATTTAATCTAAAGAGGCATAGGGCATGGGAAAATGGGGCGACTGAGGTACTTCGCCATTCATTTCAAACAGCATTGCCGAGACGACTGTAGAAATGTTTCGAGAAAGCACATGTATGAAGAGATAAAAGGTTAGTTTATGAAACTCTCACTTAACTATCAAAAACTGAACAAAAAGATACTGGTGTTACTTAACTCTGATATAGTAATAGTTAAATGTTGGTTTCATCTTAAAATCTTGATTTATCCCAAGAATAATATTTTAAGCATTTATCCAACTACAGTGTTTAACACATCACTTGGTTTAATGCTCCATCTAAAATATATGCTTTGCTAAGAAGGTCCTCCTGTAGTCCTTATTCCCATAAACCTCCACCTGAAAATAATGGGTATGTAGTCACACAAACTGAAAAAATGCAAGTCTTTGGACCTGTCTCAGCTGCTGGGAATCAAGTCTTCACTGAATTGAGTTAGTGCTGACTCTAGTGTGTAAAGCCCAGTCATGCAAATGCTACCCAATTGGGCTGCCTTCAACATACAATTTATTCTTAGGACTTAATCTTTTAAGATCCTAAGTACTTTTTACATGATGCATGCATATGTAGAATTACAAATTTCTCTGTTGTACCACCATTAATAGACAACCAAATAATAAACATGCTAATTTTTTTTTTTCTTTTTTCACTTACAGGTGTCTTGGAAGTGGAAGTGTAGAAGTTCTCTTGGCTTTTTTCATTCAGTAGAAGAACAGTCATTAAAAATATTTCTAATGTTTCTGTCCAATTACTGTTATTCACTCTAAATAGCAATGTATCACATCAATTCTGGGGGGAAAAAATTACTATTATGAAACAATGTAACTGTACATACTGCATATCAAATAAAAATCTAACATTTCAGTCATAGATCAAAAATTTGCATTACCCTGCACCACAAGTTCTAACAAGTCTTGTAAAGCTATCTGCTGAGAAAAAGCAATACTAGGTGCATTACAAGTAATTTTACTCAGTGGTTATTGTTATGCTATACTATTCAAACCTAAATAAATATTTTAGAAGTTTCTGCTTCATTTATCTATAACATAGAACAGTCCTCTGACACTATTATTACATATCACTTTTTTTTTCTTAAATTAAAAGGCAATAAAAAACTTGCATCCACAACTGTATCTTTATTCACTGATTTCATATCAAAGCTTGTGGTAAAGGGGATGGAAGTACATAAACAATACACAAATTAATTCACTTGTGAGAAAATGGAAGGATTTTTTTAAATATAAAAAAAATACAAAATCTAATAGCTGTCATTAAATCAAGAGTAACCTTCAGAATTACTGCACATAAAGGTGTAAAAAAGGCATACAAAACAAAAATATAAATAAACAAGATCAAAACCCCCATATAGTGTCTCATATTCCAGAGATTTCACTTTAATATAACATTTTCAAAATGCAATTGTATTAGAAAAGTGTGTATTTTATCTTTAATGTATCTCTTGTATAACTTAGCCTATAACAATTCTCAGAGCCCTATACAACAAGACTACAACCGATGCATTTTATTTTCTTTTTTCTTTTTTTAAAGACACAGAGTACACAGATTAAATTAAAAGCTAATAAGAAAAATAATGTCATCTCAGCTACTACCAAAAAGAGAAGAAAACAAACTGTTTGAGTTTGGAGCTAAATCAATAAAAATATCAGGCTGAAGATCAACCATATCAAACATGGTAGTAGCAAGGCAAGTAGCAAGATTGAACTGAAGGGGTACAACATGAATGTCAACAAGAAGAGAATCTTAATGTTTGGTATCTTTTTTCTTTTAATTTAAAATTAGCAGCTTTTATAAAAAGAAAGTGAGAACAATCAGATAAGCTACGTAAAAATCAAACACAAAAAACAAGGTTTACATTTACTCACTATATTATGGGAATCTTTTCAGCTCAGTTACAAAAACTCGGGGGAGGGGGTGTATATGAACAGACAGACAAGCATATCATTGATTTTTTTAATGGTTTGGGGGTTTTTTTAGCATTTTTAAAGTCCTTTGGGGAGCGCGAATCTAATTCTCACTCTTCCTAAGTACCACTGGTTACTGATCCCAGCTTTCATGACTAAAGTCAAAACTTTACAAACAATTAACATACCCCTAAATGTTCTCAAACTTCACCTTTTTTTTTTTTATTAAGTGCAAGACATCAGTCTTTGTAAGCATAGATAAAGTGATGAAACAACAAAACATACAAATGATAAAACTCAGGACAGATATAGGGAGCAGAGCTAGCAAATCTGGAGAAGGGATGGGACAACAATGTGATAGCGAAGCACAGATTTTCTTCAGGCTTTTCCACTCCTATTCAGTTTGTGCTTAATCTCTCAAACACAAACCACAACCCTATGCTTAAACACTTTCCTGAACAAAACTGAAGGGAGAGTAAAAGACGTGGTTAAAGTGCAGGTGGAGAAACCTTTTCCCTTTTTCTTTGTGGCACAGTGTAAGATCCAAATTAATTCTCATAAAAAATAATTACTTTAAGTAGGAGCAATAAAGCTAGGAGTTAAGGACAGGAGGATCCCATCCTATAAGCTTAAATAGAAAGGTAGAACTCTAGCTGTAGAAGTCCTTTTTACCTCAACAATTGTATTACAGTTTGTACCACTGCCTGAGTTAAATAGGCAGTGAAAGTTTTAACAAAACTCCTTTGCAGAAATATACTCCTACTGTTCATTCTGTTTGTCATTTCTCATATAACTGTTGGGAAATGGGAAAAAACGGGACACAGGAAAGGCGAATGTGTGAACTTACCTCTATCTGCAGATAAAAGTACAAAATGACCATTACTAATATAAAATAAAAGTTAAGTCAGGTATAAATAAAGACAGTGATGAACACTAACACACCATCATTTGTACAAAGAGGGAAGCACCAACTTGGAAAGGGCTTTTTATTATTGTTCTAAAGCATTGCAAATCTACCTTTAATACAATAACAAATCCAGCAAAATTGACTAGCTAAGGGTTTTAAAGTAATTCCATTAACAATTTTTCTTCCCACAGATAGGGTCTTTTTCTTTCTATCAGCAGAAATATTATTAGAGCATTACCATTCTATAAGAAAACAAAGATTACTAAAAAACAAGCTTTGGTGGCATTACAACAAACACCAACGCTTTGTATTGTAATAACAAGAGTGTAATCATGTCAGGCTCCACACGCTTAACAATTGCTCCTCTGTATTCTGTAACAGGTAACAGAGGCAGATTTTCTCTTTTGGAAATTTTTTGCCATTTTATCTCAACTGAACCAAGATTTGTTTCAAGAGTCTATATTGTACTGATTTTGAACCAGATAATTGGTATGTATTTTATGCACAAATTGATAATATCAGCTTGTAATTATGTGATACTTAAGCTCATTTAAAAGGAGGAGGAGGAGGTCTCAATTCTGAAATCAGATGTATAAATAAATGACTTTACAGTTGGGAATAATCTAAAACTGGAAACTTTATAAATAGGAATACAATTATAAAAATAAAATATTAAAATTATTGGCTCAATAAACAATATAACATGTGCACGTGTCAGATACCAGGAGAAATCACTCAGTAAGGAAAGATATATCATCTAGAAATCCCAGTTATACATACTGCCCTTCACAGCAGGAATGTTACATCTAACCTAGTGTTATATCTAACCTAGTGCTATCTAATCCATCTACAGTTTCAGCAAAGCAACAGTCATGTTAAGGTGCGTTTGTCTGGAACACGCAATTATCTTCTACTTTTAACTGTATTGTCAATTCATCTCCCCACACAAATCCCCATTGCAAAAAGAGAAGGCACACACTGCTGTAGGTACAAGAGTATATGTTGTTTATCACTTCTACATATAAAAACACTTAAGCCATCCAGTTTTGGATGGGCAATAAATATGTAACAGAGGTGATGAAACCAAACACAGCACAAAAAAAAACCCTACAAAGGTTAAATTGTGAACCACCTAGAACAATAATTTCATTTCTAGCTTCTTAGAATAATTTTTCAAATTGAAAAATCCATATTTCATAACACAGAACAGCCTTAAAATACTCCCAAAACAGAAGACTATTTCATCAGTACCAAATCTGTAATATTAATTAAGTATAACATTGCAGTTCTTACAGAGTTATTCTATGTAGCATGTTATCTGTAGAAATATCTGGTGAACATATTAAAAAAAAAAACAAACAAACCTCAGTTAATTCCTGAATATTTCTGTTGTTTTTTTTTTTTTTTTTTCCCCCTAAATGCTCTAAGGCACCTCCAAGGACAAATACATTTACCTAAAAAAACCTCTACTGAAGAAAATATATTTATTGTATATTAATGCTGGGAATATTATGAAATTAATCCATTGTCTCCAAATAAAGAGCACAGCACTAGGAGAAGCAGGAAAGAAATTAGCTTAATTTAAGTTACAATGCCTACACTTTTTAAAATTTCTGGACAACTGAAATTTCTTATTTGTTATAGTACTGCATTCTATAATCATATACAACGTAAAAGCAATGAAGAGGGTAGAACGAGTGACATCTCAACCCCTTTCTTCCTGCCCTGAGAGTCTCTTCCTGAACATGCACTGCATATAGCATTTTCAAGCCCTTCCATATGTGACTAACTTAATAATGCAGCGGTTAAAAAAAACAAAACAAACCCATAGTTTTCTGTTACGGCAGTGGGTTATGCACTAATAAGGCCTCCTCTAATAGAGGAATCCGAAAAGCATCAGTCCTAGCAAAAGTTAAGGAGCAGGAGCGTGCAACCAGAAGCTGTAAAGGTAACCGCAACAGTACTGTAAGCTATTACGGAAGGTCATGTACAGTTGCAGAACAGTTCTCTAAGGAGCACAAATAGTTCAGACAAATCAACTGGAAGTGGAAATTACATTTTCTGAAGAAGAAATGCTGCAAGAGAAATTAAATGCTTCTGATAACACTGCTTCAAAACAAGTCTCTGCGATCTGACAGAGTTAGAACTCTCAACTAATCCTGTCAAGTTTTGAGCTGGCAAAGAAAAGCTGGCCTTCAGCTGTTTGGTACATTTTGCCACTTAGAAACAATGATTTTCTTAAGCACTTCTTCTTTACTTTACATATTGGGAGATGTTGATATAATGAAGGAAAAGAAGCAGAAATTACTTAACTTCTAAGTCCACATCTCTGGAATTGCAGTTTGAGGAAAGAGAGAGTGTTTACGTTTTCTCTGTCCTCACTTTCTCTAACACACAAATACCTGTGACAGAGCTCACCTAGAGCGAAATACGATCATCTCTGCCTTTTCCAAATACTCACACTCAGAGACATATGTAAATTTAACTCATCTGTAACATTACCTGTCCACACTGGCGTAAGTGACAGTGGTAAAGCAGTGAGGAATCACGGTTTGTGATACAGTGTTTTGCTACAAAACCCAACACTACTAGCAGCAAAATAATATACCATAAACATTTAGATTCATTTTTAACTTAAACTAAAGCTAAGTCTTCAAATTCATGTTTCAGCATCTACTTTTTTTTTTTTTTCCAGTGCCAAGAGGTCAGTTTCGTTACTACATGTGAACAAGAAAGGTGCAGCTCTATGTGAAGAACTGAGCCGATTAAACAGCTCACAGAGCTGAGAAGTAACAGTCCCTCATATCTTTCTCCTGCGCTTCATACTTACCTTGCATCAATTCAGGCTAGTTTTCTGACCCTCAGTTAACTCTTACCAAAGACATCCAGAAAGATGAAAATTCATGGGTTTAGGTTTAAAAAAAAAAAAAACCCCACACAAAAAAACCTCAAAACAACTTCAAATATTTTGCTTGTTAACTTGGTTGGCGGGTTTTTTTGTTTGGCTGGTTGGATTTTTTTACTGAAGAACAGCAGTTTAATGAGCATTTACACAGTATACACATGTGCATAGGAAATGGGGCGCACAGGTGGGGGGACCAGGCCTGATTCAATACCTGACCTAGAATAGCTCAGTTTGGGACTACTCTGGTTTTGTTTGTTTGTTTTACTACATCAAACAAATGCTAGAGCAATTTAATTAATGAGCTCTAAATCTTTCAGCTTTCAATATTTGGACAAGACATGCAGCAAAGAAGTACTAGGTGTGTATCTGTTCTTTTCCTCAGGAAAACTGTGTCAACCTCTAACAAGTTCTAGGTGTGCTTCTCCCTAAAAAGCCAAGTCAAAGCAATTAGCTTTCACACGGAGTCCAGAGAGGACCTGTTGAGGTTCAGCATTCTCCAAAAGCTCCCTTCAGCTCGGCCCCTCCCGCGCTCTCGGCGCTCCCCCTGCCGACCACTCCCCGGCAAACAGGGAAGGAGGAACCGGCTGTAACCACGGATGGAGAGAACGACAGCAGATGCGGCGTGTCAAATCAAAGGAGATCGGATTTACGAAAGCAGAGGTGAAGGAAAGAAAGAGCTGGGTGTTTATGAGGCATATAGGAAGACAAGAGCTATCGCTAGGATGAAAGAATTTGGGGGCTTTAGGTTTTTTTTTTTTTTTTTTCTATTTCCTTCCCTTTCTGCAAGTCATCTGTTTCTATAATACAATTTCACTTAGAATTTGGGATTACAATGCTTATTCCTGTCAGAAAAAAAAAGTATATTTTACCATCTTGATAGTGAGCTTTGACAGACATCCACATTATGGATTTATTTTATTTTTTAAGAAAAATTAAGCTTTATAAATATTAACCAATCTACCAGGAGCAGAAAAGTTAAAACATACTGAAATTACTCAAATAATCTTAATTCTACTTCATAAAACGTGTTACAATGCAGTCTGAATTCAATCCTCTCAGTCCTATAAATTATTACTTTTTTCCCCCATAGCCTCCTCCTCCATTGTTCAAGATCAAAGATTTATCAGCTGTAGATACGTATATAAGCTGTACATCAAATGAAGAGAAAGCATAAAGAGAAAGGAAAAGAATCTTACAATGAAAAAAGGTTAATGACATATCAAACAACTTATTTCTTCTGTCAGGGACAGATTTCCTGTGAGATTGGTCACATGTATCCTTTCATTGTTTCTTTTTTTTTTTTTGGTATCTTAGAATGTGTCAAGGGCGGCTAACTTGAGATTAAGCACTAGTTGAATTTTAATTCTAAGAAAGTATTGTTTTGCATTAAAAGTATTTTTTCCCATTACCATATGATATCCATTAGGGAAGAAAAGCATCACCCGCTGTCAGAAGTAGCCTGAAAGCAGTAAAAGACTACCCCTTTATGGGAGCACAATGCACTACTAAAATTAAGCTGTTACTCAGCTGTTGCTGAATCACAGATGTATATAGATAACAACTGGAAGTGCACGCTTTTCGCCTAACAGATTCCGCTTTGAGTTCTGCGAAGTGCCACTAGGTGGCGCAACTCAGCACCACCGTCCGCGGCCTTGCAGCACAGCAAGCAAGCGACGTCCAGCTCGCTACGGTACCGGAGCAAGGAGCAGAGAAGATACCAGAGGGTCAGCTAATCTAATCAGAACATCTAGAAAATCTGGCAAAGAGGAAGCCATGAAAGCAAAAATCATATTCATTTACTAGTGAGTTACATATGCATCTGCACATCACACCAGTTCTTAATATAGTCTCTCTATCTGGAAAAAATGTTATACTGACTGTAAAGGCACCAGTATTTATTTATATAAAGCAACAAAGCTACTCACTACTAAAAGGAGTCATTCTGCTTCTTCCTCTTCCCTTCCATGCTCCAAGCACTCCTCTCTTGCAAATTATACAGCCCATCCAGCCTTTCAGTGAATGGGTTTAGCTCTCCTAGCTGTGAAAAAGCAT
>WHYT01017268.1:575232-604001 GCA_009806455.1 Tetrax tetrax | reverse complement strand
CCCCCCCGCAACAAAAGATACCTTTCACACGTTGCCACAGCTCGCGAAGGCTCGGCTCCGCCGTGTCTGCCCCTGGAGGAGTCCATTCCGCCGTCAGTGATTTACAGCTCTTGTTACATCCTATCCCCATGCAAATGGCATTTATAGAGCTGAGCGGCCTCAAATGGCGCTGGGGAATGCACTCCCCTGGGGGACTGCACAGGGCCCTGCATCCCTCGACGCCGGCGGGAGAGGGGACGCTGCTGCTCCCGATCCTCCTTCCCCTAGAGTTGGCTTTCTCATTCCCCTTCAAGCAGAAGATCCACTGACTACAGGGATCTTAGCTAAGCCTGCTCCTCTCTGGGCTGAGGAAAGCAAGTCCTGCTGGGACCACAGCTTCAGTTTATAAGCACCAGGCACAGGGTGAGGGGTTTGGAGAAGGTTGTGGAACAGAAAAAGGTAAAGGTCAAGGCTGTTTGGTCGTAGTAACAGGTCGGCTCCCGGCTGCTTATATAAAGTATGTGTTCTGGACTGAAGAATCAGAAAAAGACAGTTGTTGCCTCTGAATTAACATTCTGCTGAGATTTTTGCTGAGGTTACAGAATTCATGTCACATCTTCCCTCCCAGATCTCTTGCCACTGTGCAGGTCACAGATTTCTCTGCCATCTTACTCTCCCTGCCTTTCCTATTACAACCTTATGCATGTATTTCAAAACTCTATCTCTGGGTTTTGTGTACACCAGAAACACTTGGCTGCTGCAGTAATGCCTCTGTAGTGTCTTGACAAAAGGTTCCTGGTGCTTTACAGGCAGTTTTCACGGCAGGGTAACCATGCATCCCCCCACCTTTCCATCCTCCCCTCCTGTGTAAGATCAGAGTGGGACTACTGCACCATTGATAACTCCTGTCACACTCCTATCACTTGGTATCAGTCTGCCTCCAGAAATCATGACTGCATGTCTGATTTGTCTGTCCTCATTCCTGCTTTCTGCTTTATGCTCACCCTCTACCACCTGCACACAAACACAGTGCTCTACTGTCCATTTACCCTGCGACTTGCTCTGTTATTCTGCCACTCCTGCTGGATTTCTCAGCATTCCCTTTCTCCAAGATGGAGAAAGGCCTGGTTAATGTAACCATGCCTCTATTTCTTAGGCTGTCAGTAAGGTAGAGGCTTGAAGACTGAGACCCTTCTACTTAATTAGTTAGTTTATGTCTAAATATTTTAATGTATTCAATTTTTATCTTATAAAGATGTATGTTTTTCTTTATATTAATTCAGTAAAAAGTTTTACTCAAACCCTCTTCACCTATCTTTTCCTAAAACCAACATTTCAACTCCCTGTTTGCTCAAAGTATGGTTGCTGTATCCCTTCATCACTAAATACACTATTTTATTCAGTGTATGAAAGTGTTTGCTATCTAATTACTTAAACCCTTATCCATTTATCCTTCCCAAGCACTTTCTGATGAACAAGAGAAAATTCACTTGACCAAAATGTACAACACTGGTTTTAAATTTCCTCTATTTTAAATAATCCCCTGCCACACCATAAATATTCCAAGCACAGATTCTTAACTATTCTTTTTATTTGGTAAATGTGAAGACTTCCCCCATCACAAACCTGAGGAAATATTTTAAAATAACAGAGCTTCTGAGCATCAGCCAATTCTGGTGTCAATGTATTTCATACAGCAGATCAAGCAGGCAGGAGATGAAGGGGAGACATACAGGAGTCATCTCTGTTAACTGAGTTACTACATGACTTCCCTTGAGTTAGTTCTGTTTAACACATGGCCTGGAAGCAGCCTCTCCAGTCAGAACTGGGAATACTAGTGCCATTGCCTGCCTGGAGAATTCTGCCAAGCCTCCTTTGCAGTCATGCCTTTCTCTAGGACTAAATTCTCATGAACATTAGAAAAAGGAAGTGTAGCTTTCCTGCCAGCTTCCTTCTCAATTTAAATCTTTCTCATTACCTTAACAGCATTCTGTGTCACAGGTGGGACAAGATCACATCCCAAGGAGATAAACATGTCCCTTGGGCCCAGAATTATTTCCATTCCTAGTTCCTACACAATATTATAAATACCTACAAATATAAATAACACACTATATGCTACTTACATACTTTATATAACATATATACCTATACAGCTATATACAAATACTTTAGAAAAGTATAAACCAGTCTATCTGCATGACATTATTTTTTTTCTGACTTCATTTTATGTCAGCAAATAAAGGCACTTGGCAAGCTGTTGGACAGGACAAAAAGAATATGTGACATATGATGGTGCTCTAAAAAATAGAAAATCTCAGGTTTTAGCATCCACTGATACATCTGTCACATAGTTTCTTTACAGATTTTAAGACATTTTCACCATCTGAGCTGCAAATTACATCTTTATACACTACTGGTGCATTTTATTGAGGCAAATGTCACAGCCAAAAGATGGTGTCAAATGTTGAGCTCTCAGAGACACAAATTGACCTCGTTGTGACAAGGTTAAACCAAATCTCATTTCCATTGTACATAAAACATATAAGTATCCTGGATAGATGGCAGGATGACTTCTGGATGTAATGACTGCTACAATATTTAACAGCTGCTAGTTTAATTTTATCTAACATTCTTAAGCTGCCTTCTTTCTGTTTCTCTCATTCATTAGGTGTGTGTTTGAAAACCTCCTGCTAAAGCGTTATTCAGAAATACCATGTTTAAAATCAAGTGATGTTGCCAACAGGATGAAAACCTGCTCATGCTAAAGTCCTCAGGAATCTGTCAGAGAGTGAAGCAGGAATAGGCAGGACCTTTCACTCTGCTGCTCCAAGGAGGTTAAGACAAAGAGCTCAGACACACCAACATGCCTGCCACTAGCAGAAGTCCATTTACTTAGGATAATGGCAACACTTTATGCAGATGTTTGTGCAATACATAGTTGCTCCCTTTGGAGGGAAAATAAGGACCATCAGCTTCCTGAAGACCAAAGGAAACCAAGGATTGCCAAATGCCACCCCAGGCCAGGCCACTCACTGGGAGGTGTTGTAGAAAGGAACATTTTAGCATCCAGGGGAATTAAATCAAGTTAAGATTTGTCTTGACACTGACTCCTATTTCTTGTGTGCAGCAGCTGCATTCAAAGAGGCCGAGAAGTGGCTTTATAGTTTGGCTGGGATAGGTAGGATAGGATCAAGGCAACGGTACTTATATGCAAAGCAGCTCTGCAGAAATGTGTACACACAACACTGATCTCAGGCTGAGGAGGTTCTGCAGAGCGAGCTAGTCCTGCTTGGATGCCTACTAGGCAGTTGGTAATATACTTTTTTTTTTTGGATAACAGTCCAGCCTCTGAGAAATAATCGCTGCTCCACATCTTCCAGTCCAAAGGCCAGATCTGCCTCAGTAAGCCAGCTCAGAGCCCTGCAGAGGGGCAGAGTTGAGCTCTGAGATACCCCCTTCCTACTGAAGCTTTGAAGGAACTGAAGAGAGCATAACCCCAAGGACTGCCAAGTACCTTTGGTTCCCCACAGGTACTGGAGGAAACTGTCATGGCTTGGCCCTGCTACAGTGGAGGTACACAAGACCAAAGGAGGGGACTGTTGTTTTGTAAGAGCAGATGACCATAACAGTGGCGGGTCCTGTGACACTAGAATAGAGCAAATGTGTGGTCCTTAGACTAGCTAGATGGTGATGCAATTCAAAGAATAAAAAAGGCAGCTGAGGACACATAGGAGGATGCGTGTTCATCCGTGGACATGCAGATTCCCTATGATGGTCTGCTCAGTGAAGCAAGGGCTTTTGGCATCTGCTATACAATTTATAGGGTCTTTATCCTGGCATGTTTATCCAACCATTGTAACTTCTGAGAAATCACTCTTTAGGATTTAAAAGCATTACAAATGGCCTCTAACCGATCTCTTTATTATCAATTATTATAATCTTTCCTCTTTGACAGAATAAGAGCTACTTTTCCATGAGGAATTAAAAGACCATATGTGCAGAAATACCAGGAGGGTCTGGAATAAACACAGTGACAATGCATACATTAAAATTAAATGTCTCATCATGCTTGGAATTTATCTAAATCAACACAGCACTCAAAATGCCAAGAGCTCCCATGGCTGCTTACCATAAGGCTATTGCCAGCAGCTACGCAGAATCAGTGAAATGTTTAAAAAAAAAAAATTCTGCAGAGATGCCGTAAATGTTAGGAAAGAAAACACTTACATGTGTTATGTTTTTAATAGTTCCTTACCCTATTTAAGCTTATTAAAAAATTAATCAACGCTGATATGGATCAGGACCACATTTGAAACATATACCACTGTTGTTACAGAAGACACACTATTATAGTTTTAAAACAAGCCAAGTTTCAGGCATGTAAATCCTTCTTTGGCACTCATTGCTGTCATACCGTCATTGAGAGAGATCTCCACGAACACCGCTCAAACAAAACTGCTCAAAAGTCTGTATTTAGTTTAATTCTGTCTAGACTAGTATTTAGACTTTAAAAACTATTAGTTGAAAGGAAGAAGCATGAAAAAGGGCTTTAGAAAGGGCTTTACTTTACAAAGTACACAAATATGTTTTAGGATCTAGGTTGTGTTAAAAATATGAATTATCTAGGGACATGAGATGCACCTGCAGAGAACAACACCCATATGCAAATTCACATAAATCTCACTGGTTTTAGCAATTGTTCAGATTACTTGAACTAACAATCTGATCAAGACCACAAAATCTCACACTTAGACACCCTGAAATCTTTTAAAAACCTAACAGAGAGGCTTACTTCACATTTTAGATAAAGGCCTTTTTCATCAGTCTTTGCTGAAGTATAAATTTTTTCCATGGTGGTTACTTCTACAGTTACATTTAACAATTATATATATACAATTTAACTATTATATATAAAACTAAGAATGAATTAAATCAGAAATGTTCCATTATTTTTACTTCTTGTTTCCCACAAATATCTTCTAAAGAAATTTAGCTACAGTATGACTAAAGCATTTATCATTTCTGAAAGTAACTTTTAACTTTCAACTACTAAAGAAGTAATTATTTTTTTTCTTTCTCCTTGTTTTTAGAGTTAGCATTTGAGCATGATGAGTCAGCAGGAGAATGAGCTATCGCAGCTGGCAGCCCTGTGTCGTCTATCACACTCTGCCTGTCCTGGTCTACGCCATACAATGCTGCCTTGAAATGCATTAGCCTCAGCAGCAAAAATATTTTACTGACTCTTCTTTCCCTTAACTTATACCTAATATAAATCAGATCTTTGTACTGCTCCAAAACCAGTCCGTTCAAATTAAATGGAAATAAATGTTACCGCCCCCCACCCCCGACTTCAAGGCTCTTCTCCATTTCATGTTTCTATTTATTTCTTTCCCTCTTCTGTATCCCTCACTATACACTGTTTCTTCTTATTTTCTTTTTTTTTCCAATCACTTCCATCAAGTATCCTGCAAATGGTACTATTAGCTGAGGAAGAGAATAACTTTGGCAGGATGCAGAACTGTAGCTAGAGAACACAAATGGTGCTGTCAGTCTACCTTCACTGCATCCCAAAACAGGGAGCACAGACTTGTCCTGATATCCCCTCTCAGTTTACTGAGGAGGGAAAAGCTGGGCTATAGTGGGTGAGGACAGTAATGCAGTTAGGTAAGATGATTAACACTGCCCCCGTAACATGCAATTTAATGTCTATGTTTCCTCCAAGCAATACAGAGTACTTCCTCTGACAGATTTTACAGAAATGAGTACATAACACATTGGCAGAAGGTAAGATTTAAAATTACAAAGTTGCGTGTGCATGCATTTCTTTAAAAAGGATTAAAGTGAGTAGCTGAATGTAAACACATGCTCGTTTTAAAAATGGAATACAAAAAGTCTCTGCCACTTTGTGTTTGCCCATTTCTAATGGCCAGATTTTAGGCAGACATCTGGAAGGCTGCTCGTTTTTCAGGAGACCTTCGCTCACAGCACGGCATGCACATCTAAAAGGCTTCAAGGGGCTCTTGTGCCATCTCCTGGCTATATCGATACTTCACATCCAGGCAACTGCTACTTACGTAAAGGAAGGGAAAAAACGTTGCAGAAGTTTAGCTGAAGCAGTGATAGAATCAGAGAATAATTTAGGTTGGAAAAGACCTTTTGAGATCATTGAGTCCAACCTTAAACCTAACGCTGCCAAGTCCACCACTAAACCATGTCCTTAAGCTCTACACATCTTTTAAATACCTTTGGGGATTGTGACTTAGTTCTTGGCAGCTAAGATGACTAGCAAGACTTGCTTTCCACCCTTCCCCAACACATGGGTGTGCATGGTCGGCTTTTACCCCTCTGCTGCTTTTAGAACAAGGTCACTTTTCCACTGCATTAGCATATGTATATAATGGAAATTCAGTATCCCTCCAAATGTATTTTACGTAAGTTCTAGTAATGCACACACCCTGGCAACACCTACTCTTTTTCTATTTGTCAGTGGAAAAATGTAAATAAAACCTTGAAAATTAAAGTGACTGGAATACAACTAAATTAATAACCAAACTAATAGTATTCCCTGGTTGCAGGTAAGTATTTGAATTTGTGTTCAAGCTACTTTACTGAGAACATGGAGGGACTGAAGATCACTGCTGAGTCACTCCCCCTTCCCAGGGACGGGATCAAGTGGGTCTGGGCACTTAGGACAGTTTGATCTGATCTGTTCTTACAAATTTACGGGAATGGGGATCCTACATGTGTGTTACAGGTGAGAAATCCATTACAGAGCTCAATATGAAGCTTTCCAATCTAAAAACTGAAACTGAATCACTCTTGCTTCAGAATGAATACTGCTTGACTTAAGCTTCAGAGCATGGACAAAACTCACTGTTAGCTACCACAATGTTTTACAGCAACATTTCACACACACAGTCCTGCTCAATCTCCTCTTGTCTACATAAGTCTGACTCTTTCAGTCTTTCTCTGTTTATGTTTTCTAAACATATTTTTATTCCGGTCCTCTATTCTCTTTCATTTTGCTTGTGTGTTTCTTGAGTGCAGAGCCTAAATGGTGAAATAATCCTGCTGATGCTTCACTAGTGCCAAACAGAGCAAAAGTAATTGCCTTCTGTCATATATGGCTCTCTTATAGTACACCTCAGGTCTTCCCTCTTTTTTTTTTTCTTTTTGAAAACTGTACACATGGATTCATATTCTGTTTGTGCTCCATTATGGTCCCCAAAGATTTTTTCTGAAGTTCTACAGTTATTTTTAATTTCATATTTATCCTTCAGAAATGTAAGACTTAGAGCTTAAATTTAAACCACCGTCATGATTAGTGTGAGTTCTAACCCCGTAAGCATGCTTTCCATCCCATCCTGTATTTCATTTGTAAAAATCCCAGACATAATTTGACCCAGGTCCCTCTTGTAATAATAGGGTGTAGGACGAGACTTTGTTATGGTAGCCCAGGATAGTTTGCCTCCCCAGTCTGGGTATGCAGAGTCCCAAGCACATCTTATCTTGTTGTTCTGGTAAGCTCGGAGAGTTTGCTTCTTCCCATCCAAGTATGTAGAGCCCCACACATGTTTTATCTCATTGTTATGGTAAGCCAGGATAGTTAGCTTTCCTCCCCACCTGCATGTACCACTGCATGGCCGCCAAGGTGAAGGCCAGCTGTGGATCTCAGCATTTGGGCAACAGCACCTGCATTACATCAGTTTGCTAATGAGCAAAACAGGACATTGCATATGTATGATATGTTAATCAGCACAAGTTTTATTACCCACCCTTGTGGTGCTTTCCCTTGAGCTTCGATCCCGAGCTGGGCTCCACTGCTTTGGGTCTTCATTTGATCAGCTTCGATGCCCCAGGGTTCCCACTGTGGTAATGCTACGCTTTTGACAAACCCAAACCTTTCACTTACTGAGAGTTGTGCCTCGTCCCTGAGGGATCCTCACCTGCCTTTCACTTGTAGTCCTACCCCTACTACATCCCACCCAATTGATCTTCACAATTAACAAACACTGCTAATTACCCTTTGAAATGATGCATGAACTAGTTGTATATCCACCTGACAGTACTTTCATCTGGATCTTAGCAACCTATATTTCAGTCTTGTTCCTTATTATTGTAGAACAGATTTAATCAAAACTTAATGTTCTAATACATCTAATTAGCTTGACAGCCTTCGATTCTGACCCGCATTCCTGTTTCCTGGTTAACTTCAATGATGATACACATTGTTCAGAGGGTAGGGAGTGAAATAGCAAGCACTTCAGGCTTTTGCATCATCTGATATTTATTCACCTCTCCTGGTAAGCAGAGAACTCTTATTGTATAACAGAAAATTATTTAAGAATCCATTTTTATTGTTTTGCTTTTCCCTTGCTGGCAATAGCATTTTATCTGTCCAGTTTCATTCCTAACCTGCTGTGCTGTTCTTTTATATTTGTTCTTGCCAATGCAGCCTTCTTGTTCCTACTTTTTTTCAGTATTCTTTTTATATTTTTTTTCAGGTCATTGATGAGCCCCTAATGCAGCCACACCGCTCTATCAGTTTTTTTTTTCCTTTGTGTGAGGACAGACTGTTGGTATACTTAAAATATGGTCCGTTTCAGAAATCTCATTTTAGAAACTCTCAGCTTCCTGAACTTCTCTTTGCTTTAAATTCCTTCCCTTGGTACTTTATGTACCAATTCCTTGAGTTTATTGAAATTTGCTTTTTTGAAGCCTACTGTTATTATTCTGCTTCTCTCATCCCTTTCTTTCCTTTGTTTCATGGTATCTTTAATCTTGATTGATTTCCACCTTCAGATTTGCAACTAGTTTCTATTAACCATAGTAAAATCTTAAACAATACCTTTTTTGTACAAAGTCTCCAAACTCTCTTTTTGTCTGACAATCAGTTACAGACTCCATACTATGGCATGCAGTCCTTTTAATTTAAACACAATAAAAACTATGTAGGCCTGTCTTTAGATTCTAAAACAACTATATACATTTTTTGACATAAATTTTAGTATTCTTTCCCCTTGTCTTTCCTTTCTTCCACACGCTTCTTACCTCCAATACCTTGCAATAACATTTTGTGTACTACAGGACTAGCTTTTCCCCATTATTCCCCATGCTCCCAGCACTAGCTTAGACATACAAAGCTTGAACTAAACTGTCCCCATGCCAGGTACAGACCAAAGCACATCCTGGCTATCATTAGAGGGATAAGCAAGTGGTATGGGTAGGGATGTGAAGCACAGCGTACTGCAATATGTCCCTTGGTCTGGACAAAAAAAAAAAAAGGAGGGACTATTGGTGACATTTCAAAATACATAGTCCTTGCAATTTTAGATGCAGCCTAAGATATTCAGTAATGCGTCAGCTATCTCACCTCATGTGTTTGGTGATCTATTGCAGTTCCCCACATCTTTCTCTACGTTTCAAACTTTCGGTCAATTATCTTTTACTTAAGTAAGCTAATTTGAGGGATTTTGTATTCCCAAAAATGGTCTTTAACAGATTTATCCAACCTTTGTCCCGCAGTTTACCTTCATGGAGAAAAGTTATTTTGCTAACATCTGTGGATCTATATACTCATCTCGGGAGTCATCTGCTCTTTTTTGGCCTTCTATTTTCAAGCCCTTTGCCCTTTCACTTCCTTGCATCAAGAAATAGAGAATTAGGAGATACCTTGAGAGTATATCAAGGCACTGGTTCCCTAGCATAAGTGACTTTATTCTTTATCCTCCCTTTTCCACAAAAACCAGAAATTCTAGTCTACATTTGTGCAGCTGATTATCCCAGAACTTTGGATGTATCTATGTAACGTACCTTATTTTATTGTGTGTCATTTTTCCGAGTTGTCAGGATAATTTTAAATTTTAATCATCTTCTTCAGCATCCCTGCAGAGTCCCACACAGAACACAGCATGTTAATGAAGGCATGAAGCAATACCAAATGCAGCCAGACCTCTTCAGAGCCTTATTGGATAAAACCTTGCATTTTTATAATAAGCCACTGTCAGCCACTCTGTGGTTATTCAAACAAAGGTGGATCTGTCATTTAGTAGTTTTTTTCTAGACCTGTTCCACTAGCTTGTCTGCAAAAAAAAGTATTGAGTATCTGTTACTGAAGCGAATTATTTACTACGGTTACTGTTTATGAGCTTTATGAGCTATGATCACAAATAAGCATCTATTTGCAGAGATTTTAATTCCAAGTCTGATGCTCAGGCTCACCCATGCCCAGTCAATCTTTCCAAATTATGTCTCTCTGATAATGGCCACTCAAACTGTCCAGTACTCTGAGCTCTTAATTTCATTTTGACAATTGAGTTCTACCAGTTTAAAAGACAGTTTCTATTTTAGTGTCTAAAATGAGTATGTATTCATTCTACATAATGCCAACATCAGAACAAGACCAACCTTAGCATGAGAATGAAGAATTAAATTAAATACTCTTACAGCTAAGACACAGAACCCATTTACAAAGCAGGAATTAAAGTGCTGCCTTTTAGGCAAGTTACAAATGCATAATTTACATTAGATGAAACCAAATAAACAGAATGATGCAAAGACCAGATCCTAGACTAGATTACCACAATGGCCTGATGTAATAGGGCAACTGCCAAATCCACTTGCATGTGAGACACTGAAATATCACTGAATAGGAAGCACACTAAAATAATGCCAGGCTGAAGCTGTCCTGGCATACTTTAAGGTTGTTCACAAAGAACCTTCACATAATAGCTAAAAGCCTTCTTCAAACATTGCCACAGAATAAACTAAAGAGCTTCTCTCTGCAAACTGAGAGAAGACGATTCTGCAAATCAAAGTTTCTAGTCTACAGGGTTGTTGTCACTCATCAACAGATTAAAAACATCCACATAAAAAGATCCTTCAAACCTTTGTACTGCAGGAATTTTTAAATAGAGATTGGAAAGGTGGAACTGTTCATTCTCACATGTATTTTAGAGTATCACATGAATTATCAGAGTACAAAATCACATTAAAAAAAACCAAACGGAATCTTCCACCGTGAATTAGTAATTTATTGGTACTTAAAATAATTACAAGATCTTTTGGGAAAAAATCTTTCATAATGCAAACTGTAGTGGGGGCAGTTAAAATTACTATCTGAACATTTCTTACATTTACAACAACTAAATGAAGACAAAAAATATTTATAGGTGAAGAATACCTGTTAGTAAAGATGACCACTCAATTAGGCTTGATTTATGGTGCTTGAGTTTTCAAATACTGTTCAAACCTGCATTTCCAATGCTTCGTGACTCCTAAAGCTCAACATGTGTTTAAAAATAATTATTTATAAAGTATGTTTTGAGAAAGAAGATTTTCTGGGAAAAAAGAAGGAAAAAATCTAAATAGAACACAACATGTAATTTAAACGGGATATGCTTTGGACTGTATTTAAGCAAGCATGAGGGAGAAAAATAATTTACCAGCACTTCTTCCCTCATCATAATATCAAGGACTGAAACAATCAGTGTTCTCTTTAACACTGAAAAAATGTTAGCTTCCTTCCTTTCAAACTGTAGTTTATTAATTTGTTATTTAGAAATAGATTTCCTAAAATTTTAATCCTTTGCAAATCACATACAGCACTCACAGAAGTTATGAGTTTCACTAATGCTTATGAAACCAATCCAATAAATAAAGGATGAATGTAGAAAACTATAAAAGCACAGTTTAGAAGTGGTTGAACGATTACCAAGGAAAAAAGTTTGTCAGAATCAGGAATCTGTCTTGATTCATGAAATACTGTCCAGCTTCTTGGTCTGGGCTTCTATGGAATAGTTCATAGGCTCCAACTGAATTAATCCCTGTTTCCTGGCAGGCTTCTGCAGGTGTTGGAGCTAGAAACTTGCTGTCAAATGCAGCTAGTGTAACTAGGACACAGTTCCCAGCTATCTAGCAGGAGACCTGAAAACCCCAGGGATCCTGGGGACAGACACCTGCAAGGGGACACAGAAAGAGCACCAACGCACAAAGCAACTGGAAAGGCTCCCAAGGAGCAGACTTCATTTCAGAAATGCCATGGGTCACAGTTTGAAAAATAAACAACATAAAAACAAGATGAGTGAAGTGTGGAAAAGATGAAGAACTAGGACAGCTGGTGGCAATTCTGGCTTAAAGAACAAACCCCATTTCTTCCCAAACATTCTAATTTGTTATTAAAATGGAAAACGGGGCCAGACTGCACAGTTCCCGATTTATGCAATTAAATTACTTGATGCCAATATTTTTTTGCCAACTAGATTCAACTGAACTTTGTTCTTTAACATGTTTTGTCCTGTGTTTTCTTTTAAAAGGACATTCCTCACAAAGAGAGAAAATCTTAGTTCAACCCTTTCTTGTTGGTCATAAATAAGCAGTACAGTTATATGCTGGACATAACTTTATTCTGAAATTTGCGTCACATAAAATGTGCATACATGAGTGTTCATGGAAAAAAGGAAACCAGAGTGGGTTTTTTTTTCCCCCCAATAGCAATTTACATTTGTTGTTGTTGTTGTGGGGTGGTGTCTAAATATAAAATCTTAAACATCTAATTGATGAAAATACCCCAAAGTAGTACCATAACTCAATACTAAGCATTTATAGCAATACAAGGTCTGATACACTGAAGCATTAGGCAGAAGAAATTAGATTGTTTTTAAACTGTTGTATAGCACCAGTAATTGTCATAGAATAAACATAATATTTTCTAGATGTAGTATTTGCTTTAAATTCTGATAAAACTGTAAGAAATACATGAGCTAATTATCCTAGGTGCAAAATATAAATGACAAGTAAAAAGCAATTTTGACAGTCTGACTGGCAACTATATAAAAATAATTTATTAAGATCATGTGATTAGCAAGTTTTGTGGCGTTCTTTACAGCAGTAAAGCTTATGCCACTTTAAAATTTACTGTCTTTGAAAGGCAAGGCATGGCTTTAAGCAAACGGTAATTTTTAATTGAGAAAAGCCGAATAACTACTAATGAAAACAACTATTTAAAATAAATGCACATAGATCAAATATGTGAAATGTATGTCTGAAGATAAGGTTATAATTAACATTCTTAAAGCACTGTATTATATAAAGATAGGAGGTAAAGATTGAATGTTTTAATATTTGGCAATTTTTAGGGAAACAGCAAGACATTTTGCTTCCTTAAGGGTAAGTCAGAATCCTATGATTAGTGACATGCTAAATCTATGTATGGTAAATAATAAAATAAATTATCTTAAAAGTAGAACAAAAAGACCCAAATCCTGTTGAGGACTGAGTTCTCCAGTGTTTAAATGAATAAGAACACAAGAGTTAGTCCAGTATTAATATATTAGTATGAAAAAGTAACAGGTATTTAATGGAAAGAATGGACATACCTTGTGTTTGACTGAGAAAGATGAGAAGTAGGTGATGCATTTATTACCATTAGTGACAAGAGAAAAGGAAAAGCTTTCCTCTTAAACAGTGAAAAGGTACAATTTAACATGTGTGCATGCATGACTGTCAAATACAATAGTACACTTTGCAAAATACTAGAGATGTGCACATTCTCACTTCTTACATAATTATCCTTCTTACATCATTATCCATCAGTAAAACATTCCAAGATAGTTAGTTCACATTTGCTCTCCACATCTGTCGAAACTTTTCTTTTCCTTCCCTTTTTTTTAAAAATTCTAGCAAATCCCTTTCCAGGCAGACCTCATTTTAGCTACTTCTTGCCCTTCCCCACCTCTCTTCCAATACTGCAATAGTTCCCTCTGGTGGAAATACTAGCATTTGTAACTAATTTTTAGCCTTAATATTTTGGCCTTGCATAAACCTGGGTAGCTCAGCAAACTTTCTAGTAATAGCATCACATTTCATTGCCATTTAGAAGGTCACCAAAGTTTTACAAGATGCAGATCCAAATGTCACACAGTTATCTTCTATTTAATGTTGTTGGAGCACTGCAGCCTACAAAAGCAACCTCAGGGGCAAAAGCCATAATCAAATGTGCACACATACATACGTATACAAATTGGCAAAGTGATTCTTGTGCCAAATCCAGAAAAAAAAAGCAGTTTCACGTTTACTGTTTTCACAAGGCCATGAGGGCAGAAGCAGTGCAACAAAGTAGCAATATGTAGATTCAGATCTTACTGGCATTTGGAAACAGGTTATTTCAATGACATGAAAATCAAAACAAAAAAAAGTTGCAGCATGGCATTCCTCTCCTTCCTTAGTATGCTCGAAGAAAAAGATGGCCAATTATTTAAGTCAATTATCATTTTCATAATACACAACATAAAAGCAAGACACACCAACAGTCAAAGGATAGCAGAGGATCTGTCTCCCTGAATTATATGCACACTGTGACAGGATACAAGTGTTTTATGTTTATATAAAAATATATTCAATTTTTAATGAACTATACTCTGAACTCTCCTAGGTCAACTTCACAACAGAAGCTGTAATTTTAAGTTATTTCCACAGTATTTTTTAAATATTTGTTTGTGAGCTAATTATTTTTTATGCTAAAGAACAGTGACAAAATTAATCATCCTTTTCATCTATACTCTCTCTTTGCTTTTATCTTTATTTTTATTCTTTTGATCTGCCATCCAGTTGCCAGGGAATCAAATCTCATTAGTCAGCACTTTATAATACCATATTAAGAAATATAATAATATCAACTTGAGATAGCATTTTAAGTCACTTCACTTAAGTGCTTGCTTGGGAACGGTCCAGGAGATGAAGTCAATCCAGTTTTACAATCTGCACTTGGAATAGAACAGATGAAATGTAAATAATTACTGAAATGTTGCCTTCATTCTGCGCAGTGTGTCCTGAATTTTTCGAGACTGTTTTTCTGCTGGTATCTGATGGAAGTTGGCACAGTTGTCAGCTGCCAAGGCAGAAATATCTGCATCTTTAAAATGAGTTATTCTTTGTTTGAGGTAAGACTGCAGCTTGAAATCTGGTGTATATGTATAAGGATTCTCTTGAAATGCATGAACTTGGCTCACAACTTTTGCAATATTTCTTGAAAGAGAATATGGTAAAAAAAGATTAGTTTGTTTTGCTGATGACAAAAAAACCCAACCTCAAAAAAACTTGCAAAACCCAAACTTTAAAGAAAGTTCAAAGGCATCGAGCATTCTCTTCTATAGTATAGATCCCTTTAGTTAGATGTTAAAATGACTGAAACTATTTAAACTGCTAACTGTGAAATGTTGCTTTAGCTGTCATTACCTCATTAGACAACATTCTATTTTAAAAAGTTAGGTGACATACATACATAATTAAAATAACTACCTAAGTTTAGTCCACTTGTGAGCTCCATTTGTCATTGTGAATCCTCCAGTTTCAAGCTGTTGGACATGCATAGCCAAAACATGGGCTGATGGAATTGTTGGAAGCGTTTTGAATCTTTCTCCTTCCATCAAGCACAAGCTGTCACTTTTTAAAAATACCTAGTTTAAAAATGCACACAGATAAATCTCACATTAAGTACTGGGGCAGGTTTTACAAGAAGTTCTCAAATTCATGTGTTTAGCAGTATGTATTTATTTGTCATGAATTTTGTATTTTGGCATTGAAGTTTGAAGACAACACTATGAATTAATCTGGTGGCAAACATTTCAAAGCACACAAATAAAGAAACTAACTTTAAACAAAAGATACTTCATACTTAGTTTTAATTTTCTGAATTACAGCCAAAATTACATTTGAGAACTTCACTCTACAATTCAAAATTGCATAGATCAATAAGAGAATGCCCATGATAAAATACACATTTAAGATTTTTCAAAACAAATTACAGCCACAAAGCTCCTGCAGAAATAATCAGAAAAACTCTCTAATGTCCTAGCTTGCATTGAAATGTCTTTCTTGATTTTTAGTCACACATAGGATATATTTTTGAGACCTACTGAGATAAAAATTAATGTAAACTGTCAGAGTCAAAAGTCTTAAATTGAATTAAAATCTCCTTCATAATACAAAGTAATAATTATGGCTTTTATCCTGCAGAGGCACCCACTTAAGCAGATCTTGCATCTTCTCTAACCCCAAAGAAGTATTTTTACATTAAAGACCTTATACTATACCTCAACAGCCTTGAGTTCCTCCATTACTTCAGCGACTTTTGCAGGTAAAATTTTCCAGGCCTTACAATAAAACAAAACATATTTTGGTTTTTCACATTAATGTCTATATTGGAACAAGATTATGTTAAGCAGAAGAGTTATAGAACAGAGCCCCAAACTTACTGGTAGCTGTCGTACAATAAGATTTTCCAAGCCTGCTAGGATTTGCATTGCAGTAGCAAAATTTCTTTGTTCATAGCAGCATTTTGCAATAAGAAGAAATTTTGAAAGCAAGCTCACCTGCAGCTGAAAAAAAATATACTATATATATATTAAAAATGTAGTAAATATATAGTAAATATATGTAAATCTACATAATAAAATTAAATGAGAGGAAAGAAGGAGATGCATTTTCTTTTTGCATTTGTTATCAAAATTGTTGACTGTAGTTAACATTTCTCTCCAACACAAAATTTTCTCTTTTCTCTCACCAAGGTGTCCTTGTTAAACTCTGACATCTATTCTCCTCACGCAAGCCATTTCTTATATTTTCTTAGGTTTTGACACCTGCTACTGCAAAAGAATCAAGACATCCAAGACTCTCCTTGTGACAACAAATCAAATTGTTATCTGCCCTCTCACTAGTGTATTTCAGAATACTCCTTGAAGCTTTGCTACATAGCAACTCATATACAATAACAAAAAAATAACAATTTCATAATTAATAATACAATAAAACAATGACGAACCTTAGACGTGTGACATGTTACAATTTCAGCAGCAACCCAGGTGCTGATACTGTCTGCATTTCTTAATAACTGTAGAAGATACTGGTCTTGTATACACTTTGACAGAAACAGATTACAGACTTTAAGTGAAACTGTCTCAGTAGAAACAGCTCTATGGAGAAAAAAAGGAAAAAAGGCAAAAATTCATGCTGACTTTTGATATTCAAAGAAAATCTTGATTGTGAAAATGCCCACTTCTAACCATCTAAAATAATTTTGCAGTGCTTGCAGTCTTGATTTTATAACCTTTTACAAAGTACATAGTGAGCTATGTTACTTTTTCTTCCTTATAATTACGAGACAATTATATGTGATTATAATATAAGCATATACAGTATACATTTCTATACATAAAGACACCTTCTACCACTTGTTATTGAATAAAACAAACCATCCAATCTGACACAAAATAACAGCCAGAAATCCAAACTCATTAAAAAATGCAGCCACATAAGAAATCCAGCTCGATACCTAGCAGCACCAAACAGTGTTTCCCCAGCCTGGCCGCCAAATCAGTACAAACCAGCTGATTTAGCCTCTGCCATTTAACAATCCGTAAGAGATGAGCTGCTTTAGATGTTCATTCCCTGTCCTTAGACATAAAAGCCTACTACAGGTAGTGCAATTAACAAGTACTAATTAGAAGGTAGCTGAATCCACTGAGTATGTAAGAACTAGACCAAATATAATTAGGTTCATGTGCCTGGATGCAAACATTAATTACTGTTGTGCAAGTAATTTAAATAGGTTGGTAACCACTCTAGTAACTATAGGAAAATTCTTACATGTCTGTGAACAGTGATACTTTATCTGCTTATTGGTACAAAATGAACACCACAGAGAGAGGTTGTGGAGTCTCAATCCACACTCAGAAACCAACTGCACATGATCCTGGGCAACCTGCTCTAGATGGCCTTGCTTAAGGCAGGGGGGTTGGACTACACAATCTCGAGAGGTCTCTTCCAATCTCAGCTATTCTGCGACACTGTAATGGGCATTGAGATTTTATATACATGCACACATGCATGATCAAGGAGCGTGTTTCAGAAACCATTAATTTTTTTTTCTGCCAAAAGTGAAAGCTTTGAAGCAACCCCCCCAAACATAAGTCTTCAGAAATATTTTGGCCTGACCCACTTTGGATTTCAAAGAAATAATCTCACAAATATGACCTACCACATACGCATACATGCATAAGTACATATACATACACACATACAGAATCTCCTGAAATTAAAAGATTTATATAAACAGACTATCCAATCTGTCAAAAAGATATTAATTATTAAAAATCTCTCTCTCTTCCTGGATGCATCAACGGTGTAACACAGTAAGTTATTGTGCATCAACAGAATAGAAGGGCAGTTAAAATAAGCAACTTACTTTTGGACAGCAACACTTTTGTCTTTAACACCAAGTGCTCTTGAATTTAGAAAGTGTACTGGATGACATTTATGAAATACTTCCTAAACAAAAAGAACAAGATATATCTGTTGTTAGATCTAGCAGTTCTTCCAAAATGCCCTGGGCTAAAAATGAAAGAGGATTCCCTCCGCTCCCTTCTCTTCAGCAAATTTATCAGAGGGATCACATCCTAAGAACAGAATTAGCCATTCTAAATTTTACTGTAGAGATTTCAAGAGAAAAATGGATTATTTTAATTCAAAGTCTTATGAAATAAGCTTGAAACAGAGTTGGGAAATGGTAGAGAAAGGAGGCTGAGTATAATGTAAGACATATTATTTGTACTTCCAAGTAAACCTAGACCTTTGTACCTGTTGCAGTAATGTCAGCTGACAACAAAGCTGTTGCACACTGTATTCTATCAAGAGGTATGGTCCCACTTCATCTGCTTTAGCAAAGGAGATTGGGAATTTCCCTGTAAAACTGTTACAGCGTGGCTTTGACAAAACTGACGAAACAGTGTACAGTCGCTCTCTCTGATATTGTGCAATTTGTCCCATACGTTTGGAAAGTTTCCAGTTAAAGTTCTGTAGAAAAAAAATATGTAAAACCACAACTTCTCTAAAGCAAACATTATGTCTCCCCTTGATTTAAATTTCTGGAATGTTTTGTTAGAGAAACACCTTTGTGGATGCAAAACTCTTCAGCTAATCTTCAAGGTTAGCCCAGACGCTAATTGGTTTATTTAACATCGCTATTTTAAGTTAATATAATAATATGCAGTTGATGAGTCTGAGCAGGAAGTTGCCAGATCTCAATCAATCAACAAGCAGTACTTAAAACAAAGTTCTGTGTGTTCAAGCTTGCTGCCATAAAATGGGTTATGTTCTGAAGTTCTATATTTTATATTTCACTTCTTACTATCTCTTACTATTTCTTGCAGTCTTTATGCTTAGAAATATAAATCCCTTTCCAAAGAAATATTTGATTTTCCATTATTTTCCCTTCTTCTGTCTTCGGCTATCATTATGATGCAGTGACTATATAAGACCACCATGTTTCCTCTATTTTGCTTGCCCTTTATTGGTTAAATCCCCAATACATCCCACGGAATTCTGCACCTTTATCAAGAGGCTGATACTACAATCAAATTGCACATTATTGATACTTTTCACTTCCGCAGGTCATTTTGGTCACTCTGTAGAGAGATCTTTTCCTGAAAAAAGCTGACTGTATGCTCCAGCTTCTGGGGTTACCTTTCACTAGCACACTCTATAAACCAGTAAATACATACTAAAGTTCTGATAAGATTTGCGACAAGGTTTGAAGTTCTAGCAGGAAACTCCTCATCCCTCACTGTTTTCCTGTATTTACAGACTTACATATATGTCTAATAAAAAATATTAATGTTTGACAAGGGGGAGGACATTTCCTAGTAACTATGAGTCGCATGCTAATATCAAAGATGAAGAGTTCAACTCCTCTCAAAATTTTTATTATCTAATCTATTATTATTGAAACAGCTGACAGGGTGCAATTAAGGCTTAAGATGATTTCCACAGTTATAGAACTGTTTAGGCTTTAGATACTTTCAAAAGAAAATTTAAAATGCAGGTACATAAGTTTTATTGAATCAGGGGCTAGACCCTAAGTTGGATACTCTAGTTTTTGTCAGAAAAAAATATATGGAAGTGTGCTCCATATACTGCAGTCTGAAGAAAAGACATGCCTTTCTGGAAACATCTTCTGAGAGCTTTTTACATAGAGAATGTAATGTTTTTCTGTCCTCCTCGCCCTCCTCTTCACATTTGTCTATGCTGGAGTACTGATGAGCACTGCCACTTTTCCTGGCAGAAGCATCCTCAAGCAATAACAACAAGCGCTCACCATAGCCGTTTAATGGAGCAACCTGTAAATGCAAAACAGGTTAAGAGAATATTGAACTCAATTTCCCATAAATTATAAGTAAGACATATTGAACACAGCTGTCAAAGATAGCATTAGTTTTCTTTTACTTTAATTGTAATTAGGACAGTTTTTTTTGTAACAACAATTTTACATATACCATAACTGACTTAAAAGGACTTTTTTTTTTTTCCTTAAAGCTTCTTTTGAAATTCTGTCTTACCTTGGAAGAAATAAACTCTTTCAGAGTACTCAAAAGATCAGTATTTGTTGCAAAGTCTACACTGTAGCAGTCTTCAATCCAAGCCTGCAGGATGTAGAAACTGCGGTTACGTATTTTGGTAAGTGATGTGGATGAATCCAGGCTTGCACTGGTGAGAAGAAAAAGGCGCTTATTTCGACCAAAGCTGACATTCAATTCCAATTTAAAAGTAAGTGTTGAAAAACCCACAAGTATTATTTCGTATTGACTGTGCTATCTTAAATTAGTACATTTCACATCTCTAGAATCCATGTCACTATAGGAACAAAGCTGTGCTTGTAAATACAACCCATCACTGAACAATTGACAAAAGTAAGACTCAAAATTCAGAAGAAAAAAGAAGTAAGCACATTGACAAATATAGCACTGGGTCTAGTTTCACTCTCACTTGTCAAGAGAGTCTTACAAAGACAAACATCAAAATTCAATTTAATGAAGTAGTTCTTTTCAGAAACAACTATTTGCCATTGAGGGGAAAAGTCAATTGTGCTTTGATAATATTTTTCACAGGAAATTACTGTACCTGGATAAAGTGCTGCTGATTCTATCAAGAAGAAACTGCAAAAACTCTTCTTGTGTGCAGAAATAGCGAAATGTGTAGAGAAATTGCTGTACGTAACCTTCTAAAAATGCATTTCTGTGAAGCACAAGAAAAATTCCAGACAAGCAAGAACACAATTTCTTCTTGCATTAGAGTACAGCAATAGCAAAAAAAAAAAAAATTCCTCAAAATACCAAGAATTAGCAGGGATTTGAAATTCTCAAGCTCTACATAAAGCTTTGATTCCTTTTTTTTTTTAAATTTTCTATCTACTTGTAATTTTGTGAAGAACCTCTGACATTTCTATTATTATCAAAAGTTACATTCTATATAGTATGGAAGAACATACTTAATTTTCTTTCATCTATCATCACACTTGATGTCATTTAAAAATATTTTTATTTTAACAACAGCATAAGAAGTAGATACTTTAAGCAAGAAAATATTTCCTGTAGGTCTAGTTAGAGCAGTAGTTGCTTTAAGAACAGAATATACTTATTCTACACACATTAAAAATGAGTGTATTTTATTTTTTTAATTTATATACACAAACACACTCTCAAGGTCTTAACAAAGGTTAATTGTCATGTGTCCCTGATGTCTAACAGCTAACCAAAGTTTTGGTTCAATTAATGTGGAATCTCTGTTTACAAAACAATTTGTTCACTTTGTACAAAATATTAAGCACCAGGAAAAGCAGCACTAACGATAAGAGTCAGGATGAACTGGGAGAAGTAGCAGGGAGGAAGTTGCTCCCTCTACAGTGGCACAAGCCTGATAGAGTCTCTCAGGTAGTTTTCATCCTTCATACTAATTGTGGCTCAGGTTCCTTAAAACAACACTGTTCTCACCCTAGTTGGACGTTAAAGGACATCTTTGTCCCCATTGAAGCCCTGAGACAGGTCTGCATCTTCATCAGTCCCAAGGACTGGGGCAATAATCTGTAAAACAGAACCTATGCATTTTCACATCCAGACCCCATCAGTAAGAATTATAAAATTACATGTTCTGAAGAATTGTTATACTGCTGGCAGTAAGATAAAGCCTAGATTCCACGGCAACTATCAGAGCAAAACCTCAAACAAGTAAAGGATAAAAGAGTTCAAATTTATTAGTTTTGATTTATTATCAAAGGCTTCAAGTTTTAATAAAATCCAAACTTAGCAGTTTGACTTGTTTCTTATCAGATTGTGTTTTGCCATTTCCATGCCCATTTCTGTAAATAAGTGTTCACAGAAATAACACTAAACTTGATACAAGAGATGAGAATTTATGCAATGTTGAGTAACTAAGACTTAGAACAGACTACTTTTTCCTGAATTAGCAACTATGCCTCAACCCACTCCCAATTAAGGATGTGCAAAGTTTACTATACCTAGAATATAAATAAGCCATTAAACCAAGTGGTGTACCAGCCTGCAGAACTCTTATTCCATTTTGATTATTACATTGGTGTTTCTCTGTGTTATAGTAAAGAAGCAATGACGACTCATCCATAGGTGCCACATCCACAGCGTCAGTTCTCCTGTTGTGAATGACTGCAGGCAGCACACAGGATTCCACGCCCCACTGCTCTGCATACATGATCTGCTCAAAGACGAAAGCCATGAAAAAATAAAGTGTACAAAAATAAAGAGGAAAATCCACACAAAATGCAGTCAACTCAGCTTAAAGCCAAATCACATTTTATACAATTGCATTTCTTCCTTTTTAAACAATACTAGTAGCAATTACCTTTATTTTAGTTATTATTTTAGATCCCACTTAATTTGGCACTTTGACACAAAACATTTCACGTTTCATATACTGACTTGAGCAGCCAACTACGCTGATGCAGCAATGAAATTACAAATGAAACACAAGCAAAATAAATTCTGACTTGCCTGTATGTATTTCTTCACCAGTTCAAGAAACTGCACTTTTGCTTTCATCTCCTGTAGCTGTCCTCGCAATTTGGGCAACATAGATTTAGTTTCAGGACCTTTAGATATAAAACACACAGCATAAGAACATCCATGATTCTGATGTACAGCAAAAAATCCTTACAAGTATTGTACACCCATTTCATTATTAGCAAGTTACTGTAACCTTACCTTTGCTTCTTCTTTCTTTCTGCAACAGTTTCTGGTAAAATTTTATGGTCTTTCTATAATTTTTTGTCTCCATCATTAACAATTGTTCTAGTTCCTATTTAAAGAGAAAAAATATTCTGATCAGAATAGTAAATGCAAGGTTCTAGTAGGAAACTAAAGTTTTAGAAGAGAATTATTCTGTATGAAAAAAAAAAGAAGATCCAAACAGACAAGAACACGATACGAATCAGGAAAAGTTACCGTTCACACCTGTGCTTACAGGCAAGTTACAGCAAGCATCACCTGTCTCCAGAAAAGCATTAGTTATGCCACAGTTCTACAATTTCAGAACTGGAGCTGGTTTGTGTATAATGAGATCACACTAAAGTTGGTCTGAATCCATTTAAATATGTCTTTATAATTGCACTGACCTGGTTGTTTTCAATAGCATTTTTAAGTTACACTCAGAAGTCATCCAGAACTAAAAGCGATGGGTTCTGAAATCAGTGCAGACCCCACAAATGCTCTGTTAAGCAGCTGACCTATATTTGCAGCAATAACTGAATGTTTGGCTGAAAGCAATGGTTTCCAAACAAGTATAATTACATAACATTATACAACCAAGTCAGAAGGCAGACAGGAGAGTTACTGTATAAATAAAGGACGTATCAATTTAGAAGTTCAGCTTATATATTTTACATTTATACATTTTACATAATAAAAAAAGAAACTGAATTTCTATAGAATTACATAACTTAAGCAATGGATAGAAACACAAGTATGTCAGGCTTCTCACAATAATATCAAATTGAATGTAAGTATATTTGTTTGCACAGCAAAGGTTTCATTATTTTACCAACCAATGAAAACAGGCCATCCACTTTGGGTTCAGCTTCTGATTTATTATGCAATAACGAACACGATGTGTGTTGTGTTTCATAAAAAGTGGTGGCTTTTGCACTTGGGTCCTAAACTAACTACTAATGACCCAGTTAGATGAAACAGTATTTTAAATGGAGTAAGTTCACTGAATGCAGCGGACAGAACTCCCACAAGCAGAGTGATCAGAAAACAGATAGCTCAGAGCTAACATATCAAACAAAAGATTGGTAAATAGGTTAGCTTTAATGGGATGGACTTACTAGAAATTAATTTGAGTTTGAGAAAAACTTGTCACTATTTTTCAGAAAAGCTCAAAAGGTTTAACAACATAGTTCGTTAGCAACAAGAGTCACAAAAGCCCTGTGGATTTTTAAAAGACTTACCGCTACACAGGCATCACACAGAGAATAGTAAAAGCACAAAAAAGCTATTATCCAGATTTTGAATTGGAGACTGTTTGCTTTTACTTAAAGGTTTAGGATTTTTTTTAATCATTTAAAGTGAAACCAAGAGACTACAAACACAGAAAGGGAATTTTCTGATGTTTGGAATCTGATGGACAGAAGTAATTTGTCCCCTAAATAACTGCAGGTGAGTAGCAATGAACTCAGTAGCAAGTTCCCAGTCCATTCCATAACATCTTCCATTTTAGGTAGGTCTAGAATACAAACATTTTTGATTAAGCTGTATATTCAATTATTCTGCTCCCTCTGAAGTACATTTAATTGGTCTGGACGCTTTTTTATAGAACATCCCTTAGTCTAGGGAACAAAATAATACAGTGATAGTGACTTTGTTAACATGAGGAAATTGCAAATTCCAATCTGTCCTTGAACCATAAGCTTTTTACATGGTGAAAGGTGGTTCCACCAAAGAATACAGAATATTGGCAGAGGGGAAAGGAAAAGAGAAAAGGAATGGAAAAAGGAAAGCTGTGGCCAGAATACACTAAACTTGCACTAGAAACCTCCCAGTCATAGCTTGGGTGCACTGAAGTTTGGTGAACCTTACAAGCAGCTTATGGGATCTATGGGATAACGGAAACCTAGTGTGGGCAAAGAGGAAAAGTGCAAAGGCAAAGGGTAAAGGTTTGGGGCTCTGAAAGAACTGAAGCCAGCTTATCAAACTACAGGAAAAAAAGTTCTTCTCATTCTGAGGGCAGACTTGGACATTGCTCCAGAGAAATGGCAGCCCTGGTAGTTGCCTTCCCTTCTTGCTCTGCTGCAAGGACTTAGTTTGGTTTGCCAGGACGCACTCTGTATGAGGGTGCAAAATCAGCAGCTCTTGGACTAGAGGTGATGTAAGACAGGGGGCATATAGTTGCTTGCCTAAGGACTAACTTTTCTAAATGTAGATTAACCTTTGCTGACCTTATGAACTACAATGAACCATCTGATAAACACCTACACAGAACAACACTGTTTTTATGACATTTGAAAGTGTTACCTTGATCCATAAATACTTTCTTTTTTACCCTAGTTATTTCTCACTCCTTCCAAACATAAGAGTACACATTTCTATTTTTTGAATCATAATAGCTTGATTAATTCTATTGTTAATATTGTTTATCATATAACAAATGTTTTACTTTTTGCTTCTTATTAAACCACAGTCTATCTAAGGTGCAGAGAATATCCAGCAGGTTGCAGTAGAAAAATAGAAAAGTTAATTATTTCTATGGCAGAATATTTAATTCTGTCATAGATATGTGTTCTGGCACTCAGAGTTTTTCAGAACTTGCATGTTCTCAAACCTACTTACAAGTAAATAAAGCTAAAAAAAAATTAAGAAGGTGAATAAATAAACATTGAATGATACAAATATTTTAATTTGAGAGATAAGTGTATTAATGACACGTATATGTCTCCAAAACTGTAATTTGTTGTGTACTTAGACTCTCATTCAGGACTCAGTTCCAGGTGCAGACTAGACCTGAACTGACCAAGCAGACGTGACCCTATGAAAGGGTAGCAGCACTAAGTCAGGACAAGTGTAGCCAAGCCCAAATGTCTAACTTTAAACATTCACTCTTCCAAATAGCAACTCCTAACCACAGCTTTAGCACACTTCAATGCAAAGCTGTAGAATGAGCTCAGCTTTATTGTTAACTTTAAAAAAAAAAAAAAATCTGTCGGAGACCTGGCGCAAAAAGTAGGTGGATATAATCCTTTCCAGACAATGAAAATTAGACTACAGCTAATCAAGGAACTGGTTTCTGAAATAAAACTGGTTAATAGATGATTTAAACAGGGAAGGATAGAGACAAAGAGCTCTACCTTTCAAGAGAGGCAGAACTTTCCTCCAGCAACTCAAAACACTTCCTGCTCAGAAGAGCCACTTAAAAGTCTTCCTTTGGACTTTGTAGTCCTCCTAGACTGGGTATGGGACACACATTTTCTCCGCTACACTTTACAGTGAGAAGTTAGCAACTAGAATAATTAACTTATTTTAACTTCTGCTTTGGCAGAAAATTCATGTTAATTTTCACGTTAAGTCTGTTTTATTTCCTCATATTGGTCCAACAGTGCATCGTTCCCTTGAAATTTGCACAGCTCTTCTTCATTGTTTACACATTAACACTGTTAACATTTCATAAATGCCAATGATTAATGATCACATTTATTTACTAAATAACATGCACTGCAAGAATAACACATATAAATGTTCATATTATCAAATAAAAACTAGCTGAAAACACTACGCTGTACAAACATAGCTGTTGGCTACATCCAAGTACAACACTACACGAGGATTTATAAATATTAAACCCTACCCCTACCAACAGTACCAGTAACATCCATACTATTCAAAATGAGATATAAAGCGGTCTTTGTCAGTTGCTGGTATGGAGATTAAAATCATGCTATGTTTTCATAGTTGACTTGTAGTGTTTGGTTTGATGAATCAGGCAGCAGAGGCAGCAGAAAGAAACTGGGTAGAGCAACTTATCACCTACATGTTCGTAACTGAGTGTCTTATAGCTAGGAATCGTAGTCTCCCGACTGCTGCAATAGCAGAAAAATAAATTTCTGCTTAATTTTTTTTTACCTGTCTTTCTTATATATATTGACCAGGTAAAATTTCTAACAGGTCATCTCATTTCAACAATATTGCTAATAGTTTATTTCAGAAATTGTCATGACTGATGGAGTTTGGAAAAACAGCAGGACTTTAGGAAGGTGGGATTTTTTTTTTTTGCTCAGGTTAAATGTTAAAGATTGCTGCAACTGGAGCATTATGATTCTGTAAAGTTTTTATTTTAAACACATTTGAAAGAAGCTGGGTTTCCCAGAAAGTCTGTGTTGTAGTAACACGAGCAGAAAGATTAAAGTTGTTGATGCTAGGGCAGTGAAAGAAATACATATGGTCACAAGAACAAAAAGTAACTGACATTTTAAACTATCCTCTGTTGAATTCGTTGTAACAAGACACTTTAAAAGTATTTTTAATCAAAAAAGAACAATTAATACAGTATTATTAAGATTATTAAGATTATATACCTCAATATTCTACTATACAAAGACTTTTTAATATAAACAGTGCAACAGAGAATATACATATCTGCACATATATGCTTTTTAATGAAAATTAACTTTTTTTTTGCAATGCATTCAAAACATTTCTATGCTGTACAGAAGATTAATCTTCTCTTAACCTTCTTTGAAGAAAATGGTGAAAGATAAATTGAATTTGACTTCCTAATTGAAGATGACAGGTTATAACTGTATTCTTTGTAAACTGGACACAAAGGGATCTCACAAATTAGGAAGACTATTTATATAAGATTTCAAGCTTCCACTGTCTGCAAATAATTACTTTATTCTTGTTTGTCCACCTGGCCTCATACGCAGTCCAGATCACATACCTTACTTCTGCATTACTGAGACAGAATAAGACTGGAGTTTAATTTTGGTCCAGCTATTAAGATTTCACACTGATTTTAGATAACACAAGGAAGTTTAGTTCACTTATCCTCAGAGTAGTACGCATCTTTTTCAGCTACTGGAATGTGCATTCTCTTCCTCTCTAAATGAATTGTTTACTAATTGCTAAACTGAACAAACTGCACTTTGTATCAATAGTAATTTTCCTCCAGTGGAATTTACAGGGCACAAATACAATACAATTTTCCACAGAGATACCTCATGGCTATTCCTCCCCAGCCTCCTGTATTGTTGGGTTAGCCAAGTTCTTGTGCATTAATGCATATAGTAGTAATGTATAATAATACACATTAATTTAATAAGCAAATTTCAAAGCAGATTGTAGGCACCATGAATCTTGCTTCATTTTTTATTGTGTGCCTGTTAAATAGGGAAAACAATTGCCAAGAACTCAGAAGATAATTAATTCTTTTGAATCCAACTAAATTGCTGAGTAGTCTGTAAAATCTTAAAGTAAAAAAGACTGCCAGTTGAAACACAAAAATCTATTTAGATTATGAAAACTCCTTACTTGGAAAAATCTGTTCTGCAGTCAAGAATTAGTCTTTCAAGTAAGGGAGATTATGCAAGCCCATTTTTTTCTGTAGAAATGCTTACATAAAATTTAATGCCTACGTTCTCTAGTCATGCTTACGTAAGATTGAACAGCCCTATAGGATTAGAAATAGGAATTTTTGAGTAGATAGAAATTTGAGACTGACAGTCCTGCAAAATTAGTTTAAAAATTAGTTATTTATTCTTTACGCAAACCAGTAGTAGGTCAAATTTCTTACGCTATTTTCTCCTATAGGCTTACACCTGCATATTAAGGAGCAAAAAGAAGTAGAACACCTTCAGTGATTCAGGCTTTAACTTATTTAATAACGGAAAAAATAGTTTGTTTGGTTTTTTTTTTTTTTTTTTTTTTTTTTTTTTTTTT
>WHYT01017268.1:538034-575212 GCA_009806455.1 Tetrax tetrax | reverse complement strand
CTTAAAAAAAAAAAAAAGAACGTAAATAGATCCATTGGGATTTAAACTGACTGTGGAAACAGAGAAGTCTAGATCATTTACTCAGCTGTTCAGTTCTACTTTGTCAAGCTTACTTAAAAAAATACAGGAACAAATTCAACTAACTGCCCATAGTAAGGAAATCTACAAGAGCAGTGCAACTCCTGCTTCATCTTTATTAAAAGTGTATCTGGCAGAAATAATAAGGATACAAAACTAGACAATTAACCATTCTCAGGGACGCAAAAAGATTCCAGGTGTCCCTATACCAATAGATCTTCCAGTATTAATAACCAACTTATTTAATTTTTTCCTTTTCCTTCCCACGAACCAGCTCCAACTATACAGATTTCTACAGTTTCATATATTATACTTGCTCTGTGGCTTTGGACTTGAAATGTTTAAAAATATATTTACAAATTGAAGCTTGTTATAGATCCATATGCAAATGTAAAAATTAAGTAAACATGATCTTTAAGGGAATGGAAGACCTTGCTCACCTAAAACAACTCAGCCCTCTCCCCATGCTCCCCCATGCTCCCCAGGCTGCTTAAAAGGTACAAGGCTGCATTCATCATGATGATTAGCTGCCTCCAAGAGAAGATGTGAGCAAATAACTGCCATTCTGCTGGCAAATGGTGAGAAGTGTCAGAAAATTTACCATGACCAAGGAAAAGGACTCAGAGCACACAACAAGGAGGATCTCTCGAGAGCTTGTGATACACACTAGTCAGACATTCTTAGCTCTCTTCTATAATATCACCACCATGGGGTTGGTGCAAACAGCAGATGACACTTTTCTGGTCAACTTCAGGAACAGAAGATGGGTTGTAGTTCAGTTATTAAAAATTTAATCTCAGTGCTCTTTATTTTGGAATACTACCCTTACCTGCTTTATTGATAAGACATCACAAATTTTGAGGATTTTAAAACACTTAAGAGTCAATATTTAAAAGAAGAAAGGGGGTTTCAACTCACTATAACACAATAAATATTATCATACTTTTAACCAGCAAGTAAAGAGATATCTTAATGATTTTAAATCAATGTACTCACCACTTTTTTAGCATCTATATTTTGTGACTCACTTGATTTCTGCTTTCCAAGGTTTTTCATGTAACTATGAACTTCTGAATCAAAACATTCAGCTCCATAAAATGCACTGCTCCAACCAGGACTACAGCTATGAAAGTCAGGTAGATTGGGAGACACAAGGTAGCTGTTTCCAGATATCTTTATTATTTTCTCTTCCTTTGGCTCTATATTTTCTTCTGCAAAGCCTGGACCAATACAACAGCCGTTGCTTTGTAAACATTGCCCTCTTTTTTCTATAGGGATAGTACTCTGCAGCCTCAATTCTTTTTTGAAATTATCCGAAGATGACTCATCAAAATCCATTTCAGCTAATGATGTAATTATCATAGGCTCAGCCTTCACATCAAAGGTTGCTTCCCCTTCTGCTAAAGAGGGTGTACGGGGGGGGGAAAGAAATAACGGTCATGTGCTGTGACGCATGCTTTTTTGAACTTAAACACTACACATACAAAATACAGTTCTGAGACTACCTATGCCTTTTAACAGTAGTGTTAGATGCTTATTTTGGCTCTGCGCTTTCTTTTTCGCAACTACACATTGCAAAATCATAAAGGCTAAAGACACTTCAGAACTATTAAGCTTTGGTCACTACATTTCTGAAAATTACAAAATATGCTCTGTGCATGTACAGTAAGCACTTAAACAAAGCATAGTACAGAAGCTTTAAAACAAAAGTTAAGTATGTCAGACCTGCACATGCATTAGTAAAAAGCCTAGGTCTTGAGGTTTTTTCCTTTGGTAAGTCTTGAAGCTTTTATTCCATACACAGAGGGTAAGAATACTTGATACAGCCAAAGGAGGCACATCTTAAAGTTTCTACTCCTACAGGACTCACTCCCTTGAGCTATGACAGGACTTATTTGCAGTTACAATGACTACTACCAACCTTGAGGGACTGAGGTGACAGTCAAAGTTTGGTATGATACTGACAGGAGCTTTTATGCCTGTCAAAAGTCTCCCTTTTCACTTGAGCAACACTCCAGGGCTTAGATACGCCACCCTGGAGTCAAAACGGACCTAAATTATTGGTGCAAAGAAATCACATACCCCACGGGAAAGTCTGGCTCTACATTTGCAATCTGAGCCAAAATGGAAAAATAGAATGACAGCTGTCAAGCGCAAACTTAAAAATTTATGTTTTGCCATAAAAGTTAACAATGTAGGGGTATAAGCCATTCTGTAAAGAATACAGTTTAACTTTGTTCTAAACAGAGAAGTAACCAAGTTTAAATGCTGAAATTTGGCTGAACTATGTTGGAAAAAAAAAAGAAATAATGATACAACAGCAACTAAATACAACCTGTCCATGAATACACCAAACCTAGAAAGGGTAATAGTTTTGTGATAATAATGGGATCTACCAGTCCCAGCTCAGTTTTGAGTTCAGTTACTAAAAGACAGAATATTTTGTAAATCAAGAAGTATCCCAGGAAAAATGCAAAACACACACTGAAGAAGTGCAAATAAACAATCCACTAATATAACCTCAATGACTGCCCCGAAAAGGTGTCCTGTAACCAAGTTCGTGATCAAAAGGCAAAACTATCTTGATTAACAAATCATTTGATGCACTGTTCATTTTGCTATCTATCTTTAAAAAGGCACTCCACTGCCTTCTTTTTTACCTGTTTGTGAAAATTGTTTTGATGAATAGTTAAAAATCCAAAACCAATTCAGTTTCTAGATTTCTGTGCAATTCCCACCCCTAGAATTTGTAAATAATTTTATTGACAATACAATTTTTTATTTAATAACTTTTGTTTATTTTACTGCCTAGTTTTGTTTTAATTCTGATAAGTGAACAAAGAAGGACCAGATCTGTTGCAGTCATCCTTCAATCAATCCTCAACTTTTTCAGTAACACCTAAGGAGCCATAAGCATTTTCTAAAGCTCTCATCTCAGCCTAGCTAAGCTTGTAATGTTTCATGGAGCTGACTCAGTATGACTGTTCCCCTTCCCTTTCCCTGCTTTAAAGCACGCCACTAGAACATCTACTAGATGAACACAAGAAAACCATATGTAGCAGTTGGGATTTTGTGAGTTTTTCAACAAACATATGTGTGTAAATAAAAGTAAGTAGAAGTAAATGAAACAGGCATCCCACTCAATGACATTTGGTCATATGTAAGCTTCATATAAAAGACAACAGGTCCCCAAGGCATTAATAATGTTCAGATTCACTGAAAAATGTTCATAAGTGCTAAGGTGAGTGTTTTTCTGAAGACACATTCAAAGGGCTAATCTCTCAAAACTTGTGTCATTGATAGATTCCAAGCACACACAAAGATCCAGAAACATGAAATCCCTTCTCACCCTCTGTCTGATCACTGCTTGCCAAAAAGCTGTTAGATTTCTTCAGATCTTGCAATACTATGCCACACTTTGATTCATCTGCCTCAGTTATGCTGAACAAACAAGAAGATTAGAAAAAAAGGTAATGTTTCATATACTTTCATATTTACATCAGAAAAATGAGATCTTACAAATGACCACCATGTATATGAAGGGTTTCACAGCATTCATCTACCTCCATGTTCAGCTGCAGTTATTTTACAAGAAAAAAAATAATGTTCAAATGGACATTAAAGCACACTAAATAAGATAGAGATCTTCTTTTACAACATTTGGCAGAATTCCAACAGAAGTATCACAACACGTACAAACAGAAGGCATAACTCTAGACTGCAAATTACTGTAATGGGGTTTTTACTCAGGATTCAACCTCTAGATAACAGTATGACTCTAAACACAATTTTAAGTCAAAGAAGGTAACAATTAAAAACTGCTATATTGTTGTCTAAGGAATGTTAAGTAAGCAGCGTCTCAGAGATATTCTGAGGCAGTACTGTGTGTGATCTAAAAGCTAAATCTGTATTTTTATACTAGAAAATAAGTGATTATTTCCTTTTCACTCCTGCTTTCAAAAACTTACTTTGTAACAAAAGTTCATATAGAGCATGACCTCTTCATATATGACAGTAATTCAGCTGCAACAGCTCAAGTTTCTCCTACCATAACATTCAACTCTGAGGAATTAAAAGCCTAACCTCCAACCAGTTTTCAATAGCTCCTTAAAAAACTCATCCCAAATGGGAAATAGGCCAGCATGTTAAGGTCTGATATCTGGAGGGTGTAGTCTATTCTCTGAAACTTGCTGTAGGGCTAATACATCTTTTAACACTGAAGTTTTTCTAGAACATATCTTTGTAGTTCCAGACCATGACAGACAAAGAAAACATACATAACTTCCACACATAAATTGACTACTGTTTAAAATTTAATTTTCTTGTTCTTAGGTGTGAACAGAACAAAAGGATGTATAAAGAAATAAATTCAAACAGAATAAGCAAATTGAATAGTAAGAACAATACATTTCACTTCTGATTGAACAGCCTCTTTCTAACAAGACTATGAAGCTCTCCATCAATGGTTGAAAACGATATTGATCAGAATTAGGTCTCAATTATTCAGTTATCCTAAGAAGGAGTTACATACAAGCTTAACAGAAAATACTTTCTGCTAAGCCATTAAGGACTGTTTGCTATGGGCAATGTCCTGAATTATCTAACAGACTAGGAAATTAACAGTTGGCAGGAAACAAGTAAAGATATCTGAAGAGAAGCAGCATATCCTTTCCTGCTTCTAGGAACAGGAAGAAAAGTATTAAATTGAACAGTAAGAAGGAAAAAGTTCAAACACACCTACCATAAATGTGATGATCTTTCTCCATTTACTACCTGATAGAGATTCTCCAGTAATTTTTCGTCCCAGTAGAGGTCACAAAACTTCTCACAAATTGTAGCAGAGAACATATCAAACTTAACTTCCTTTAAGTTTAAAATGAAGTTACCTTGTTTAAAAACAGAAAAAAGAAACAAACAAACAAACAAGAGTGAAAAAAGACATTACTACCAATATTCTTACACATCAATGATAATAATACACAGAAGAAAAATGTACATACCCATATCAAAAACTTCAACTCCATTCTCCAGATAGCCATCAAATGAAAATTCCTCTTGTATAAGATGAATCACTTTCTGTAGTAAAGTGCCACTTGGGCTGTTCTGTTGGGGCAGGACTTCAACATCAAAGAGATGAGAATTGTCTTGATTCACCAAGGTACATGGTGTGTCTTCCTGTTCAGTGAAAATACTCTCTACACTGGTAGCAGACTCAATTTCTTGGCAGTTGGTTTGAAAAACTGGGTTACTTTCACCAAACTTGTTCTGTGTACTAATAGTATCACAGTTTTGCATTTTGCAAAGGGAGGCATCATTTTTTTCTTGCATGCTCATTTTATAACTTGCAATAGTACTTGAAAGTAGCACTGGCAAACTATGATAGCAATCAGAAGCAATTCCTGAATGAAGAGGCTTATTTGGTATTTGCTCTGATACAGCTAAATGTACTGGCACAAATGTCAAAACTCTTTTCTCCGAGTCCCGTTTGAGAATGATGTTATTTATATGAAGAAAATTGGGAGATGTAGGGCAAGCTAGGGAGCTTGGAGGAACTTCAGATAAAATGCTATTTTCCTGCAGAATATGTGAGGAATCAGTAACTACAGTAGTAAATGCCTTGCCTGACTTTTGCTCTTCTGAAGATACCTGGGATGACTGGCCTGGAACTTGTAAATGGCACTTGAGTATTTCAGGTGCAGTTTCAATAACATCTGTGTTCTCAGCACCATAGCTTTTAGAGTCTTCTATATGTCCTGATTTGTTGTAGTTGATGTGTTTTTCTTTTCTTGTTTCTTTCTTGAATTGCTCAGAAACTGGAATGTGAACCTCTCTGAAAAGGAACAAAGAATTTTTTTTTAGGACAATTCCAGCAGATTTAACAATGAAGTCTTAAGTTTAACTTATTCTGCTTTAGGATATACTAACTTTGTTATAGTTGCATCTTGTTCCAGAATAATAGGCTTAAAGTGAGTTGCAGGAGAAGTGAATGCAACAGGTAAAGTAGATTTCTCATAATTTAGAGAAATCTGGCATGGTACTGGTCCTTTAACTGCTACAAGTTTACTTTCACTGGTAATAGGCACAAATCCTAAAAACAAAAACACAGTTAGAAAGATGAACAACATGTTAAATATAAATGCAAGGTAAATAACAATCAATTTAGATTAAAAAAAAAAAAAAAAAAAAAAAAAAAAAAAAAAAAAAGTGTGTACCTGACTGAGAAAATCTTACATGAAGAACTGAGCTAGAGAATATTAAAACAAAGTAGACACGTCAAAAAGTCTCATTGCTTACCTAAAGTTGACTCTGAAGGGTCCATTTCACGGCTTTCATTTTTAAATTCAAAAGCAACACGATCTTGAGAAGAGATTACTTCTTCCTCAACAGCCTAACAATAAAAATTAAAGCCCAAACTGATTTTATTAGCATTTTCTTTTTAAAAACTCTTCTCAGCAGACTACTTAAAAAAAACCCCAAAACAATGCCATATAAACATAGAGTTTTAGGATTTTCAATTTCTGTAATCTGCAAAGCAGCAACCTAGTCATGCTGAGGTAGAGAATTAAAACAAACGACACTCAAAACTCTAAGGACTGGTAGAACTGTTTGGAAACCTTGATAACCCTCCATTTCAAATCAAAACTTTTAGATAATCAAAGTTTTGAACAAAGTCAGTTGCATGGATTGACTGAACGTAGCATCAATTACGTATTCCATTCTGATATGAGGGGTGGTAAAGGAAAGTGAGACAATGACATTAAGTCACTGGTTCTTATTTCTGAGCGAATTCATGGAAAAAACCAGAGAATTAAAAAAGGTGGCACTCTTACCTTACAGGCAGATGTATTCAATAATGCCAAAATATTTTTGCTGTTTATACCTTGTTCAAGTAAATAATGACTGCATGTCTAAAAAAAAAAATACATTAGTAATTTTCAGTCACTAAAGTTTTCAATCAAGTGAGGTATTCTTGGACAAGGACAAAGTCAAGGTAGTCAATTAGAAGTAATCTAACTTTAGGGAGTCTTATAAACCTATTCTGAGTAACTTATTGTCAATTTAAATACAAATTAAAAACACACCCCTCTGTGTCCCTAGGGAGGCAACTTTAAAAACAAACCCCAAAGTGACTGGTTATAATTTAATTAGTCTATTACAAAAAAAAAAAAATTCATATTTTGATACTCAAATCACTAAAATGAGACTTTAGACACAACTAAATTTCACATAAAATTGCTTAAATCTGGTAACCTTAATTGCATCAGCTAGAGAAGGTCTTTCTTCAGGGTTTTTTCTTGCCATATCCAGCAGAAGTTTCTTAAATTTTCTTGGCAATGCTAGTTTGTGACTTGGTCGAACACTGTATTTTGCAGCCATCCACAGGACTGCAGCAACACCATAAATGCAGACCTATTGGTACATTGTAAGAGACAGGAAAAATGTAAACAGACCAAGAAAAGCTTCCACTTCAAAACCAATTCCAGTACATCATCCAAAAATTCTTCTAATTCCTTGCAAAAAAATAAGAATGAGTAGAGCTTCCAAAGTACAGATCACATTTGGCTTTTGAAGATGCTGATGAAAATCCCAGCCCATTTCAAAAACTAGCTTTTATGCATGCATGGCCAGTAATAGTAGCTAATTTTCTATTGTTGGAGCAACAGACATAATTTGTCTCATCCTTTATCTAGGAAAATTATTCAGGAAAAAAAGTGGGTTTAGAACCATTTTGAAGAATTCCTTTCTCATGCAAAAACTTTGTTTGCTGCAAGCCATAAAACCTGTCCAGCCACAATTTACTGAAAAAAGGTCATGATAATTCAGCAAGTAAATGGCACAGAGTAATTACAAGCTAGCCAGTACAAGTCATATTTTACAGAGAAGATTACACTTATCAGAAAAATGAGGTACTGTATATTTATTTTAGCAATTATTGTTCTATCTGCAGCTAGACCAACTGAAGGTGCCATGATGAGGGACCTTGAAAAGTACTTGATCTTCACAAGCTTTCTTGTTTTATTTGAAGAATTACAATTTTCAGACAAAGCCAGATTTAGTCTACTTAATGTTTAGTTTACATAGGTTAACATGTACTACAAATGCAACTTTGGCAAAGAAAGCATTATGCTTCTTCACATTGCCTCTGAATGATACAAAAAGGTCCAAGGGACAGAAACCTAAGCACAGTACTAAATAATGTGGTCCTATAAACCAATGTTTTCTAGCACTCTTTCAAGCAAAGTGAACAACAAAGAACACAACATAACAAAGAAGTTCATTATAAAGAAAATAACCTATGAACCATTTAAACTGTTAAACAAAAGCTACTAATATGTACAAAAATATTTGAAATAGAAAAAAAAGTAGCTCCATCAAAACAAAAAACAGTTTTTTCCTCTTAGGCTCAGAATTCCAAGAGATCAATGGGATCACAATTTTAAACTAAATTTATTTTTTTAGGAAAAGCTTGCCATCCAATCCAGTATATCCTTCAAAAAAAGCTCCTTTTACTGTGGGTACAGTTATTGTGACTGGCACTACAGTCTTGATTCCCATATTATAATTCTAACTAAATGTTCATAACAACCAGAAAGTTATACAAATATCAGGAAAAATCCCCCAAACCAGGTCAGCTTCTTCTATATATAACGTTGTAGAAAAACAAGGAAAAAAGATTACTTTCAGATTTTCTAAAGAAAAAGAATAAAGCATAAAGACTTTAGGATTGTTAATTCCTACTGTCTGGTGAAACTGCTGTATTATATTTCAGGGTTAGTTTAAGCTTCTAAAGCCTTTGAAAAACCTGCACATCGGATCAAAGCAATTTAAGATGAAAAAGTAAGCTTAAAGAAGAAGATATATAAACATCTTCTAGTTACAGATTTTACAGAAAGCCAAACTCTGTATTTAGTAGATTTTTAACAAAGTTTTTTTTTTTTTTTTTTCTTCATGACTACTATGTCTATCTGTTTTCCCGACTCTAAGATCACTGTGGTACGGTTTGGAATTCAGAGGCAGTTGCAGTGAAGACAGTCACCTGATATTTATGAACTTTTAAATCATCTTTGGTCTGAGAGCTCCTTATGGCTTATATCTATAGCAAAAAATAACTCTAGGAAAACTGTATTGGTAAGAGACATAATTCAGAACCTTCCCATAGTAAAAATATGCTGATAGTGATATTTTTATCCAGTCTTCCAAATGAAATTAATGTTTGGGCTTGAGCCTAGACAGTCTAAAATACTGATCTTAGTGTGACCTCTAGAATGTGAAAACATGATTTCAAAATCTGTCTTACTGCCACCAAACTGAAAATAACTAAGCCTTATGCAAAACAAAATTGTTACTCCAACAATTTTGGAAGGCAAAATTATTTTTCAGAAACAGTTAATTTTACGGGAGATCAAGATATTAAAAAAACACAGATAACCAAGAAATACTGGGAGAATTGAGAAATATTTTCAGAATCTTAGAAGAGATTAGCTTTCAAGCAGCAGAGGGATACAACTGTCCTTTGATAAAATGCCTACCAACCTACATAACCTACCACATTACCTTCTCAATATCCACATCCTCCTCTTCAATTTCAGGAGCTAAATAAAATATATCACAGGATTCTAATGAGAAAAGAAATCAGAAACAAAAGGTAAGATATCTGGTTTCTTCTCCACTCCCTCTCAAAAGAAATAACAGCAGAGCATGCAACGTATTAGTTTACCTTCAGCTTTTGGAGCAGCAAAGAGGATACTTCCATGAGAGTCAATTAGCACGGAGTCCAAACATAAGATCACTGTCAAACAAGACACAAAATGGCAGGTACCTGTTATTGTAACTATTTGACACTAATAAAAATAAATTAAATACTTTTTAAAATAATTTGCAATGTCAGCAATTACTCTACGATAAATGATACTGTAAATAACACTAATGCTAGAACAGATACCACTCAATAATTAAGAGACAGTAGATGCATAATCACCCAAAGCAATTCCTGCAGAACAAAGACAAGGAAGTAAAACAAAATGGGATCACAATAAATAAAAGGGCTTAGAATACTAGAAGTTTATTCTCTTTACACTCAGCATTGAAAATGAAGGCCAGGAAAGGAACAAAACAACAACAAAAGAAACATAACAGCTAGATGTACTCTACTCTTCTTACAAGGTACCAACAAAAGATAGTAAATTTAATCTCTCCTCTCTTGCCTCCTTCAATCCCACCAAAATAGAGGGTTATTATCATTAGACAGCTGAGACATATGTGGCCAGATCCAGAACTCCTCTAGGTGGGGTAGCATATGGTGTGGAGTTTTGCACAAATAGTTACAATCACACACATTCTCCTACTGAAGAAGTGTTACGTAGATTGGTAGTCGCAAGGCCCTGAAATTTTCCATAGTTAGGAAAGAAAAAATTGACTTCTAAAACTATTTGAAATTATCTGAGATCTTCAGGAACTTAACATTAACACCATGAGATCATATTATATAAATTCAATAATGAAAAACTTGTGGTAACACTGTGTCTATCTGTTTGATATCTTCAAAGCACACTGTAATTTAATATGTCTCAATATAATAAGCCAATTGGCTACAATGTAGTCCTGCCTTTGTAGGCTACCATCAAATACACTGTTTTCTTATTAAAAACAGAGTACTAGGAGAATAGATTCTTACATTAAATTAAATAAGAGGTTAAAACATTACATTTATTGATTATTAAATAAAATATTAAAAAGGTCTACGAGTAAAACAAATAATAATTTATCATTAAACAATAAATTGAAGACGTCTAAGAGAGAAAAAGGAAGTATGAAAAAAAAGGAAATAATCCTTTTACTTTTGTAAGTTACCTCTGCAAAGCACATCTAAAGTAATTAAATTGTTCACTATGCTTGACAGAAATAAAGGCTTGCCTACTACCTTCAATAATATTTAAGTTGGATCTGAACTACGTGTCTTGAAAAGCAAAGCTTTCCCAAACTGGAACCTTTCCTAGTTATGTCTGCAAAGCCAGCTCCCCTGAGAACTCTTCATGCTATCTTTGCTTCTCAACAGTTAATGCCTCTGGCCCTGAATCTGCAACATAGTTCAAGCAAACCAGAACTCAGTGAGTTCAGTACAACAGATAATTCTCATCTGGGTTGTCTAAAGCACCAGTGAGCAACATGTCAGCTACATCCTCTGATAAGGAGGAAATAAGTAAAATCTCAATGAAGGGTACAAACAGCTTTTGTTGCAGGATTGAATTAAAAAATAAATGAAGAGGCTAGCCCTGGGGTATGTTTTCTTACCAAGATAATTCCTGCTTAGGATAGTGAAAGAAGTGTAATCAAGGAAGGATTTGGAGGAGGAAAAGGCTAAGTGAATAAATAATAAATAATCCAGCATGTTCCACATTTCATATACTTTAACTATGACTCACCAGCTACCAATCTTACTGTACCAGTATTAACACAAATAATATTTTAACACTTTACATGGTATCAGCTTAAACTTTAATAAGTTAATATTTTTCAAGAAGAATGCTGAGAGAACTTTATGCCTGTGTGTGCAGGCAATGAAGTAGTTAACAGCACTGTAAATCATTGCATAATGCACAATTGCTTTCAGAACAGGCAAGGACTCATCTGGCAGAAATATTCTAAATCTGAAAACAATATTCAACTTCCAGGTAGCTTTACTTGTCAAATATAGACCTTTAAGTAAGGTGCGTTCCATTTAGTGGTTTGTATCATTATGTTCACTTTTACAGGCTACATAAGGTTCAGGTCATAACTCAATCTTTAGTATGTTGAAGACTTATGCATTCTGGGGGCATATAAGTATAGTAGCAGCGGCTGACTAGGCATATTAAATTAGAATCTGGGCAACTGTGCAGTTTTAAAACTTTCACAAACATTGGGAACATCCTATGAAGCTGAAATAATCCTTCTGTTGTAAGGTATATAAAATACTTAATTTTAACCTTAACATTGTTTAAAGTGCTCAGAAATCTCAATTTATGGTCAATTTCCTTTTTAACAGTTTTATATCTTAAAAGATAAAACAGCTGAAGCTGAAAACCAAAAAGATACAGTAAGTTTTCTGTACTTTACTATCCAATCGTTTATATTCAGTTACAGACTTCAAACTTATAAAATGTCCAAATGCTCAAAAGCAGCTTTTTAAATCAAGGAAAAGGAAAGGTAGGGTGGTGGTGGTGGTAAATTCTGCTCTGTTTATCAGAAATGCTACAGATAAATTATTGGTATAAACTAAACCAACATTCAGAATTCCTATGGAAGCTTAGGATGGTCTTCTCCCAAATCATAAACAACATATTCCAATTCTGTCAAAGGACAGTTCCCCATTCCTCTCTCAGAATTTGACTTCTAATAATTCTTCTATAAACTGAAGCATAGGGAATGTGTAAGGAGTAATGTCAGGACAAGACCCTAAGCACTTTAAACTAACAAAGCCCCGTATCATCAAAAATACATCAGGAATCATTTGTCACAAAGAAACCCAGACAAGAGAGGAAATTTTATGTTTACATATATAAAACTTATTTCCTCCCACTTTCAAGATACAAGTCCCAAGCACTTTTCTTAAAAGTCACAGTACAGTTTCTCCATCCTCAAAATGTCTAAACACAAATATGGTTTCACTGCTTGAACTCCTAAAGATTAGTTTCGCTCACAAAAGCCATGAAAACTCAGAATAAAGAGAAAATACATCCTTATATATAAGGAAGAAAACTCCAAATTTAGTAAAAATTTTGAGTCATAATTTAAGAGAGTTAAATTAGATATACCGCTTTTTATTTTTTCTGTACACAAAATGAAAGTCAAGATATCTTGCATCAACAGAATAAAAAAATAAATTAATACAGTGAACAAAAACAACTAAGCAAATATTTTAAGATAATTAAGACTATACCTGGATAATCTATGCAAGTCTGCAGAGTACATAAACACTCATGACATAATGCCCAGAGTTCATAGTCTTTCAGAGGTTTACCATACCAGGACAACAGGAATTTTAGAGAGATCCACTGCAAAAAAGAATGAGGATGTAGAAAGTTATTAAAAATTATCACAAACCAAAAATGTTTACTAATACAATTAAAAAGTAAAACCTAATATACAACACACTCACCTAAAAAGCATTAAGGTATTTATTATACTTGCCAGTAATGAACTAATAACGCTTCCTATTGAAAAAGCATTGCACAGTTAGCTGTGTAAATGAACCAGTAGTTTCTTAATTCCATAATAAACATGAATTCAAGTGAGATTTCTGTGAGAATTGAAGTATTTCAGGAAATGTGAGGTGTTTGGAAGTTCTTTCTTATCACACTAAGGAAGACTTAAAATGTCAAAGATAACACATAATTACAGAGACACCATTGAGACTTAAAAACACAAAAATCCAAATGATTACTACCACCAAAAAAAAAATTCCACATTCAAATCCTAATTTACCCTGACAGTTGCGTTACTAGTCTTACCTTAAAGATTTCATCAACATTGCTTGTTTTTCTGTGAAAGATGTTAACAATATTGACAGAATTAATGACAGGTTTATTTGAAGTTCAAGCATGTTGTTCTGGTTTTAATCACTGGCTGCTCAATTTGTAGTAACAGCATTTGTTTTTCTGACTATCCATTTAGCTTTTGATACCTGGCATAATATCTTAATGTGACAAAGATACTACTCCATGGAAACTTATTGCTCTTCAAAGAATCCGTGTTTAACATTTTGCAAGTTTTTTTTTGGCGAATATAAGAACTTGACATTGATAGTACTGCACAGACACCTTCGTGATGAAGCTGTACTAACAGAAGAGCTTATCACTACTAGTGGCTCTTGACATCAGCTGGACTTTACGATCTGCATTCATCTACCAAAGGAACAGTAAAAACTTAACTCTAGGCAGAAACCTCTGGGTTAGAGCAAACCCATCCAACTATTTTAAAAAACAGTACAGTGAATTTTCTTTTGCATATACAGCCCTAAGATAGTAAGCTATCTCTAAATGTCAAGGCTATGTTGGGGAAAATAACTACCAGAAGCAATTCAGGGTTAACTGTGGAGAAAACGCAAAACAAAAGTGGAGCAGAGGAGACAGAAACAAAAAGTAAACCCTCTGAGCTGTTGCATTGTTTTCACAGACACCTTTACATCCCAATCAAGTTTGTAAAATCTAAATAACCAAGGGTCTCTCTCACACACAATGTAGTACATCATTATATTTGACAAATCAGTCTCTGCACTGTCATTTACTGCAGTCAATTTTTCATGATCCTGGCTACACCCTTCAGTGAGGCACTATTTGGATTTTATCATAAAATATGTAATGAACAGACTACTGCATTAACTTTCATCCAGATCAACAAACAGAAATAGCTTCCTTGCAATCTCTGGGGAGGCGAAAAAGAACCACATTAATTTCTGTAGCTGAAACTTTGCTGATATTTTAATTTTTACCAGAAGAGCTTTTCAAGGAACGTTAATACTTTGGGCTTGTACTGTTTAAATATTTCTTGAAGGTGAACCAGATAAACTATAAATTTTTAACAAGCTGCACCAGCAAACATGTCTTTTGACTTACTCTAGATGTTTCACAGTTTACCTATTTCCAACATACATAAAAATAAATTTGGTGCTTTTATTCTGCTATCCTCCATTGTGGCATATCACAGAAAATAGCAACTTCAGCACAGACAGATTTGAACCCAGGTAATAAGGTTAAGCTTAATTCTCAAATTTTGCTGTCACCAGCATCCTGGAGTCTAAAAGTCTTATATCAATGTCTTCCTTCATTGTATCTAGAAAACTAAGCTCTTGAACTGTCTGGTAAAAACATCATCAACTACACAGCAGAAAGAAGAGATAAGATAGTCAAAAGAACAAATTAGTCTAGAGAATACTCAAAACAGAGCTTCACATTGTTGATTGATTACTATCCCTGATCAGTGCTGCGTTCCCTCCTCCATAGCATCCTGGTTCTCACATGCCTCAAATGTCTTTGCTCACAGACACTTTACAATGAAAGAAGCAGCCAAGTCTTCAAATTCACCCTGCACAGCTGACACAAATGGAGAGAAATCAGGAGAGAAATTCCACAGTCTGACTAGAACATTAAGAAGCTTTGGGGATTTGGGAATGTTTTTGTAATAAGAACACACCACTGCCACATGTTTCTCTGTAAGAGAATCCCTCCTCTTGAAGTTTATGTCCCTAGAGGCTCTAAAAGCTGCAGCAGGGAAAGATGGACTTCCTCTATCGCATATACAAATCACCTCTCACTTCAGGAGAAGGTGATGAATGGCTAGCAAGGGTAAGAAGAATTTCTCACTAAATTGGAGACTGAAGTTAGTTCCACAGCAGAAAGCCGAAGGGCATTTCTCATCACTTGTGGGTAATCCACTCTCTCTAGAGGAAGAAAGAAATGACAGAAAGAGATTTAAGCACAGCAGGAAAATAGGAGTAAACCCTAAGAGCAGAAGCAAAAGTTTATGATTAGAAAGAAGAAAGTGTCAATGACAGATTACAAAATAGAGGATGAAAAGGCCCCAGAAACTGAAATTCTGTTTTAGAAGAAAAAAGGATGTAGGAAAAGCAAACCTTAGCAGAAGTGAGAATCACCACCTTCCACAGGATGGCCAAATCAACCCAAGTCAGGAAAAAGTCTGCAGTCTGATTGGTGAACTTTACTTAAAAGGATACCCTCATTGTTTCTCTCTGGCAAGCATCCTAAAGAAAGATTAAACTTCAAATATTGCTAGCCAGTATTCATATACTATTTGTTCTCCTGTGATACTAATAACTGACTGCATTGCTATTGTTCTTTACTATAATTCAAGTCTCTCCCCACCTTATCAAATGATCACTTTTATTCCATAAAAAAGCCACTGGAGAAGGTAACTCTTTCAGTGCCGTAATTATTCCAAATGCTCACCTTCCTATACCAGAAAGATAGAATTCTGGAAGACTTAATCTGAAAACTGAGGGTTCAGACCAGCTGGGGACTTGTCCTTCTATCTTGTAAAAGTTATCCAATATAGTCAAGGTAAATGATAACACAAGTTTCATCACACATTTATATCTGCTGAGAAATACATGCAATTTAGCTACAATTGTTTCCAAAGAAAACTGTTAAAAGTCAGTTTTTATTTAAGCCTCAAAGAAGGTGTTTATCCCAACGTACATTCAAATTCCACAGAATGTGTTTATGTTTTAGTAAACATTTGAGTGTAAAACTCTTTATTTAGGCACCTGTCTCAGGTTTGGTTGTTTTGTTTTTTTGTTTTTTAACACGTAAGTCTCTGATTCATGGCTATTACTATTTCCTACAACTTCAAAAAACTCCATTCAACCACCAAGAAAAAAAGTCTTAAGTGCTGGAAAACATATAATTAAAATTTTTACTCAAATTGCCTATAGCATGCATTGTTCCTTAACTATCTATTCAGACACTCCAGCAAAGCAATCTCAAGACAACTGTTCAGTATCCATAAAGCCTCAACATTTATTATTACCAGTGAAATTGCACTAAAGAGCAAAAAAATTATAATCCAGTGCCTCTTCCTGGATTTTTTTCTTCATGTTCTAAAATAGACCTTTTCGTAACAGAAATTATATAACCTAGTTTTTAAAATAAAGAAAATGGTTTTCACAGCACAGAAATTGACAGAAAATATGAAAAAGCCAAGACTGATTATTGCCTATAGCTATACAGTGGTGACATTTTATTCTATGTCAAAAAGACCGCATTTTAAACTTCACTTGTTGAAGAAGTGAAGTTTTTTTTCTTCAGTGCTGCAAAGTTAATTTAACAGATATTTTATTTCATTGTTGGTTCCAGAATTTTAAAATCAAACTTTTCAGAGCATTCAGACTATGCCAATATACTGCATTTTCTAAACATAATGCTGGCACATCGTAAACAGCTAAAACAAGCAAGATTTTCATTATTCTTTTCTTAATAAGTACTATTCTGGGAATAGACAACTTTTCTTTCCCTCAAGTGTTATTTCCCCAGTGTTCAAGTATAATTCTCTAGCTACATGGCTTTTCACTTCTCTCATGCTTGACTGGGTATGAATGGCCAACAGAAAAAAGTGTGTATTTGCCAGATTCCTGTTAACCCTTCCCATGTAAAGCGATAGCATCTGAATCACATAGAAACATTTAAAAGTATTAGAGATGAGACACACCTGATTGGAATGAAATTGGTTAGAGAAATAAAAGATCCCCACTCAAACTTGAAGTGAAAAGTATTTATTTATGGCATGCAAAACTATAAAAATTACTAGGAAAACCCTCACAAGATACATTGCAGTAGTCAGACAAAAGCAAGCAAATATTTTTAGTAATGCTTCCTAGCAGTAAAGCACACAACATTAAGAAGCAGTGTGGGGGTATTCAAAAATATTGTCCACTGGAGAACTATTATTGACAGGTAAGAAAAACTGTCTGTTCTCCAGAGTAGACAAGGTTGATCTTCAACCAGATGGGATTGATATTGTATGTTCTCTACAGCACAAGAAATATTTAAAGAGATGCTAGAGATACTATTCTAAAAGCTCTATTTGCTACAATCATGCTTATCTTTTATAGAAAACTAGTGAAAGAGCAGCACTGTAAATCTTCTGAGGTGTTTTCCATTTAGCCCAGAAGATAGAAATCACATTTAGTTGGGGCTTCACACTTTTTGTGCTTTTGCAGTAAATAAACTCTTTGACTCAAGTTTTAGCTTTTTAGCTTATTTAAAAACAACCAAACAGACATTTTTAGGTATTTGGTAAAATTCTGTCACAGAGAAATGAAAGGGAACTTGAAAGACATCAGTTGTAACTTTTTTACATAAGGGATAGCGCAATATGGCTTTATTTTTGCAGTTGTCAGGAGGTAAGACAGAGACAGGAACTGTCTCAGAAGCCTGAGCAATAAAATCTGTTTTCCAGAAGAGGGGAAAAAAAAAAGCTGAAAAATATATATTAAAAAAATCCTCCCTCTAAGAAGACTTCTAATAGAGTGTGCCATACAGTTCAAAGACTGCTGAAAACAAGTGACCCTCCTTCAGAAAACAAAGATAGATTACTGGGCTAGAAGGTCTGCATTCAGAGAACAGACAACCATTTCAGAAACCTAGGTGTTGCTCACAGATGTTGATATATTTAAATGCTTTTTTCTCCCTACAGCAGATAAATAACCAAAGAGATTTTTTTTTTCTTTTTTAAGACCAACTTAGGATTTTAACAAACTTTAAAGGGCATAATATTTTTTATGTTGCAGAATGTGAATATTTGCTAGAATCATTTATTAAAATAGAGCATGAGTCTATCAAATCTTTCTTCTACTGAAAACATAGCTATAAAACTCTAGTTTTATAGGTAACACCCTGCTGTCTTCATTTCAGATCATATGTATCATGACACTGCTCATCAGGGTAACTGGAATAAAGTTACCTTTTCTAATTCACTGTGCTTGTCCTGTGACTTCAGTGGGAGCAGGATAACCTCAGTTCTACTAAAAGCCTACTTACTTGGAAGAATGAAATTCTATTCAGGCTGAAAGAACGCTTTATTTAAACTGATAAACTGTCCAATGAAAAAGAGGATTTCAGAATAATGGCAAAATAACCTGGAAACATATTTTGGTTTACTTTTTTGTGTGCCAATCTGAAGTGCAGTTGCAGGAAAAGCAAATAGGACTTCTGCTTTTAAATCATGGAAGAATTTTGAGAAACTAATTCTCAACAAAATTATTTTCTTGAAAGTATCTCCATGTACTTAAAGTATCTCCATGTCCTGATAACTCAGTAAGGACAGAATATAGGTCTTATTTTAATAGATTTTTTCCTTCCTTAAAGATGAACCCCTATCAATACACATAATTTATGAACATAAGTGATGGGAGCTTATTCCCCACATCTCTCTAGTTAACACAGAGGCTTAAGTAAGCTCACTTCCACCTCAAGGCTTGTGACTTAAGTGTGGTACCTTTATTTCTTGCCATGAAAAAAAAAAAACAACAACCCCAAACAAACAAAAAAAAACCCAAACAAAACCAAAACCCTAAACAAACAACCCACCCAAACAAAAAAAAAAAAACAACCAACAAACCACCTCCAGTATTTTTATAGTGGTCTGATGGCCTTATCTTAGCCATCCTCTGCATGACAAATAACATGCAAATGAACTCCTAGGTTTATACAGCTTAGAAAAAAAACCAAACCAAACCAAAACAAAACAAAAAAAAACGGTCCATTCAGAAAACGAAAAAAAAAAAAAAAGAAAAAAAAAAGAAAAAGATTTGCACATGAGTTGAAAGACAGTTGTTTCTGTTGCTTGATACTAAGACATATCTAGATTTCTGTATACTAACAAGCTTTCTCACAAGAAGTCAGTGACTGCAATGGGTATGATCCTTGTTAGAAATACAAGCACATCTACCAAATGAAGCAAGTTCATGTAAATCCAGAGTAACAAATGGCGTAGCAAAAGCAGAAGACTTTGTAATGATTACAAATCTGACTATTACTCTCCGATGTCTTCTGAATATGTAAGATTGCACGGTCTAGAGAAAGAAAAAATACCCACAAAATGTATGTCTACAGGAAATGGATGAGAGTCTGAAGAATGAACCTGCAGGATTTAAAAACTAAATAAAGGACTCAATACGCACACAATGAGTAACTCCCTCGGAGAGCAAAGTCATGCCATGTGGTACTTATCCATATTTACTATCCTCCTGCACTATGAATTTACTGAGTGCATGTTATTGAGGGGAGAAGAGACAGGAAAGAGAAAAAAAAAGCAGTTAGAACAGAATCTTCAGTGTTGCATTAATTTTTTTTAGCTATGATGAACCGAAGGATCTTTACACACTTGACATTCCTAGGTCTGGAGGTGCTTGGGCAAGGTGAAAAGAGGGATGGATGCAGGCTGAAAACAACATTAGATGCCACTGCATGGGATAGCTAGAAGACTGGCTATTAGGCAAGGAGAACAAGGCTGAGCTGCCGGTAGACAAGTAAGCAAAAAACCCAACTTCACCAAAGCATGACTTCTGGAAATGAAATGTGTGACGTTTGTGCTGCTCATTTTTATCAAGTCACAGCAAGGCTGGAGAAACACCAGCCATCCAGCATTTTTATCCAGCAGCTCTCCGGTCACATGGATTTGCCATGTGATATGAGTGCGGCATAAGAGAAAATCATCTAGTCAGAGACCAAACTTGTCCACCCTGAAAAGATGTAATTTGAGCAGAGGAGACACTATACTACACTATCAACAAATTCTAGTAGACTAATACCAGCTCTCTCTCTTCTTATTTTGCTATTTAGAAAGATGAAATGCTTGAGACAACATATCCATCATATTGTGCACATATTTGAATTCTATCATGAAATATACATAACAAACACAGAAGTGGTAATTTAAGAACATGGAACAGATACAGCATACGTACAATTTTCAAAAACTTAAATGCACATGTAGATTAAGAAAAAAAAAAAAAGTGAAATTTTTCACCTCCCAAAGCAGATGGGATATTGCCATTGATTTCAATGAGGTCAGGTTTACAGTCAGGAATCCTACAATTTTCATAAGCACCTGGGAGGCCCACTGCAAGGTAGTTACCTTTATGCATTGACAGTAATGTAAAGAGTTAAAAATTTACATATGCTTGGGTAATGGTCTCTTACAAATGTAATGAACTATTAAGTATGCTGCTCTAATGCACTAGCGAGAATGCTCCATTTGGAAAAAAATAATTAAAGTGGAAGTTGATTTTGCAATAGCATGAATTTCACTGTAGCACTTTACTTTTAAAGAGGAAAGAAGGATCACCATGTTTCCAATATTAACTCTTAGAGTATGCAGACTAGCAAAATTTGATTTTCCAGGATGCTAAAGGGGGCAAGGGGGGAAGCAATCACACAGTATTTACGTCATTTCATCTCCACATAAGTGACTACAGCAACTATATAATGAAGACTTTATTTTTACTACCTGCTCATTACTTTTGATTTCTGACCCTCTGCCTCCACAAAGATTATCTTCATTATTGTTTGCGCTCATCACACCGTTGCTTAATTCTGGAGACCTAATTAGGTTTGATCCATATCTGTTCCCACTGGGTTTTGTCGTTAACACTGAAGACATCTGGTTAAAATGTGGTAAAGAATTTTCATTTGACCCTTGAAAAGTTTCAGAAGAGTCTTCCAATGCCATGTAATTGTCTAGCATTTTTGCTCCAGCAATTGATCGATTTGGACCTTTTAGTATATCAGCTGTACTTGGCATTTCAGAGGTAGCATCAGCACAGTCATCTTCAGACGAAGAAAAACCTATGTTTTTACCATTAATAAGTGACACATGTTCTTCTAGGTTCATGCCAGACACCTGTGTGCATACACACGGAGCTTCTAAATGAAGATCATTGATCTGGCGATTCTTTGGTTCTAGTTTTGGTGGACTACTAATAGCAAATGAATTAAGATTTCCCTTTGAAAAAGCAACCTCATTATTATTGTCTAGAGGTAGTGACTCTTGTGTTAGAAAGTGGTTTTTCCTAGCTAGCGCTCCACTGCTGGTTACAGAAGAAAAAAAGTTATTTGTATCTGCAGGTTCAAGTGGTAGCTTTGGAAAGGTTTTAATTTTTCTTAAAGAACCTTTCTTAAAAATGCCATCTCTCTCCAGGTCAGTAACACATGATTTTATATCCAAAGAAAAACTAGCAAAACTGTCAGTATACACTGCATGTTTGTCCTCCTCTTTGCTCTTTGTAGCTTGAATTGCAAGTTGAGAATGTTGAGTTTTCTCATTTTCTAGATCAATTTGCATTTCCTTTAAACCACTTCCTTTGCCAGTCACCATAGTAACTACAGAAGAGTCCTTATGACAGGCAGCTGTCATGTCTTCCACTGCAGACGAATCACCTGCTATGTTGTTTTTCTCATTTGAATATAATTTAGATCCCAAACTTCTCTGACACATTCTTCCTTTCCACACGTTATCACAGACATCTAGATGCAAAAAACAGATGCTTACATTAAATGTGTATTTAAACCTTCTGTTCTTTCCTAGTAAATCTTTATACCGCTTTTTCTGCCTCTGCTGTTACATATCTTCCGTGTTACACAAATTAATTATTTCTAGACAAGTCACTTTTAATCCTAAAGGATACTCTATATATAATGATTATGTTAAGAGTTGTATGTCCCTTGCTCCCCACTCCCAATCCACAAATACTTAATAATGACTTTTTGATATCTAGAAAGAAATGTATTACAGGGAAATACACAAACATAGTATTTTAAAAATTATTAGTTATGTCAGGCAATCTAAAATTCTCAACTAAATACATTTTAAAGTTACCTTGAGAAGCACCAAATGATTCAATTGAAAGAACCCTTCTTCCAACAGCAGACAGGCTTCGACAAATATTACTTGATGAAGCAACCTTCAGTTTTTCTTCACAAAATGACAAAATGCTCTAGAGAAAATTAGTGTTAAATACTTATTTAATAATGAATAGATCTGTGAATTTTGACTAAAGTGAGTCATGTTAACTCTCTCAGTACATCTGAATTTATACGATGCTACAATGGAGATCTTTGTTACGCTGTTCATTATACTGTGTGTTTCTATTATGCGGATGAATTAACTTCTTATTTTTACCATGGGCTATCATGAAATTTTTTAATACAGTTTAAATTCCAGCCTACAGCTAAAACACCAAGGAAAAAAATGATAAAAATTAATAAACTTAAATGTTATCCTTTATGAATAACACACTGAAAATGTAAAAAGCTAGAGTGGATTATTTTTTAAACAGCCAGTGATTCTCTTGAATTAAGTGACATAGGCAGGATGATAACTATTTTTTTAATAAAATTACATTAAAAGTAAATCCTGAATCTTTTAAAAACTGCAAAATACAAATATCTAGAAAGCACTATTCACAATTAGAGAAAGCGATCATTATCAGGTCACGAGAAGAAATAATTTTATACATCTCTAATCTGTAGCCTGAGCATCATTTGATGCTATTAGCAGTGATCTCCCAGTTAACTACAGACATTCACACATTTAAAAACCTGTCACCATGAGCAGGAAGTAGAAGAGAGCTATCTTTCCAAATGCATCCCACTGTTTCCTCAGTAACTGTTCCTAGATAAACACTGATATGACCTCATACAGCTCTGAGGAGCTGCTCTTACTTCCCCATTAATCTGCTCTACTGCTCTTCCACTGTTGCAAGTGGAAGGAAGAAAATGGCTCTGTTCGTTCATGTCACAGATTGAGGAAGGACATGAAAAAGTGAAACAGGTATCCAGCTGTGTTGGAGTCTAATGAAAAGCCTAGAAAAGAGTATGGGTTTACCCTTCATACAGCTCCCTCCACTCCTTTCCACCAAAGAAAGTGCCCAGTAGAAAAGGAATGGAAAAGAACAGATAGTCAAAGTGACCTTCGCATATTACCCTAGACCAGCCTTGATGCACTATTTTTGGGCTAAAGTAAGTAGCCAGCAATAGCTTTCAGGGACTACAGACCAACTGGAGATGATAGGGAGTGCTACACAATCCCTTTCCTGGCTATGCTTGAAAGTAAACAAATAAGAATACAGTAGCTGATCTAGTAGGCCCTATGACAGGAATGGTCTCCTGCCCCGGCAGTCCTCAACTAGGAGAGCCAATATAATTTGCTTTACAAAAATGAATCTATTAATTCTTCCATTGCAGCATTCTTTCTGCAAAGTATTGATTATAGGTCTTATACCATTTAGAATATACACTCTCAGCTTAGAAGAAGAAAACAAACAAACAAAACAAACCCAAAACCCAGGAAAGTAGATAGCTCTATTCTGAAGTAAAAGAACTGAATCAAAGTGACATTTGGACAACTGTTACTCTCTGGCTACAGTTTTAAAGTATGCAAAAACAATGCATTAAAGCTAAACTTTCACACATTAATATCAAATAACACTATATTAGGTAACCAACATTTAGAATATAAATTCTTTGAAAACATCTTGAGAAATCCACATATCTTCAAATATTTTTTTGTAAAAATCAAAGGTAAAATTAGAGGCTAAATGGAATAAAACACAAAAACAGTTAAGGTATCTAATCAAACACTACTAAACATTTAAATATTTACAGAAAAACTAGCTAGTACTAATGCTTTGAACAACACTGCTTTAAACATGCCAAGGAACAAATAGAGTTTTCCTGGGACATGGCTCCCTCCATCCCCTTCTTAAATGTGATCCAAACGTCATTTAAGGCACCACACGAATTTCACAGGACAATGCCTGTGCTCCTACTTTTAACACGCCTCTCTCTCTGTAAGCTAAATACTAAATGGGATGAAACAGTTAATGAGAAAATTTAGATCCACAAGTGTATTCATCCAACCTTCTTAAAAATCTATTAACTTTAAAACATTTACATCCACTTTTCAGGTTGTATCTCCCTTAGAATAGGAAGAAAGAAAGAATTTATTTCTTCCTATTCTTCTTTAGCTCAGTCTGGGAAAAACTTCAGCTTTCTTGCAAAATATGAGCATACACATATAAAGACCACCTCTCTACTAATGAGCACATAAACAGAAATATTTTTGTCACTTTTTTTTTCAAACAGAAAACTACATAGGGCTGTTTTACCTCAATATCTGGCCTATTTTCAGGACTCTCTTCTTGCATTTGCTCCAGTAGCGTATGCAGATCTTGCCCAAATGCTGATTCTGTCTCAGGTTCTAGTATATATTCTATTGCTGCTTTCAACGTTGCACCCAAAGAATAGATGTGTGCCTGCACGAAGTTTTTTTTTTTTTTTTTAAAAAAAAAAAAAAAAAAAAAAAGAAAAAGAAAAAGAAAAAGGCATCAGACATGCTACCAATTCTCTCGCTTGCCAAAAAAGCTCTCAGATCACAATGGATACAGCTTATATTGTTTTCCTTTTAAACTTATAAGGTAACACTTTACTGGAAAGGTGGTTTTATTTAAAGAGGAGGAGGAAAACAGGCTGCAGTCCTTCTTTGTGGGAAATGCTTGCGGCAAACGAAGCAACCCTTTGGGATCCAGCTAGAACCATTTTTCTTCCTCAACAATAATCTGTATTATAATTCTTCATCAGCTACAGTTACATATAAAATTGTGTGCGTGCAAGTAATATTTAAATTAGAAGCATGCTGGGAGATTGAAGTGGCATTCCTCTTAGCGGGGGGGGAAATAATTAGTGTGACAAAAAACTTTATATATAGCAGTATTTTGTAAGTGCTATCAAGCCTAAAGAAAGCAAGCAGAAACAACATAGCACAGTATCACTTATCTTTGAAGACATTTATGAAAGAATTTTAAGAAATAGTCCACATTTGCCACCTCTGCTTCTCTTAAAGCCCACAATCTTGTGATAAGCTCCAATAAAAACAGAAGTGAGCCAACAACCTTCTTAAATCTATTGCTAATGCACTAGATTTACCATACAACACAGCAACCACTTAATTTTAGAAGTTTTCTGCTTCTTCTTAGGAGAGGAGAGGAAAAAAAAAAATGAAGCCTTTTCAGATGTGCTTTAGTACTAAAGCTAATTTATCCATGATGGCTTGTATTTTATATTTATCTTCCATTCAGAGAACATAATTCAGTAAAATTTATTTATAACCGAGACTATAAGTGCAAGTTTGTGTAAAGATTTCAATGGTGATGCAGTACAGCCAGGAATTCAAGTGTACTGACCACTGCCCCCTCAGGTTTACAAATACATACATAAACAAAAGAATGACCAGGTTTGTATATTAAATCTGGTTGCATTAATGCATTTGCTCTATGCTTTATTACTTTTCACCCTAGAAAGAAGACTGACTCTAAGGTCAAAAGTAATTTCCTTTCTCCATCCCCCAATTTTCTCATTAATGTGTATTATTGTTTCTAAATTGTGTGAGGAGGAGGAGGAGGTGACTTGCTCAGCAGGTATGCATATATTTACTTTCTAGTGAGACAGGGCACCTCCATGGAGGGGAGTGCAACACTGTCTCATGAGGGAGCTGTGTCTGTGTGTATGGCTTGGACAGTTCCACTTCTTCCCCCCTCCTGCATGCCTCCCTCAAATGAAGAAAGCATAAACTACTGCTGACTGCTGGGTCTAAAGTCTTAATTTACTCTTGGGACACATCAAGATTAGGGCAAAGGTCAGAAAAACAAACCAGATGCCATCTAATCTAAAAAGAAAAGACCAAAAATATTTTTTGCAAAGCAGTAATTTCAGTTATGACTTCTATGTTATTGTACAACTTCACCACTAAGCAGAAGAGGTAACTGAAGACTTTTGTTTTTCTCTTGAGCATCTCAGAGGAACTCAGACGGGAATTGTTACATTTTAAAATTTTGATTTAGCAGAAGAATGAATACCATTAATGTATTCCAAAAGTAACATCTGCCCCATCCAAAAGTTACATCTGCCCCTGTCCCACACCTTGCCCTCCCTTAAGCTACTGTAACTCACTTCGTGGCAGTAGCCATACTGAACTGCACTGTCCAGACTCACATGACAGGAATGGCAGAACAACATATTATCACATTTTGCTTTTTCCAATTAATAATTTCTGTTTCCTGTGGAGTATAGCTCATATCCCCTAGTCTGCCTTTGAAAGCACCAGTCTTTGAGATGCAAGTGGATAGGCTTCCACTCCCTCCATTTTGTTTTAAAGTTCATTGCATCTTTTCTTGTACAAGGGAAAGGCCAGTCTCATACTGAATAAAGAAAGATTTTTTTTCCTTGCACCGAAAATTGTTCTATTGGAGATACCTCCCTTTCTCTGACACTCAGGAAAGCCAGTTTTGAAGACAGCCATTTCAATCATCATAGTTTGTAACTAATTTCTTATGTCAAAATGTTTATTGGAACCTCAACATCTTTTCCAAATTGAAACTTTCTTTAATGTACATCCCTTTTTTAACTTTCCCCTCTCCCAGCTCCCCAAACACCACCATCTCCCTCCACAAGAAAAAGGGGAAAGAAAATCCAGCTTAAATTTCATCAAATTCAATTAATTTCCTGAACTGGCAGTAAACATGGTTAATATGTAAGGTATTCCCATGTAACCTTAAAGTCTCCTCTCTGAACTGGAGGAGTGAGAAAACGAGTTTGTGACCATCCACTAGGTGGGGCGTTCCTCAAGTTTTTGCGTCAAATCTGCTTCTACTTACCACACTTTTTAGGCTTAGGAAGAAAAATTAACTTCCTGGGAAAGGAGAACAAGATGGTAAACGCAGTAAATAAAGCAAATTCATAAGTATAAAATACCTACTGCTCACTAGAAGGGACTGCTCTCAGTGAAAACACTCTTACAATTAAGCTAAGATGTTTGTACATTATAAGGAGAGTAACAAACAGGAAAGGGCAGCAAGCAATTTTTCTTCTGGAAGACAAGCAAAAATTGGTACAGTATTGGCAGTTAGGAATTTTCTTAAATAATTAAGAGGGTTTTTCTTCCATAGTTTCTGAAAAAAAAAAACCACTTGTTTTAAATCTAGCTAAGGAGAATAGTTTTTGAATTATAGGAACTTTTGTATTACAGGATAATAATATTAATAGCTGACAGACAGCATGCATTTCAAGAAAGATTAAAAAAACCAAACAACCCAAAACAAAGCAACCTCTTCACAGTTCCTAAGTAGACTTTAACTTAAAAGACTAAATGTAACTTGTTACAAAAAATATATATAGACGGTGAATGGCAAGACTGCACTACAATATCAGCTTTAAAAAGAATGGGCAAAAAAGAGAGGAAGTCCCATTAGGAAACCAGTTCTCCAGATCTAGTCTTAAGGGAGTACATCTACTCTTAGCCCAAAGGTAGCAAATGTAACAAGAATTGTAAGCAAAATCATAATGGTATGCATCACTGAGAAGGCCATAATGGAAATAACGTGCCCTTTAAAAAATCAAAATGGCAACATGAAGAAAGAATCTTTGAGAAAAATCACAAGTATGATTTGAGGTCCTGAAAGTCTCCCTTTCAGCAGCAGGCTAAAGGAACTCGGATATCTCAAAGAAAAATTTGACGGTCATAATCATACAAGTAGCTTCATATGAAGATAACTTCTAAAACTAAAGTAGTTTCCAAGACACAAAGGCATAACAAGACTCAAAAGTAAGTAAAAATAAAAACATAAAAATTCAAAAGGTGAAGATACTACAAATTTTTAAAATGTCCAGGCTAGGTACTGGAAGCACTTACCAAGCGAGAAGACAGCTTCTGCCATAATGGTAAGATTTTGTATCATGAGTGAAACATATTTAAAAAGACTTCTGTTAGTTCCAGTCAAAAGTTACTTGGCTTGCTGCATGCCATTTTATGACCATTTAACACTATGGGAAGTGAAATCAGAGAACAGTAATGATCTGCTCTAGTTTTAAGATCTGGAAATCAAAAGATCAGGAGAGGAAGTAAAAGCTCCAAGCCTACACACAGAGTGTGACAGAGGCTCTGTTGTATTACTGCTTGGCAGAATTAAAGAACTAAGCTTCTATAGGAACTGATACTTGCAGACAATTACTACAGAAATAAAGCTGACAAAAGAGCTTTTGAATAGAGACTGCACAAGCATTTAGCATATTGCAATTACAAATAATGACCATTTACATTTGTATTGAGATTTCACTGAGTTCAGAAATTTAGGTCTTCAGCAGAACTGAAAAGGACAGACCATAATTGAACTAATACTTCCTGTAATATATTCCTGACTAAATATGAAGCTACAGGAATAATGTAAGACAATTATTCGTTTTGACTTTTATAGATGACCCTTATTTTACCCTGCAGTTTTTCTTTTTATTGAGCTTGCTGCACATATATAGATGCTTCCAGCTTGTCACAATTCAAAGTGTTTAAATGAAATTAAATGAAAGCTTCAGTGTTGCTACAAAACTCAAAGACCCCAAGTTTTATAAACAAATTCAAGCTAATGCTTGAGAAAATTACTATTGGGAGAAAACATGTAATATTTACCCATGTCTTCTTTCAATGTACTCAATCCAAAACACACCATTTTATGCAAAATGAAGTCTGACAGTGATAGTCTTCAGCCACAAAATGAAAGGGAAACAGGCCTATTATTTTTAATACTTTCCTTCATTACAAAGGGACTAAATGTCTTTCTGCATAATTGTAACTACTGGAAGGCACTGTGCTAAATATTAGCTTTTTACTAATTTGGAACGTTGCATGTGTAGATAGTCTGCAGAATGTGTGAAGAGTGCTAAACCACTCTAGCTTGAAATGTTAGCAAATGCTGGCAAAGCAACATTTTCAACCAAAGCTGTACCTGTAGCTTGTGCCTTCTAACAGTTCCTACTTAGCTTTGTCTGAAAAAAATTCTTCCTCAAAAGACTTCTAAAAAAAAAAAGGCACCAAAATGCAGCTACAGGTCAGATTCTCTCAAATAATCCACTCACAGCTGAAGTTTGCAGGTATTTAAACTCTCAAATTGCCTTTTAATTTACCTAACAACTAAGTGAAAGCTTTTCAGTTTTAATATGTTCTTAGCCCAATGTCAAGTGATCAGTTCACAAAGTACAACAAGGCTTCATAGATACAATTGTCTAAAAAGCAATGCTACAACATAGGGAGAAATGAACCAAGCACTTGGAAAGAGCATGCATCCCATATACTACGCCTGAACGTTGTCCAGTCTCTACATCTTATTACGTTTTAGTTTCTTGTGACCTCTATTTATATCATCCAGTTTGAACTGAGGAACTCTACCTAGAAAATCACTCTAATCGCACTGTTTTGTAGTTGCAGCTTTTTGCCTGTAATGGTTCATAACAACCCTTATCTCCATGAATTTGTCTAAGCTTTATCCACATGCAACCTTTTGCATCTATGTTTTGCAGCATGAATTTCCACAGCTTACTGCATAACAAAGAAGTATTTCCTCTTGTTTGAGTCCACCTTCTTCATCTCATTGTTGCCACGTACTTCTTCATTTATGAGGGCTGGCAAATACTCACGCTATGGCGGTCGCCATGTCATACTTCACAGATTTCTAGCATAACTTCTCCCTCAGGGCATTCTCTTCCAGGCTAAAGAATATTACCCTAAGTAATTGCTTCTTTTACAAATGCTGTTTCACCATCTGGTCCTGGAAATTTATTTTACTGCTGATTTCATCAACTTGGTCACTAGACTATTCTCACACTCTTATTTGAGCCAAATTTTTGATAATTTTCCATAAAGAGCAGCTGCAATCTAAGAACCTCTTGAAGGTCCTACAAGATGAAAATGGGTTAAAAAAAATAAAGTTTTTCTGCTATGGATTTCTTTGAAAAGCTCTTCTGTCTCTTGTTCATCTGCAATCATTGCAGACTTTGGGGAGCATTTCTGTGCTTTGAAAGATTTGAAAAAAATTTGCTAGTTTTTCAGACATCTGTAAGCTTTTTGTATACTTTCAGACTTCTAATCACCTCCTTAGGCTGCTGTACACAAACTTATTTTCAGGTTTCTTTTTTTTTTTTGTTGATTTTTTTTCTGATAGGAGAAACGTTTTTAAAAATTAAAATAAAAAAGTCACACAATAGGTTTCCAGCAGTCTCCATGCTACCTGCAAATACTTTATTTTAACAGCCAGATGTTTTGGCTTTACATATGGCTATGTAAAACACAGGTGATTGCTGTCCATAGACTAAATTGCCAGCATCTACAGGAATAATTAATTTGAAAAGCAATATTGTCGGTCCAGAGCTACACCCAGAGAGAGAGGGGGAAAAAAAAACCCAAACCAACAAGAGTGTGAAAATACAAACTTTTCAACTGGATCTCAACATAGTTTCAAGAAGCTGGTACCTCAACTATTGTAGCAAAAACTGAGATATATTTGTCCTCTTTCCCATAGATTTTTGCTCATAGTGGAAACTATCTGCAAATTTATCCAACACAGCTCCTCAGGCTTAAAGGAGTAAACTTCAATTACCACAAGAACCAACTCTTCTAAGACAGAACATCAAGTTCTCCTTCACTCTCAATCTTTCCCTCACAAACCCCAAAATCCTCAAATAAGATGATTTGAAAAATACTTTTGTACACCAGAGGATAACCTTCCTCAATCTTGAGGAAAAGATATATTTTCACTTTAATAATGCCTTCTTATAGAGACCTAATAGCCAAGTGAGGAAGAAACCTAAAATACTAGGTATTTTCATTGAGCAAGTTACCTGCACAGTCAGTCATTTCTCTTCTGAGGACACTTTTCTGCCTAACAGAGGGACTATTCCTGATAAAAGTACAAGTCAGTCTGAAAAGCTGTGTTTCAGATTTAGAGGTAAAACTGTAAAAATACTGGCAATATGCTCAAAAACCCAGCTAGAAAAGACAAATATGACAACTTTGCAAGCCCAACTTCAGAACTAAGCAACAAGCTGCAGGTTTTTGAGGTAATCAAAGTATAAACTTTAAGATACTCCATTAAGAAAAAAAAAAAAAAAAGCCTGCTGTTAAAAAAATAATCCCATGGCCTCTCATTCTTCCTTCGGTTAGCTCTTTCTGTAAACTAACTCAAGAGTAATATTTGCCTGGTACTAAGTTCCTGGCTGGAACCTCAACTAGGCCAATGATGTAAAAGCAAGAACAGGAAGATTCCATTTCCTTTTCTATAGCGCAGTAGAGACATAGGCAACCAAATAAAAGTAATCTATTTTTGTCATTGAAGGAAAAGACAGCTTTAAATAACACTCAGAAGATAGAATGGTTTAGACTACAGGAGGAGATACGTTACCATTTGCTGATGACAAGCCTTGCTGCTGTTATAGAATTAGTCTCAAGAGGAGGCTACAGAAAACTACAGGAAACAGAACTCAGGAAAAAAAAAAAGAGACTAGGTGTTTCAAAAGACTTATCTCCCCCATCAGATAAAAACAAAACCAAAAATCCCTCTAGGAGAAAAATGTAAAAAGTTTTATTTTTTTCCTCTTGCACCGAGAACTAAAGAAATAATAGAACAGGAGAAAGAATCTCACTGCATTCAAAGCTACTGCTTTAAAAGACCAGGGAAGTGGCAAAGGCAAGACCTCCTTTATACTTTCTGCTCTTCTGATTTGGGAGAAAGATGAAGGCTTTCATATTTAGAGAAGGACCAACAGCTGAGACCTGAACACTAGCTCAGTAATGATCAGCTATTGAGAAATAATGCAGCAAACTGTCAGCTCAGTTTTCTCCAGTTGGATGGACATACATACACTCTGAACCTTTCTTTCTTTATCTATTTCCTAGAACAGTAGGTTTCACTTGGTATTTCAACATATGCATTTATATGCATAAAAAATATTTGTATTTATATGGTTTATATCAGTCCCACTGCCTTGCCAAATTTCATAGGAATAAGACACATGAATCTTAACTACTTTGTTTTCAAAAAAAGGTAATACATTTTAGCTTGTCTTTTCTGTTTGCAGTAGTTACATCACTTTGTGTAGAATTTTTATTTCAAGGTTGTTATTTCAACAACTTGGATTTTTTTTTTAATAATGTAAGTCAACTATAACCCATTGAGAACTAGACGTCAACAGCTGTCACATTCTAGCAAAGAGACAGGCAATGTTCAGCCTTTTCTAGTTCTGATTCTCTCCCAGGTGAGACATCAGCATACCTCAGTCCTGCCATGATAGCAAAAAGAAGGAACAAGTTCTAGATGAGAAAACAGAGAGAAGTGTGAACTTCACTTTCTTCCAATTCTCTATCCCATATTTCCCCATTCTTTTCAAGATAGTATTCAACTCTGTATCACTTTTTCAGTTCTTCTATTTCTGAAATGTTTTAATCCTGCTGCTGCAGACTGACATTTCTGAACTATTGCATTTTATCAACTCTAAATAATGGAAGAAGTGAATAAACAAAAGCATTATCCAGTCTGCTTTAGATATTAAAAAAAAAAAAAAAAAAAAAAAAGGTAGGTAAGCCTGAAAATTCACTGATTTCTGTTACAGAGGTTCACTAGAACAAGCAAAATTGAATAGCTACATTATTAAAAGATTGTAAATGCAAGTTCACACATGGCAGACATCAGTCCGTCATCTCACTGAAAGCTCTTATCTTAGAAATGTGGGGTTCTACATCAATGAACTTCTGTGTTAGACTCAATGGCAGTTTTGTGATGCAGACAAATAGCTATTTGAAACTGGTTTGAGACAGCCAATGTTTTTAACCTGAGGCAAACTTGTATTGTAGTGATAGAAACAAGGCAATTAAGGAACTCACCAATATTTAACTATTCCTGTTGGGCCTCCCATTGGTCATATTTCACAAGTCTAGCACTGTACTGCCCAGAGCAAGAAAATGAAATAGGAACCATTTTCATTAGGAAAAGGTTAAAGCTCTTCATATTTAGAGGAGGGAATCAGGACTCAGTTTATACTGAAGATGAGTTGTTTGATAAGCCTAGTATACAGTCAAGCAGGCAAATTTTAAAAGAAGCCTCAAATCTGTGTTTTTGCATCTCAGCCTCTTAATGTTTTTCCAGAACAGGAAAAAAAAAAAAAAAAAAAATCACATTCTCTACTGTTCTCTACAGTAGTATACTAGGAAAATACTACAAAATTAGAGGCTAATCATAATATTCAGTATGCTTCTAACTGACCTCTAGCTCAAGGTGCAATGAGAGGAAAAAAAAAAAAAAAAAAAAAAAAAAAAAAAAAAAAAAAAGGTCAGTACTTGCTGTAGCAAATATAGACACACCTTCTAGCTAAGAGGAAAAGCAGAAAGTGAGATCTTTCCATCAATGCAGGTAAGTAACAGCTTTAGTCACCAGAAAGCTTTTACTGAGCACAGCCAAATCACATACTTGCCTATGTATTAAGAGAAATGAAAATGATAATAAGCGTACTGTATAGAAATTCACCTTTTCTTTGGAGTTGCACTATGGATCACAACTGTAAAGTTTCTCTCCCATTTCGCCCCTCTCTTTTTGCAGCACCAGTTACTTAACAATGTAGTTACTAGGGCACAATGGTAACAGAAGTTTGTAAGGAGATAACAAAGTTAGAAGAAAAAAATTAATGTGAACAGATACCCAGGAGATTCTCTGGTTTAGTCCAACACTGTCCTAGAGGCCAACAGTAGCTGCTTGGCTGCCTTTTTTGCCCTTGGACTGTGACAATGCTTACAACAGGAAGAGGAAGATGTAACAGAACCAACCTGACAGTTGGACTAGATGATCTTATAGGTCCCATCCAACCATGTGATTCTATGAACCTATTACATGCTGCTCCAACTGCTTAACACAGTCATTTCAAGGTGTCTCAAGACCTTCAAAAACCGCAATCCTGCCTCCAGCCCTGCAGGGTGGAAACATGGCAGCACTAAAGAAGTCACTAGTTGGAAAGCTCAGCCACACTTCACTGTTGACACCAAAAACCCCTTTCACTGCAACTTCCTTCTTAGTATCTTTCTCTCTAAAAAGCCTATTCTACACCTGACACTGAAGCTGACAGCTCCCTGAATGGCTAGTTTTTACCTTCCTACTCTCAACAGTAACTGAAGTTGGTGTTACTATTCCCACTTTACAAGTGGGGAGCAGGTCAGAAAACAAGGCACAAGTCTAAAACAAACCACATGAAATCAATTACTTTTCAGTCTTATGCATTGTTATTTGGGCAAAGCTTTAAATCTCTTACTACTTGAAATTCCAACTAGAAATTCAAATTTTTAACAGTGTTGTTTAAGACACCAGGACAGTAATGAATTTCAATCTGTTTCCTGTGTCTATTACCCTTGTGTGCCAGCTAAGTTTAGTAACTAATGAGACTGGAGTCACAATGCCATTAAAGGTCTGGATCAGTAATTCACCAAGCAGGAAACAAAACATCTCTTGTTGAGATAACTGTAGCTGTATTTGAGAGATTTCTAAAAAATGAGTTTAAAGAGGAAGAAGTCATCCAGTAACTATACAAACCTCACTGTGTGCTTCCATTTTAGAAGCCGCAAAATAAGTCACACTCAAATCAAGTGAAACCTCTGGCTGACATAAGTATTTTAAATCAGCTGAGCTCTGACACAATCAAAAGATCACCCTGAACATAATTCGCAGTTCCAATACGATTTTTTTTCTTCATATTGAAATTGGACAGTTTGAATACAACACTACTTCCCATTGTTCTCAACAAAGCATACTACACAGCTGCAAAAACACTCCTTTAACAAAGAACAACTGAGTAAGATCTTATCAAGGAAGAAGCAAGTAGTAACATAAAGTATTTCAAGCCCCTGAAAAAAGGGCAGCTTATTAGTATAGTACAAAGAATCTTATAATACTGAGAAAGCACAAGGGCCCAGGGTTTCCTCAGAGACATGTACATAAACCAGTGCTATTCTAGTATTGCATACTAGGAGGTTACAACTATGGGTGAGGGGATAGACAGAAGTATCAATGACTTCGAAAAAGAAAAGAACTTTAAGTATTAGCATCAAGAAAGAAACAGTTAGCTTGGAAAGATTACAATATTATAAAACCCTTGTAACAAGTACATAAGGATTAACCCACTGTAGGTCTTAGAAACTGCAAAAGCAAACATAGCTTAGTGTGGAACCTCTGGCAGAATTTGATCTGGTACTAAAGTACTTAAAATTGAACCAAACTCTACAAGAGCTAAGAGGTAAGGCTTTGAAAGTTCCACAAATGCTCAGAATCCCATAGCTGTCTGGCAAAATACACACAGATTACAGAATAAAACAACACACCTCTGCCTCAAAGGGGAAAGCCCTGGCTTTTCAGTCTTGTGCTTTGCCCTAGGATGGCCAACAGGAAACAAAAGGACACAACAGGACACTGTTGTAGCACTGCTCTCCTTGCTTTGCAAGGCTCCTCAACTTGCTAGAGAAAGAAATAGGAGCAATGGACAGAGATTAGCACACCCGGCCCTTTCCCCACTTCACAATAGACAACGTAGAGCATGTTGACTTGTTCCACACCAATGTGTATCTACATTTATCTTCACTGATCTTTGAAAATAAAGGGGTCAATGTTCAGAGCCACTCCTGACCCAAATAGCTTTCACTGACTGTATAATTTTCACTGACTGTTTGTGCTGTGCTTGGTTTTGGGATTCACTGTGGCTTAACAGGCTTGTAAGTATTATCTAAAGACAAGAGTTAAATAATAAACCTGTACACAGTTGAGTTTTACCCAAAAGAGATACAATAGACTTGTATATCAGACAGAACCAAAATGTTACTTAGTATTCCCACAGTCTTCCATAACCTCCATTTCACCTTGTCCCATCCCCTGGGTCTTCAAACTTCTTTCAGGGTATCTATTTGCTACATGCATAAGAGTTCAGCAATTACTAGAAGAGAAGAAAGGGTTGGGGGAAAATGCAAGTTTGCCAGAGGTGCAAGAAATTAGAAAAATTTTGTGTTTCTGTGTCAAGTCTTGGAGGCTTGTTAAGGGGCAAGGGATGGAGAACATATTTATGTAAAATCTTAAGACCAGCTGCAGAAGTACAACAAAAAGAAAGAAAGAAAGAAAACCCAGTCACCTTTGGGTGACTTTGTGACTTCCTTTCCTCAACCACATCTGAATAAAAAGACTACTACAGTTGCCAAGTTTATACACAATACTGGTCACCTCCTAACCATCCCCCCACCCACATTGGCCCCCTGTTCCCAAACAAAGACTTACAAAAAAACCAGCCTAGAGGTGGGGGGGAGAGCAAGCACAAAATCACTAGAGCTCTGCTGGTCTATATAACTACATTAACAAAGCATAGCAAGATGGAAAAATGTTGCATCTCTAACCTTCAAAGGCTGTACTATTTCATATTCTACATTACTACCCTTCCTGCCTTATCGTTCACATCTTGCAGTACTTCAACTTCCAAGGTTCACTTACCTTTTCCCCCTCCGTCCCCTGAGAAAACATGGAGAACTATAAACATGACTATGAAGGCTATAACTATAAAAAGTAAAAGGTATTTGTATTGAACTATAAAGAAACAATAATTGTTTTTATACCTTGGATAGAACATATTGCTAATTAAAGCATTTGAATTATCTAAGAACACATGCCAGAGAAAATACCGTATAAAAAAAAAAAAAAAAAAAAAAAAAAA
>WHYT01017268.1:503668-535406 GCA_009806455.1 Tetrax tetrax | reverse complement strand
AAAAAAAAAAAAAAAAAAAAAAAAAAAAAAAAAAAGCTGGCTTTGTATATCTCAAGTTATGACAAATAACTTGAAATAAAGGAAATTGATTCCATGTTACCCTATTAACATGGAACTAAAAGTTGACTCACATATATTTGTGGAAATTAAGCACAAAATAAATACTACAACAATTATGAAGATACATTTTCATCTTTATAAAATATGTTTTATGATGTTACATGCTTACTTGAAATACTACTTTTAATTTTAAAGAAGGCAACAAATATTCATTTGTTGCAAAGTTACCTTACTCCATTTTTTCTAAATACTGCGACCTAGATTTTGACTAAAAGAATAAACACTTAATCTGACATAGACTTAAAAATAAATCACATTAAAGAAAACGTAACAAAAACCTGAATAGTGTGTATATGGACTAGAATGGTTCCTCTAGTTACAAGCTGACATAATTTTAATAGACCTGCAGAATAAGAGCTTGGGGGGTTTTGTTTTGTTTTGCAGTATCCCCAATAGGCTCAAGACAAAGACTTTTGAGATGGATAATGTGAAAAAGGAACAGCAACAACATTTTTTTTGTCTGTGATGAAATTGGAAGTAATTTTTTAAGTTAAGTATCCCCTCATTTAAGCATCCCCCCGTTCATCTGCTACAATACCTGAAGATCTTACATGGTACTACACACTATTTTTTAGCATATTAAAATTCATTTCTCAGTCAGTCCCCACCCTTGCTGAGTCTAAAAAAATCATGACTTAAAAAAAAAAAAAAAATTATTCAAAGGAGAGCTTTCCTTTCCAACAGCAAATATGCACTAGAATTGCTCCACTCTCTACAGACACAACCAACAAGGTACATTGAATGTCAGACTTCTCCAGAAGAACAACATATCCACGAAATGAGAAGAACTGGAAGAGACCAAGAATGTGCTTTACATAGGTAGAGACTTGTGCCCACAGACACAAAAATACATAACCTACAGTGTTTAAAATGGAGATAAACTACATTCCCCTAGATTAGTATTAAAAGAACTAGGAATAATCTTCTAAGCAAACTCTTAAAAGCCTTTGTTCATCAATCACAAAACTGAGCATGTAGTTCCATCGACCTATACTCACCAACTTCTAAACAAGTTTTTGTTTACTCTTTATTTTCATTACAAGTCTTAAGAACATAATACAATGCTTTATGACAGCCTCTTACTATGAGTTTCCACAGTTCTGAACCAAATGGTCTGGAAACACAAATACTTACCACTGAGCTGTTCCATGAAGCACACATTGCCATTGGTGTTAAAAGCCAAAGTGTCAGGAGTGATGCAGAGCGTCTGGAAGATTCCAGAATGGGCAATGCTCTTCAGAGAATGGCAACACTCCAGGCAAATTGCCCACATATCTTGCTCGGTAAGACAGCTATCCCGCAGTGACAAAATATCAGCAAGGGACACATTCTCCTGCCAAGATATGAATTCATAAATTACCCTGGATTTCACGACACTACTTTGTGTATCATAGATTACATTTGACACAATTGGCTATGAGTAATGCTTCCAGCAAGTTCTCAGGCTTTCTAGGATGCTGATTAGCACCCCAAGAAACACCAAGTGCATGACTTTGCTCTTAACATAGAGAGTCTCTTAAGAAACACAGTTAACCTGAACAAAGGTATCACAGTATGTTAACATAAAAAAAAATAAAATACTTGCTATGGGAGCTTTGTAAGTTACATAAACACTGCATGAAAGTTAAGGAAATAGACCATTTTGAGGTAAAAGCAGAGACTAAGTTAAAACATTTCGTTTAACCCATGTCTCTCTTAAGCCTTCCCAGATGCCTTTGGATAAACTACTTAAAAATTCTCTTCACAGTAGTTTTCCCTACCATTTGTGATCTGGGAAAAGTACCCTCTAAATTAGCCTGTCTTAAGAATGATGCTGTGGTGAAGTTTAGTGGTGTAAATGATTTACTAAACACTCAAAAGCCAAACAAGCTATAGGAAAAGTGTTTTTATACCTTGACTTAGAAACAAACACTTTGGTTATCCTAGGCCTGTCCATCACATCCAGGGCTCTTAGCGATCGAAACAGCTCATGGACTTTGTTTCTGAGTTACCATCCTAAACTGTAAGTCAGGTTCCTTTGACCTTCTAATCACAGTAAGGCTATGAAGAGTCCAGTTCCAAAAAAAGTCAATATGTTCACAAACACTGCTCTGTTCAAAACAGCTAGCCTTTTAACGTACTTTTTTTTTAGAATACAAAACTAACACATTACCCATAGCTACAGAACGTTTTCATGAACTTAAACGAATGACAAAAAACATGCAAAAAAACCCCAAACCATAAATTCCATCTGTAAGTAAAATAAGCTAACAAAAATGGAAGTATCTACAGAAGTTACTTTGCATCAAAGCTATACTGTAGCTATTATATATAATATTTTTACATTTGTATGTAGTAATCAAGACTAAAGACTATATTCCTGAAGGGTATTAAATATACCTTGAATTGAATATGCAGCTGCACCTTACTTAGAATACAGAAAAAAAGAAAGCATGCCTTTGTCAGCAAAACAGAATGTGAAGTATCTCGCAGCTCAGAAAACTATAGTGGTTTAAACTTTTAATGCCTTGGAAAATACTGTTACAACTTTCTTTACATACCTCAGTACTGGAGAACATCAGTGATATTTGGATTGCCATTTACAGAAGGGTTAACAGTCTGTTAATGTGTTTTTCAGAGAATTAACTATTGCACTCATAATATCTTTCAAGCAAAGACCAATTCTTAGTCCAAAAAATTATTTTGCTTTTTAGTCTAAAGTATAATACTTAATAAATACAAGAAATAAAGCACATTTACTATTACTTGGAAAATTTAACTTCTATTTTCAATGTTCCAGTTTCCATCAGTCTAGAGATGGATGGATTGATATATTAATGGTAGCATTACTACTGTGCCTTCTAGCACTAAATCATTGACCTTGGTCTCACTGAGTTCAGTCCTGCGTAATAACGAACAGTGAAAGCCCTTAGAGTTCAGGTACATGAGACAAAAGATCTCATTTTCTCTGTGCTGTGCTCAGCACCATATGCATAATGCTGCCATCAGATTTTGAGGGTGCATGAGGAAGTTTTCACATCTTTATGGGAAATTTCTTCCAACCATGAAGGCCAGCACAGACGTTCCTGTATCTGAAAACATAAATATATGACAAGGAGCTGGACCACAAACCATTAGGCTTTGAAGCTGACTAAACTGATAGGTAGGATTATTTTTAACACCCCTAGGATCATCTGGCTAGGTGACATGATGGCATTTGTCAAAGCTGCAAAAAAAGAATGTTTAAGTAATCAAAATACAAAATTATGAAACTTTCATCTGTGCCTATGGACAGGAAAGGCTCAATTTAGAGTAAGTGAAATAAATAAAAACTGCAACCTTTAAGATAGTCTCAATATCAAATTCCAGCCACAATCATGACTTGAAAGAATTTGGGTCAACCTTTGAGGTTGAGCTTTAGAATGGATATGAATAATCAGTAGCAATATCTATACAGTTTAAACCTACAAAACCATCTTTGTCTTGTGGTTATTTGGGGAATAAATAAAAGAGGATAAGTTTGTCTGACAAGAGATTATCTGCCTTGCAGGAGAAGGGAAAGTTGGGTAATATGGGCAGGGAGAAAGAAGGAAAAAGGGAAAAAGAAAGAAAGACTTACAAATGTTCAGTGGCTTCCATCAGCAATAGATGGCTAGGTGAACATAAGAAACAAACCAAAACACCACTACCCCCACAACATACAGTAAGCCTTCCTCTTTCCAGTGCTCCAGGACGTGAAGTTATTTACTTCACAGAAACCATATATTTCCCAAATGACCACACTATCTCGACCTTAGTTATTAAAGCTGCTATTGTGGCAGCGCAAGGCCTTAGTAGAGAATGAAGCACTGAAAACAAAGACATGCATTTGATTAGTTTACATCACCAAAGCAATACAGAAACAAAAGTTTCCATCGAGAAAAAACAACCAACCAACCTTTAGAAACTATAACACAGGAGTTTCTGGCAAGCTGAAGCTTCGGGCAAGCCATGGCTTCAGTATTTTGGACCACTGAAAGTTGGTTCACTCAAATGACAGGAAAACTCAAGAGATGCTGATGCCTTTTCTCTCTTTTCTTGCTATCCGTAAAAGACACTTGTAAAAGCAATTACTGCTTAATAACCACAAAAAGTGAACTGGTCAGACAACCATGCTTTAATTATTCACTTTAGCTCTCAGTTTTCCCTTATATGTTCTTCAAAAAGTATAAAACAGTTCAGTAGTATATGTAATTAAGCAGAGGAAGAGAAAGCAGGAGGAGAAAACTAATTGGCCACAGACAACTTCTTAAAAGACTTGAAATTAAATATTAAGGAGTATGAGATGAAGAAAGTTCTAGCAAAGAAAGGCATTTAAAATACACTCTCAGTATTTCCTACTCTTCATCTCAGGCAGCTTCTTGCTTCACATAGCAGCTTTTGTAAACTGCATACATTGGACACCAACCTCATTCCTCATACTAAGTACCATGATGAGAAGCAAAGGCTCTACTAAATGACTAAGCAGCTCAGAGTTAGGTACATCAGCATTCACAGCTCTCTAGCACCCATCTTTTTGCCAAGATAATTCACACAAAGTTCAAAACAATCTATTCCAGGAATCATGGAAAATGTGGCAAGCACCATTCATTAAATTCACTGCATTTGAAGAAAAATGCTGGGTTGCCTGGGTAAGCTCACTGAGTAGTTTTCAAAGCAGTCCTTTTTTATTAGCTTCTCTAATCACCAGGTGACAGGTCATGCTCAGTCTCTCCACAATAATATGGAAAATACTTATGTGCCTGGAATTACTGAATAGAAGGGACTGGTGGGAATCCACAATCAAAGTATATACTGACCAGGTGAGGAAAATGGGCCCAGGTCTTCCTCACACAGAAGAGCTGACCCTCAGCCTTCTCCTATCCTGAAGAAATACTCTAAATATTAAGCTAATGTGTAAGAAGGAGGCCACTACCATCTTCCTTCTGTATTTTGCATGGGCCAGTCTGAGAGGGCCTGAAGGCTACAGATGATGGGAAGAAGAGCTGAACTGCTGAGCCATTACATGGCTTATGAATGCTGCAAGGGACTTTTCATTTTCAAATACACCTTTAAATCTTGAATCAGCTTGGGTTCTTGACATAGCAAATTAGAAAGTTTTCAAGATCTGGTTTGGAAAACAAGTGGCTTACATATGGTTCACTGAACTTTTATTTAAAAAAAAAGAGAAAACCCAAAACATTTTGCCCAAACATTTACTAGGGTATAAGGAACACACTTCATGTGGAAGATACAAAGAAAGATGAGCAAGGGCAATAAAAAGCAAGTGCAAAACCAAGTACTAATCCAGACAAATGTGACAACAGAACTGGGTTTAGCTACAGGTTACTTGGCCTAACAACTGAACACACAGATTTAACAGTTTGGGGTGGGGGGGGAGGGGGTTTATTACCCAGTGACAGTGGCTTTTTTTCACACTAGGGCAGCAAGAAATGGTTGCCCAAAAAATCTGGTTGGTGGCTACTGGAAGCACTTCTGCCCATGTAAGAAATTTCCCTTTATCAGGTGTGACAAGGGCACGTACTGCCCGCCTGCAGCGGTAACCCGCGGCTACAACAGGAGTTACGAGACAACCCACGCTGGAGACTATGACTTTGCTGTTGTGTGGGAAAGGTGCGGGAGGACGGACCAAGCCGAACTTGGCAGCTGGGAACACCGGGAAGGAGAAAGCGAGGAACCCGCGGGGAACACTCGGAAAGCGAGCGGTCATGTCGACACGGCCCGGCCGCTCCCGGCGGGACGGGGGAGCCCCGGGGCTCCGGCTGCCGCGGGGGCCCGGCGCGGCCCGCGGGCGGCGCCCACGGCGCGGGCAGGAGACGCCCAGGGGCCCGCGGGCCGCCCCTGAGGCCGCCTCACCATAAGTGAGCGCAAGGGCGGCGGCGGCTCCGTCCCCGCACCTGCCTCACTCACCTCGTCCTCCAGCAGCGTCGGCAGAGGCTCGAAGTCGTAGCAATTCACCACCTTCTCCTCCTCCTCATAAAACACGTCCTCTGCGGCGTCAACGGCCTCCATTTCGCCCGGCGAGGGAGCAGAGGCTTCACCCCCGCAGCCTCCCTACGCTCCCAGAGCACACCCCTCGGCCCCCGCCGCGGCTCATCCCCCACACCCACCAGCAAACTGCCCACGGCAGCGACCCCGCACACCCGCCCCGCTTTAACCCCTTCCCCTCCCGGCGGGGCCCGGCCGCGGGGCGCCCCCTGCCTCTCCCGGCGGCCCGCCGCCACCCGCCTAAGCCCACGGCTGGGGCAACGCTGCCATGGCAACGCGGCCCGCCGCCGCCTCGCCCGCGCAGCGCGGCCTCACTGCGGCGGCGCCCGCCCTCCTGCGGCGGCGCCCGCCCCCCGCCTCGCCCCGCAGCCGGCTCGCCGGGTGCCGAGCGCGAATCGCGTTGTGTCCCCCGCGCCTTGTCCTCCCCGCAGCCGGCAAAGAGGCGGTGGCGTGGCGGCGGGCCCGGAGGGGCGCGCCCGTCGCAGCGCCTGCTGCGGCCGCCGGGCCCCGCGGGAGCCGGGTTCCGTCCCCGGCTGGGCTGCGCTCTCCGTGCGAACGGAGGCAGCGGGAGGGAGGGCTGGTCCCGGGCGAGAGGCTGGGGCGGCGGCGTTGCCTGGCGCCCGAGGTGCTGACAGTCGGTACGGCCGGAGAGCTGCTCCCGCTGGCGAGCGATTTCCTCCACTGAGGGGCACCTCGGGCGAGCTTGAACCCACGCCCGGCCTCCCCGTGGGCCCCGGCCTCATTTTGTTGCCATCGGCTCTCCAGATCCCTGGATTTACTGGATAAACCCCAGCGTTTATAATTAGGCAGGTGACTTGCGTGATAGTGGCCACAGCTTCTGATGCAGTTGAAACCATAAGAAGCACAAACAAAAACCCAGCTGATATTACCAACTTTCTTTTCAATAGCCCTAGCCCAATTTTGCTATCCACAGGACTCAGGGTGCCTAAAATAACTTCACTAAGACTCCCTTTGAAACTGACGCTTAAGACCAAGGATTCCTTCAGAAGCCCCACCTGCCTAGGCACATGGTTGTGTTTCAAGTAAACCCCCATTGGAAACCACAAACTGTGCTGTGTGAAGAGGCTGTAGCCATCCTCCTTTCTGCATGGGAAGAGGAATCGGAACTGGCAGTCAGTATCGGACTGATAACTGCCTGTGTTGCACAATCTCCTGAGCAGGTGTCTCCTGATTGACCTTTAAGCATGTCTGCAGCCACATCGAGATCTCCCATCTCTGTTACAATCAGCATGGTGAATAGAGAGAATAGTGTTTTCTACTGTAAGTAAATTTCACAGCTACAGGTACTTGGAAAATAATAGTGCCATTTTCATTATTCTGTTTCCTGTATTCCTATAATTCTATGTCAGAACAGAGTATGTTAATGAATTAATCTGTGCACAGTACATCAAGCAAAGCAAGAGTTTTATATACTATTTTGTATGTAGTACTCTTTGGAAGAGATTAATTATTAAAATATACATTAACAAATGCTGTGAAGCAAACAAAGATTCTTTGATTAACTGCCCCATAAAAGTCATCCTGCAGCAGTTGTAAGATTTCTCCCAATTAAAACATTAATTCTATATGTTCCACAGTTACGGCATGCTACTGAGAAAAAAAACAAACCCAGGCAGATGGGAATCTTTCATATATATGCTGTCTTCTTACTAACATTTTTGAACTAAATTGATGTGAATAGAATGTTTTTCATTATTACAAATGTTTCTAATCTATATATACTTACAATTTAGTAACTCGGACTTTTAATTGTGAACAAATATTAAAGCATGGGAAACTAAGTGTCTGGTGCTTCTGAATATAAATCCCATTATGACTCAAATAACAGTACTATTTACTTACAAAATGTTTCTTAAAATTTATTTCACCAGCATATTTAGCAAAATGTTTTCCTCAGGCAGCACTATCTACCCAAGAAGAACCCTACATTCTGGACCCTGGTGGGCTGGACTCATAGCTGCATTGTAAAGGAAAAGAAAAGAGAAAAATTTCTCTGATGTGTAAATTGGGTATAAGATCTACACTCATCCATACATACATCTCAGATAACCACTCCATTGCAATCACGACTTTAGCATTCATACACATTTCTGTAAAATGATAGTTTAAGCCAAACCTATGGGTGCTGCATGGAAATTCACATGCTAGTTTTGAAAGGATCAATATTTTTTGTTGAGTAAGAGAAATTCACTTGCTAAAAGCCATTAGTAATGGAGTGATAGGGCATTTCCCTGTAAGGTTAGAACCAGACTCAGGTTCAGATACCTACCCTGCATTATTTGGACCTTGAATCTGGGCTTGGGTAGATTTTGCCAGAGTAAGTGACTTAACTGACTGTATCCAAGTGATTCGAAATGCATGAGATCTCTCTCTTGGTTGCTCTGGTTAATTTCCTTGCTCTACTGAAGAACTATTTATACCAAGTGGAATATGTACAAAGTGGAAAACAAAATGCAATAAACATAGAGGGATCAAAAGAGACTGTACTCCAAGTTATAAAATACAGCAGGGCAGGATTCCTCTGTAAACAAAAACTTGTAGTGGACTTTGCCTTATCACAAGGGCCTTGATAGGCAGGACAGAACAGTCACTGGCACTGATATGGCTTGGTAGATTTTTCCAGAAAAATTGCTATACTAAGCTTCTGCACTCATCAGTAATTCTGTTGTTTTGTTTTCCTTGTTGGTCTCACAGTTGAAGCAACTGTCAGAAAAGGCATTGTCACTTGTTTGACACAGTCATGTAACAATTCTCACACTAGAATATTCGTTCTTATTAACATCTGCAATTAATCATGGCCTGTGGGAATTGTTGGAGGACATGCAACACTACACAGTTCAGCATTAGAAAAAAACCCACATGTTGATGAAACTGACAGTTTCTCTGCAGTCATATTTTCTGTTTGTTCTTTTCCGCAGTATTCCTTAAGAAAGGTGAAGTTCTGAAGAAGTCTTTATAGAGTATTGTTAGGCATTTTTTGAAAGACATTTTGATAGATAAGTGAGTGTCTGTGGGAATTACCTTCTGAGTCAGGTTGACTGAACATGCGAATGAATATCATATTAAAACCAGAAGTATATAGAATAGCAATCAGGTTCTCAAAGGTGAAGGTTGTCAAAAGGCAGAAATAAAAACATTATTTTGCACTAATAATACTTACAGCCTGAAAAGAAATAGGGTATGTTAGCATAGGTTAAAGGAACATACTGTCACTGAAATTGTTTTGGTAAAGGATAGTTGAAACAGGTTTGATTATGGAAGTACCAGAGAGAGGTTTAATTTCCCTGTGATCATATTTTGAATATGAACTGAGATCTCTTTAGTAACAATTACGCCAGGATTCACAATTATTAGAGATTTTGCCTTCTTAATTGTAGATTAGAGATTAAAAACTACTAAAGAAAGGTAAGCTCCAGGTATAGTGTAGATATTATACATAAGAAACCTCTTGACCAAAAAGTCACCGAATCAACATGGAGTTTTGTGTCTTAAACTTGGTGCATGATCACAGACAGTGCAGAGGGACTGGATCAAATACATTTGATTTCAGTCTTCTCACAGTTTTAGCATGCATTCCTTAAGCTGTATCTAATTTGTAGTAAATGCAGTAGAGTTAGGACTGTTTGTAATTTTCAGATAAGCAGCGTTTGCAGCAGAATAACTGACTTGATTTCTATCTCTGAAAGCAGTCAATAGCAGATGTCTAGAGAAAAATGTAGGAACAAGGTAGTTATGTATTATGCTCTTCCAGTACAGTCTCTCAGCCTCCAAAGAGTCACAGTTCAGATATTCCCTAAGGCAGTGGTAGTGTCTATTGATTTAAGAGACACTGGAATATTTTTCTTTAATGAATTTGTCCATTCACTATTTGAGTCTGAATAGTTTTACTATCTACCATGTACTACTGCAAAACTTCTCAGCTGACCCGCACATTGGAAAAAGTAAATTCTTCATTTCATTTGAGGCCTCTAATTTCTTGTATTTCAAAAGGTGGTGGATAGATTCCCTATTTATCATTTTCCTATCATTTATCATACTATAGAGTTGTCATATCTCCCCTAGTTCATCTTTTCAAATTGAAAGGTCCTGGTCTAGTTCATTCGCAGAACAGAAATTATTCCTTTATGTCAATCATACTGTACCACTTCACAGTACTTTTCCTGATTGTGTCATTATGTAATTAAAAATTGTGGAAGAGAAGGTTGGAACCTGAATGAATGAATGCAGGAAGGAAAGAAAGAAAGAAGGAACTGGTAGATTCTCAAGAGATTTTTGAAAATAATACATCAATGACCTGCAAACTTAGAGGACTTCCCTGAATTCCCATGACGGAGTGACCGCCAGCACCTCTGTCTCTGCAATGTAATCTAAATACAAGCTACAGGAGAAGGAAATTGTATAGAGTTCTACTGTTATACCACTTTATGCCACTGGAGCTGTCTTTCATGTTCTTTTGTAGGTTTTTCCTTTTCATTATAGCACTTTGGTTATTCTTTTTAATAGATTATATAATCATAATTGACTATTAAAATTTTGGAGTACCAGCCTTGTAGATGAAAGGTACACATTTGTTACACTATAATTGGATTGTACATTCTCCTTTTAAGAGTTTTTGTTTAATGGCAGTTTGCCTGAAGGTTCTCATTTTAATTTAGTTTGGGTGAAACTGAGGGAACTGAAGGATTGCAGTATAAAGAGTTGGGTTTTGTGTGTGTATAACTTATATCCTTTTCAATTGTTTGGGTTTCATTAATGCCATGGACTTTAATACTTCTACAGTCTATGAAACTACTGTTCTTCCTTTAGCAGTTTTATATATTTCAAGACAGAAAAGCTTTCTGTCAGCTGCCAACTGCTGCTGCCTTTGTGGCAGCAGTGAGAAAGCATTGTAATAAAAAGAAAATTATGTGTTGCTGCTACTGAAAAACCTGAAAGAATTCAAAGGTAAAGACACTGCAATTTTTTAACCAGCCTCATTGCTGCTACAAGTGGTATATGGGCATAAATCTGCTTGCCTGAAGTGGCAGGTTAGTTTGTATTCCAGATACTTCAGAATCTTACAAAGGCAATAGGGATGCATTATCTTTGCATTTCTGAAGAGGATCAGAAAATTATATGCATAGACTTACTGTATGGGGAAAACCATACATAGGCATTCCCTTTTCATGGGGAAGAAATACAAACTTCAGAATCATCAAGCACAGTCTTTGGTCATTATAAGCACCTGTCACATCATTCTTTTCATAGAAATATCAAAGTCCACCTGTTCCTACATGTTAAGAATCTTCTGATTTCCAGTCCTTACTTGCTTACTTTTGCACCAACACTGTCTTTTATCTTTTACTCTCAGTTCCTATTTCTTTACAGATTACCATATTATATATGCGTCTGTTCTGCTGCCTTTGACTTTGTTTTTGTCTTTTCCAAACAGTGCATTTTCTTAAACCTATGTTCAAGTCATGATAGCTTTTCTACTAGACTACACTTTTGTTGTCTTTATAATACTGAAAAACCTTAAGTGCATAATTTCCTCAGGTGCTTAGGAGATCTGAAGTTTTCAATAGAGTCCTTTTCTATCTACCCACTCAATGTATTTTTCTTAATGGAGGCTTGTGCCTTTTTTTCCATCTTCATAATCTTTTCTCATGTCCGCTGTCTAAAGACTTTGATTTTATTGCACCTTCTTTGAACAGCGGTTTCACTTGTCCTCATATGAAAGACTATCACAGGATTCTTCACTGTTCTCTTCAGGACATCTTTCAGCGATCTACTATGTTTTCATCTGAACTGCAGCTGCATCTTCAATTCCTGTATTCTTTCTACATGAACTCTACTAGGTGGCACTCCAGGCATAGGTAGCTCCCATCAGGAGCTACTTTAGGGTAATGTGCTTTGCGTTTAGGAATCTCCACTTCGTCATTCTTTAAATATCCTGTGTCGTTGTAGTTGGATATTACCCTCCTGTACCAGCTGAAATGCAGGGACAGACAGCAGAAGTAAAAATATAATTTTGCCTCAGTTGAAGTCAATAGCAAAACTGTCTTGGCATGATTTCTGTTGAACAGAACTCATTTTGATTCAAAATCAAAGACCAGAATTGGTTTTATTTGTATATGAATGGGAAAATAACCCAGTTATGATCCAATATGCTAACATATGGCTTTCTTTTTACCACTGGAAAACTAGGACTAGAGCATATATGAATCCAAAATCATTCCAATGCTAAGTCTGGTATTTGGGAATTTCTGAGTCATTGTCTCATTAACTCAATTAGATTATTAGGTTTGTCACAGGCAATATCTATCCAGAAATATATATGTATGTGTGTGTATTCATACTCTTATATACATAAAGAGAGATTGATAGTAGGATTCCTTCTATTGTGGTCATGCTGGAGTGTTATGTTACTTGCTTTATCTCAGTCTCTTTGTACATCCCAGATATTCCCACAATAGTCTTGTATTGCAAGGTGGAGACAGCTTTGCTTGTTTCACACGGTAAAATAAGGCGCCATGAAAATAAATAACTTCCAATATTACTCAGGAGGCTCATATCAACTGGAAATTTAAGCCGTAAACTTGGAGAGCCAAATTTATGCTATAATTGGAAAGTATCCTCCAATTGATTCTGAACTGCTTTAGTTTTGACATTATAACATTGTCTTCATAACACAATATTGTCTTTATAGTACCTATTGGTCCCCCTGCACTTTTAACTCATTTTAGTAGTGTTCATTTGAAAACACTAGAAAAAGTTGCGGAGAAGATCATTTTAAAAGATAATGTGCATAGTAAAGTCTAATATGATGCCTCTGGCAATTTCACACTGGAAAATAAGCTGCAGGGTAATACTAGCCATCCTTCAGAGAAACACCTCGTAATAATTGACTAAATCTTAACTTCATATTAAAGAAACATAAAAATTAACTATGTGCAGGCAGAATTCTAAGCCTGAGATTGCTTATATTTCTGACATCTGGCTATTTCCTTAAGATTTCCACTACAGAGATTTACAAGATCATTATGACCTGCTCATAAAGGAAAGCATTGACAAGACAAAGTATTCTCCCATCCATGGGGCAGTGAATCAAACTGCATTGTTTAAATCCTTCTTGAAGTTAATGAATCATCAGGAAAAGTCCATCCTGAAGACCTAATGTCTCCAAAACAATCACCTGGTGTCCCTAACAGCTGATAGAAAATGATGAGTATCTTTCTTGTTCTGTTCCTTTCCCCAGAGACATGGCCATGGTTATCCTGGGAATCTTTCTCAATAAAACATAAAGACAAACTAGAACATAGATGACATGATCTACTAGCAACAGAGGTAATATACAGTATTTACAATTTAATCTTTTTGATTTACTGTGACTATTTGCTCCAGTGAGGATTTAGCTACTGTGTTTCATGCTTGGGTCACTGCAGTTCTTTCTTCCTGACACTGAATTGGAAAGGCATTCAGAAATTCCACCTGTGCAAGACAAAACAACTCAAATCTCCTGGGAGCATACCAGGTGCTGTTTTCCATATTCCTTACAGACCCTCCAAAATAAAAATGTTGCTAATTGAGCAACCTGTTCTCCATTCTTACCCTAGGAAAACAACTGCTCTCCATGGAAGCCCAAGGGCTGCAGTACTCCATTGTGAAGCTCGCAGAAGCTGAGATCAGACTGTTCTTGGCAGAGGGCCCTATGTTATGTTACTTTGTGCCAGAGCTGATTAGAATGAGTCTGATCACAATCAATTTCAGATCACAAAGCTGAACTCAATCTTTCTGCCAAGCCCTTCAATCAGTAACAAAGATAGTTGAAAGAACTGTCAAAGGTACACATCATCCAATAAAGTCACTTGACCTCACATGAGGTGAAAAGCAGAGTTTTTTTACATAGAAACTGAGACAAATCTCATACAGGATATCAGAGAATGTTTGTTGAAAAACACAGTGGGAGCCATACTGAAGCTATTAAAAATGCAGATTTAATTTCCAAAATAGTTCCAGAGAGATTTTTATTTTTCACATGATAGTCACAACCATAGAAGAAAAGGGCACTTGTTAAGGTTAACCTCTGCTATGATAGCTTGAAAATGCTGTGAGTAGAGTATGCTCCTGGCAGAGGGAAGAAGTCCTTTATGCAGGCAGGCTTTGAGTTTGAAGCCTGGTGCCACTGACAGGTGAGTGCCTTTTTTGCATTCTGAGAAAAAACCCAGTCACCTCAGCTACTGCACTGAAAAAATCAATTATTTGCACTACCCCAGTCTCAGTTTTGTAATTGCTGCCTAGATAATTTGCTGATGGATGCACTAGTAATCTCTATGTATTGTGCTACTGGGGATTCCTTTATACTGGGAAATGCTCCTTTGAGGAGAAGCAGTCAATACCCAAAATCTAGTCATAAAACTTACAAATACAATCAGAAAACATAGTTGAGACTGAATCTTGTACATTGCACATGCAGATTAGTAGGAGGAGAGAAACTCTTAATAAAAGAGCTCCTCTTACCAAGAGAGCCCATCAGCAGGAGGGGGAAAACAGCCCCTCAGCCACCACACGATACAGGGCTTGAAGAATTAAGCGGCAGTCTGGTTTACGGGACTGTACATTTTTAGACTTCCCTGTCTTCTTTAGAACCAAATCAAGGGAAGAGGTGACTGATTTGCAAAGATTCCTAAATACATGATCATTAGCTGTGTGTTAGTGGAGCTAAAAATAGTGTTTAATGAGCCAGGAAGAAAGATAAATTGCTGAGTTCAGCTGAAAGTCTATAGTAGCTACAGCGAGTATGTGTTTGCAACATTTGTCATTAATTAGGCATCATCAGTTACCTCCCGGATGAAGCTAAAGCCATCTTGGGCCTTATAAAATCCATGAACTACAGTATATGTCTCCAGAATTTGATAATCCAAATGAATCAACTGGGCAAAACTCTCTTCATACCTGTTAGAGCTATTGATTCATCTGGATCTATAACAAGTTATTAAATTTTCATTCTTAGTAAAGACAGTTAAGAAAAAGAAAGAGGAAAAATATTGTATAGCGAGCAGCTAGGTACATGAATATCACATAAAGATACTCTCATAGAACACAGGGAGAACCAGAAGGAGCACAAGGTAGTGCCAATGCCTCCATCCAGTATTGTGTAGGATTCTGCTGATTTAATGAAAGTTTTGGTTTGTGCATTGGTGTCTCCATGAACACCCCTTTCAAGAGGCGGGAAACAGTCAGCTACTTGTATCTCAGAGGCAATACATTCCAATTTTAATCTGCCTTACAAGGATAGGTAAACTATTTCAATTCAGGATCTTGAAATAAAACACTATTATTTGTAGGAGCATAGCCAGGGAAAATGGTTAAAATAAACAAAAAATCACACCTGCATGCCAGCTTCCTTAGTCAGGCTTGCCTGATCCTGGCCATTTCTTACTACTGCATGGAATAAGGGGGGAAACTCTTCCTATTGTGATGTCTTTCTGAATACCCCCATAAGGCCTCTTCTGCTTGGGACCTAAAAATACAAGACTAGATTAACTTACGTATTCAATGTAACAACCTCCAGTTGTCCTAATGCACCTGATGCCTTCTGGGCTCCCCAGACATAAGTAGTTGTCAGAGTGGCACAGGACCCATGGAATAGCTTTTATTCCTACATTATGCAAAAGGCTGTCTGGGCATGACCAGAGGACTTTGCCTCCAGGAATGTCCTCCTGCAGCCAGGGACTGCTCTGACCAATGTGAAGCCAAACTACTGGACATTTTATTTGGTAAGAAGGAGAGCCTTCAGGTGCTACAAAACCAGCACAGGAACATCCAACCCACCAAGTATACATATGACTTATTCTGTCCGAGGCTTGGGGCAGAACAAAGTAAAGCCTAGCAGCAGTCTGGTGTGCCAGTTCCCCTCGGCGATGCCAGGCACACCTCAGCTGCAGACGACAACCTGGCACTGAGGCTCGATTCATCAAGAGAGGTTATATAACAAGCACAGAACTTGAGCCAGAAAAATTCAAATGTGTCTGCACACAAAACCCTCATTGTCCAATCCAGTCACTTTTGTTCTGCACCAGCTGCTTCTGTGAACAATTTTTCAGCATATCCTCAAACAGTATCTGGCCTTGATCATTTAATCAGTATTTAAAGCTGTTTCTGTAATGTTATTGATCCCACTTGTGCCTCCAGCATGTGTTTCTGATGGAAAATCCAGCACAGAGGGAAAGTGCAGAACACCTTCTCAGCATCCGCAAGAAGAAAAAGATGCATTTTTCTCCTTTCTGATTTTATGGTTTGTTGTCTAATAGCAATAATCTCTATTGCTTTCATATACTTGCAATAAATGGCTTTTGAGATCGATGAAATGTCTGAGCTTCAGTTTGGCTATTAATCATTCTCAGTAACCATTTATTGCTTCATATATTACAAATAACAGAAGTTATTCCTTAAAGCTACCTAGATAGCTGAGGACTGCAAATTTAAAACCTAACTCTGAGAGACAGATTCACTGATGGCAATCCCTGTGTTGTCTTTTATAACAGTAAGTAATAATAACAGCACTGTGCCTTCCACCTGCAGATTTCAAAACCCACTACACAATGCATTAAGGAAAAATGAACCTTGCTTCTGTAGTTGGAGGGGAGAAGGTGAGGATATAGGCAAGAAATATCTGTGAAGATCCCTCATCAGTTTTTTTTTTTTTTTCTCACTATCTGAGAAAGCAATATTTGTAACCTGAAGAATTTGTAATACCTGCACTTGGTGCCATCCTGCTAGCAAATCTCAATGGCAGTCAACCCTCTGGCTGCAGGCACTGGCTGCCCTGGGAGAGAAGCTGTGTTGCTGTTCCTGGTCAACATCAGCAAGACTGGTGTGAAACAAATGTTCACTCAACAAACTTGCTTCACAGATTTCCTAATCTGACCAGTCTTCAGTCCCTCTCTTTGCTCCCTACCCACCCCACTTCTGCCTAGGGCCTAATCATGTTTTTTTGAGTAATCATAAAATAAAAACAGGCAGAGGCATCAAAGGAGAGAAACTCTCTAAGTTTGGGTTGGGAAAGTATGTTCTAACCCTGAGAATAATAGTGAGAGTCCTACACAAAGAATGAACTACCATGAACTTGAGCATAGTGTGCTATTCTTTTGTATTAGAGGCTTCTGCCTTGACATTTATCTGCCTCTTAGATGCCTCTGCTTTGATCATCCATCAGCCTTTATTCCAATAAAAATACAGAGCTTATTTCTCAGTTCAGTGGAATTCCATATTCGCTTACTCAGGTGATGACATTGGCATAATTTCTTTGCCTACACATGGGATTTACCAAGTCTGGTAAGAAACCATCAAAACTCTAGTGGCTATGACCGCTTTGAATGTGAGCAGTCAGTTGCTAAGGAGCAACGAGAGTGTTCTCATGACATGGCACAAAACATCTCACTGTTGCCACAGGCAGCCTATGAGGCTGCATGAGGTCAAGCTGTGCAGGAATCCTGGCTATCTGGGAACAGATGTTGGGAACTCAGAGAAAGAACCTCAGATATCTTGTCTGTTCTATATGAGTTACATTACATCAGAGTAAGGGCAGATGGTCAATAGGTCAGAATGCCAGGTCCACCAGCAAAACTAGCAGTACGTACACATACCGGGGTGTGTACAACAGTATCAGTTTGACAGCACTGCAAATATATACCTCCTTATCCTAAAGATTTGCAGTCAGATAATAAAAAAAAATGGGATGCTCTCTCTTCTACTTTTCTGCAAGAATCAGAAAGCCAAAGTGAAACTGGACTGGGATGTTACAAGTTTTTTTGTTTGAGCCTCAACCAGGGTGAGGAAACAGAGGGGAAAAGCAGCTTTAATGTTTGCAACAGCATTTTGATAACAGGCTACCTCAATTCTCAGAGTTTATTTTAATATTTTCTACAATTTAATAACGATCCATCCTGCTGAGTCTACTTCTGCATGTAAAATAGGTCTATACTATTAACGACAGCAATTTTGTGTTATTGCAGCACATGCTTGCAACAGGCACTGTGAAGAGAACACCTGAAAAAAAAGTCTTCATTAAAAGTTCCCTGGTTTTCAGCAAAACCTTTGTCATGTTGCATTTCCATTAGGCTTATATAAGACATTGTGCCCCCCTGCAAAGTACCTGCATCTTAACTGTGCCTTCTTATTCCATGGATTATTTCACTTTGAATATTAGCAACCATATTTTAATAATAGAAGTAGAGATGATTTGCTCTTTACTCTCTCTAGCTCAACAAAAGAAGATCAGAAAGGGGAGAATTGGTTTCTGTTTCTTATGCATCACTGGCTGAATTGTTTCCACATTTCCAGTCTAATCTAAATTACACTTGTGTGACTCCAGAGTATGACAGAAGAGATGCAGGACTGAAATTGAGAGAGCTCTCACAACTTGCTGTTTGAAGTTTCAAAAAATATTACTGACCTACTCCCCCATGCTCCCTTCCTCTCCTACCCTATTTTTCACAAATATATTTGTTAGGGATGACTGAGGTGGTTGTTCATACTGCTCAACAAGGTCTTGCCAGCCCTCTTCAGAAATGGATGACAAGCAGATCCTCCATATAGTCAACTACTGCATATTAATCATATTAATCAAGTAATATTTTACCTCTACCTGAATAGGAATATAAGCCCTCTTGCCCAAATACAAAAATTGACATACTGGATCAAACCAGAGATCCAGTTAGTTTTCCTGTCTCTGCTGCTGGCCAATAGCATATGCTTAGGTAAGACTATAAAAACACAGCATGTACAGAATGATCCTTCCCCAGTTTTAGAAATCAACATTTTACTGTGATTACAAATAGACCGTTATTAACTAGTGAACAGAGCACGGGAGTTTGGAAAGATGAGTTTCTCTAAATTTCTCTAAATTCTCTAAATCTTCCTTTGAATTGCTTTGTTCCCTCAGGCAATTCACAAAGGTTGTGACTCACTTACCAAGAGTACGAAAATATTCCTCAGGCTTTAGAAGTTGGTAGGGACTGGATGTCCTTATAAAGCCATGTGTCACTGCAGCATAGCTTGTGACACAATAGCCGTAAAATCTGCTACTGCCAAGAAGGGAAAAATGTGCCATGAAAAGTGGCTTAGAGATGCTCTCATATCTTGAAAACCAAATAGACAAATGAGGTTGTAAATTTATGATCCAGGGAAATTTGTGCAGAGTAGAAATGGCAAAGACAAGTTAGAATTATGTGTGTATTAAAGTAACTTTTTTTTGTTGTTTATATTTTAATAAAAATAACAAGAGAGCTAATGAGCAGAGAACAATAGCATAAGTTGCAGAGGAGGACAGCATAAGCACCTTCCAAACAAATGATCAATGAAAATTAGCACTAACATGATCTTGCAGCCCTGAAACAGAAACAAGGAAACTAGTTTTGCATTGATTTGAAGCACAAAGGTTTTCCTAAGACTTGTTATGTCCAAAATTCTCTATAGCATCTAAAAGGAGTGTGCTATAAATTCTTTCTTCTTACAAAAATAAGAAAATTGATGAGTTTTTCTTTATTTGCAAACTGATTTCAGAAACCTCTAAGGTATTCCACGATTATGTTTTCGACACATTATTTATCACATTTCTATTTTGAAGATGCTGTTCTGTATCCATCAGTATGCTCTCTTGTTTCACAGTCATCTCCCAACTTATTTGTATATCAGTTTTACATAATTACATCAGTGACCAATTCTCAAAAATATAGAAAACAGAAATATAACTCTACAGAAAAATCTGTACCTCATGTTATGTCTTTTAATTTCTATTTGTTCTTCTATCTAATAGAAAAATAATAAGAAAAATAAAGAAAACTCATTTACTCAGTGAATTGTGTATATAAGTGGAAAAATATGCATGAGTTTCCTTGCTGTATTCCAACAAATTGCATATTATCCATCAATAATATTATCCAGTCATGTGGAATATTAAATAATAGGTTGGCTGCTTTCCATGAATTTCATCAAATATTCCTTTTATACTTAAAAAAGTTCAACTTCATGGAGGAAAATGTCAATCAGAAAAGTCCAATCATATTCTTCACTAGGTCAGATAGAGCAGAGATTTTAGATGTCTGACATAATGGAGTTCTGTCTTGCCTCATTTGATAGGCCGTCCTCTTCTGTATTGACTGCTACTTGATATGGTGCTAAATTCCTCTCTAAAATCCTCCAAGCATCTTCCAAGTTATGAGAAATGTATTTTGTTCTTTACAAAACTATAATTTATCTAGTGATAAATTGTGACACAACCCTTAATACATGTGTAGACTAGTATTTTTCTCTTGTTCTTTAGAGTGCCATAATCAAAGCTTATATCCACTGCATTCATTTTTGCTCAGAAAGAGTAAGAATTAATGGTAAAAAAAATATTTTTGAAAAGGTTCCCCTTCAACATCACCTGCCATAAAAAGGTATTCTCAAGGGTTTTTTTGCAAAACCTTGCATGATTAGCAGCAAGGAAATTGCTTCCTATCCAAGTCTGAGTGTTACTGTATGGCAATATTCTCACTAGATGGATTTGCCTGTACAGAAAAGCTGACCAGAACAGTTCTTTTTCAAAATGTTTTTTTTTAAAAAGCTATTTTCCAAAGTAATAGTTTACTTTTTGAGTGCAGGAATGATGTGTCAGAGGGAATGCATTCCACTCAATTTTGTTGCATCAAAATCTCTGTGAGGAACGGGAGATGAAATTCATTCTTTGCCTCAGTCTTTTAAGAACAGCATGAAAGCCATTAAATAACATGACTGTGATCACAAGCATTTGTGGCATGTGATCTGCCTCCATCCACAGTAAATCACCAAGTCATCATGTTACATACACTTCCAAGAATATTCCTTCTCAGATCAATGGACTCATGTGGCTTCTGTTATCTATTAGGCACTAGGGAATTCTACCTACAAATTCATTCCTCTAAGTATAATTTAATTATAATTTGCTTTGTGCAAGGGAAATAGTAGCAGGCAAGTTAAAGAGAAGGATACTCCATTCTTGTGGTTGTTAAGAAAGTGGTCCAGACCATGAGTAACCAAACTCAGAAAGAAATTCTGTCATATTGGCTAAATTATTTTCTTACTGGGACTCTAAAAGCCTGAAAGTAAAAAACAATATGGCATAAGAATGCTCTAATGTAACATCAGCATAACTAGAGAAAATCTAGAAGGATATAACAAGAAGGCATGATATACTATAACTGGATAAGCTCAGAGTGGCTGTCAGCTCTTTCAGGCCAAAGTCTGTGCTAATAGTGGACTATCAATACCATTATTTTTAAAAATAAATAAGCCTAGATCAATTTCTAAAATTTATTTCACAGGCTCAAACCTATCTTCCCAAAACTATGAATTTACCCAGAGTAAGAATAGACCTAGACAAACTGGAGAGAGTTTGATAGAGAGGACACTTTTCTAATTTACGATTACGCCAACAACTATGCCTCTTTGTTCCAGTTTGTGGAAAGGGATTAAGAATGCCTACTCATTATTGCTACAGCTCTCTGAGAGGTACAAAAGCCAAATAAATATTACATTTCATTTTGAATAATGTTCAAAAAGTAACTCGTGTTTTATTGTACCTTGCTGAACCATCATGTGACCATTCATCCGCACAGACCTGTGTATCTGGGAAGGAAATTAAACTTTATGGGACCAGGAGAAATGCCCTTTGTTTGAGTTATGTCATAAAGTGCTATATTGTATATTGCATTTCTCCATACCGTGGCCAGTGGCCAACAGTATCGAAAGATCACTTTCATTAACATCTAAATTAATTGCAATGGTCCTATCCTTTGCTGTCATGGGTTGTGTAACCATACTGTGGTCAGTGAAACTGAGTTGAGTTGTTCAGCAGAAAGTCAGGGCTAGCAACCTCTTGTCAGGGTTGAGCTTCTTGATGTTCAGGGGTTTTAAAGAGTGAAATGAATACAGTAGTGTTTCCATCAAAGAACAGTGTGTGCTGCATATTGACTGTCTCCTTCATCTTTATGGAGCAACAATATCAGTCAGACTTCTGGAACGGACCAAGCTGCCCCTCAAGGGGCAAGGTTTTGTCAACCTTTTTACTTCTTAAGATAAATCATATTTCCATTAATAGGTAAAATGTTACCTTTAGATCAGGTTTTGCTGTTATGGAGAACATCACAAGTGAGGAACTGCAGGACAATAGAACAGAATTTGCAAGAAAAACCTTTCACAATAAATCCCTTCCAAAAGGAAAAAAAATAATATTTCAGTCCTGATGAAGCAGAAGTCCTGGACAGCATCCAGCAACCAAACCTGAGCAGAAAAGCTGCAGCTTAATATCTTCACTTAAAGGGAAGGAGCTTTTCAGCTCCAGTCTGCCTTCCTCCGAGGGTGACTAGTGCAAATGCATTATCTCGATCCATGCAGTAGAGGACACTATTTTACACATCATCACCTCTCTGGCCAATGCGGTGTGGTAACACAGCCCCGACTTGCATCAAGCACTGGCTGTTCTCCAAATACAAAAGAGGGGTTGCATTAAGTTGTGGATGAAGTGCTATGCATGCCAAGGACGAAATATTATCAAGGCATAATTAAGTAATATCAACCACTGCAATAATAAAAGGATTGAATAGAATTTGTGTGTTAAAGGTGTGTGAGCGTATTGCTTGACCTGAGTTTTATTGTGCATGAGCACTCTGAAACTCCCATCCTGTTCTTCCTGCTAGCGTTTACCTGCCCACCGCAGCTGAAACCTGGAATAATAAGCAAACTGCCACTCAACCCTTGTCAAATCTCTAAGTTCAGCCATCTGTACGTTCTGAACCCAGAATGCATGGCTGTGCTCTGAATTTCTTGGAACTTAATTGGATGATTCTGAGTACAAGTAAGACACAGACGCATGAAAATCTAGGGGAAAAATGCATTTATAAAGGTTGTTAAATGATTTATGTCACGCTAGTTGTTTCAATGCTTAACTTAGTGCATCTAGGGAACTACTTAATTAAGTTTTCTTTGAAAGATCCCAACTATTAGCATGTTATAACAGGATTGGGAAATATAACTATATTCTCAGTTGAGGCTTTAATATAAATATGTAATATTGACCTGCCTGCCTCCAAGTAAGATACCGAGGAATACATTTATAATTGTCTTTACAAAAAAAAATCATCAGCATAAAAGTTCTGGAGAACTAGAAATTAAGATTTTATTTTATTTTATTTTTTTTTTAAATTTACCTCATGACCCACTTTTGAACCAGTCAGTTATTGTGTGGAGCCTTCATATAAATTTGGTTAGGAAACATCAATCACATTATACCTTTGATGCTGTCATGTTTATTTATTAAGAACAGTCAGAAAGTCATGTTTTCTGGAACAGGATAGTAATTAAATGACATAAGGCAAAATTTGGGATTCTCCCCTTCCAATTCCAAGATGCTTTCTGGCAACACCAGTGGTTCTCTCTCCTCAGTTTTCTCTAAAGTCATGCTATATGAATATTTTCTACCTTATCTAAGACTCTTTTGTGTTTTTTCTTTGCTTCTCTTTGTATTTATCTGTGCCTGTTCACAAAGTCACGGTGCAAGCAAAACAGTAGGCAGACCTCATGTTCACAGGCAAAACTTGCCATGAAATACTGTGGTATTACTTACTTGTACTGTTCTATGTAAAAACCACAAACATGTGCCCAGGTTCTGTTGTGCAAGGAACAGTACAAATGCACCAGGAAAAAATGATATCTAGTTGCATAGACTTTAATCAAATTATGCCACTATTACATTACTTTTCTATGTTGTTAACACTTTTTGTTAAACTCAAATTAGATTTGTGAATAAAAGTTGCTAGATATTTTTGTCCTATTGTTGCAATGATAAACAGGTGCTGTGAGTATAAATTTTAAAGAGAAGAAGGGGGGTCTCTGAATGGTCTATAGTTTCACAGAATTTTAGGCTAATTCAGGTTGGAAGGGACTTGACAAAGTATGTAGTCCAACCTCCTGCTCAAATTAGGGTCAGCATTGGCCAGATTTCCCAGGGCTTTGTCCAATGGTGTGTTGAAATCTTCCAAGAATGGAGATTCCACAGACTCTCTCAACCCTGCTCCAATGATTAATTATCCTCATAGAGAATTTTTTACCTAATATCTATTCAGAAGCTCTCATTTAAATTTATAGTCATTGCCTGTCATTTTCTTACTGTAAAGAGCCTATCTCTGTCCTGGTAACTTCCTCAAAGGTATTGGAAGACTACTGGGTTTTTTTTTTCTGCTGCGCCTTCTCTTCTGCAGTCTAAACAAGCCCAATTCTTCTCATATGATGTGCTCCAGGTGCCTGGCCATTGTGGTGACCCTTCACCAGCCTAGCTGTTCATTTCTTTCTGTCTTTCTAATGTTAAGGTAAAGTCCTGCAAGGGAGGCAGATTTATCTGCACCTATTCTAAAAAATAATGTGACATGCTTTTGTCACTGTCTTACAATTACTTGCAAAGGTAAAAATTATCTTTCATATCACTGCCATTAACTGAAACCTCTTAAGTAAGTGATCATATCTAGGCAGAAATAAGAGCCACTAACTTGACCACAGACCTTATGAGATCCTCATGGTTCTGAGTTGAATAGCACTTACCTAAGGCTTTTGTCAGCATGACAGCAAATTGTCTTCATTGCATTAACATCCAGGCTACCTTAGAGAGATCTTCACTACTCATGGTAAATACGACAATCTTCCCAGTCCATTTGGTGAAACTAAAGGAAGAGGCTTTTCCTTCCTGAAATCTGGGAAAAAAAAAAAAAGAAAGAAAAAAGTTTGGGAGGTTAAAAAGAACAAAATTATTCCATTAGAATATATCCCTTATCATCCTTGACCTTACCTTCAGCCAGTTTATATTATGCATGTATTTATATGACTACTAAATTGCTGGGAATAAAAAGATATAAATAATCTATTGATACACATACAGAAAGTTATAAATACATCTATTGGTAATAGAAGGATTTAAATGGACTAGGTTATGCATGGTATGCCCCAGTGCAGTTCTATAAAAATTTGAAGACTGAACTTTATTTGTCCATTTCTGGTCTGATAGAGAATGTGTACGTGACATGCGTGGCTATTTCAGCCCCTGGGAACCCTTGCAGTGAGATAGTCACTTGGGGAAGGTGTGATTTACCAGAGGCCTGTTTCTGCATTAGTTCAAAGGTCTATTAGCAAATACATGGAAAAACTGCAGCTTTTGAGGCATAATCCTTCTCATTCCAGAGGGATGATAAAGCAGAGGACTATAAAGTGCTGTAATTCAAGGCACGCAGCTTCTTGAAGACATAAAGTATTCCTTTTCTAGGTATCATTAGCAGAATTAGAGTCATAAAATGTCCTTCTTTTAGATCTGATACTTCTGGTCCACCTGTGTTAATTAGTAAGAATTGTACTTAATAAATAGAACTCCCAGTTTCCTTCAAGGAAGGCTTTGCTAAGATCTGACAATCAGGATTTCACAGGTCCTGTTATGGTCTGGACATGTCAGAGAGAAGAGAGTTACACAATGCATCTTAGACATTAATTACATCTCTGTAGGCCAGAAATGGGATACAAGTTTCCAGAGGTGTGAGGGGGATGTGTGGGAAGAGCACTCATTAATGGTCCTTGTGTGAAAAATCGGAAGTGGTCTTTCTGGGGAAATAAAAAAAGAACATTAGGTAAAAATACAGCTTTCTATGAAAAATAATCCCATGGAAATAATTCATCAAGTTCTCTAAGTAACTCACAGAAGTTACAGGTAGCATGTCTTGAATTACTAGAATTCTGGATATTATTTCTTGCTTATGCTTCACAGAAACGAGGAAGGTTGCCTCCCTGCTTTTACCAAAGGCACAGCTGTGTGTTTCACAGCAAAATGCGTTCAGGCACAAGAGAAGTATCTTTCCTTTTCTCTTGCAATGTGTCAGGCATACCCCAGGCATGTAACAAATAATAAATAACAAAACAGCGTAAGCATGGCTGGGATTAGAATACTATTACCATACTCTGGAGTCTCTGTCATGCTCTTTCATTTCACTCTTGGCAACCCACTTGCCAGTTCACATCATCATTTGAGAAAGATCTGCCAGGATATCAGCTACACATGAGAACAAGAAACCCACAATATATTTTTTATTAACTTGCTCTCTGCATGGGTGTATCTCAACAAGACCTTTGAACGTAGCTTCTGAGTACTGGCCAGTGCAGAAGGAGAGTGCAATTTCTAACATTCCTTTCCAATGGATTCTTAATCTGTCTTCTGGAAAAACTGACTGATATCAAGGTAAAATACAATCCATGAGTTTTTCCTGCCCTTTCTCTGCTCTAGTCTTTGCTTGCATGTGACTATATTGCATATGCTAGAAAAATCTGATGAGTATGTCTGTTTCTAGTAACAATTATCTAGGTTGTAGCAGTTTGGTACATACAGGAAGATGTAAACTGTATTAGTAGTTCTGGAACTCACTCTGACGTGGCACCAATGGAGTTAACACAGCTCCCAGCACTGTGACTGCTCCACCTTTATATTTTTATCTGACAGCTCTCTTTCTCTCCCTGGATTGTCATGTAGCCCTTTTGCTCTGTCTGTTCACATTACACAGTAGCTCCTCTGGTGTCTCTTTCAATTTTTTCCATACAAATGCACTCCATGTGATACATTAAAATTTGTGCACAGAAGACTTCCTTAGGCTCATTGTTGCTTTGGCACACTTATCTTTTTGTATAAATAATTAATATTAATAATATAGATTAATAAATAAATGCCTGCCCAGATTTTGTGAGCATCTACAAAGGTTAATTTTCACAATATATGACTTAATAGATTGCCAGCGTAAAACTTCCCTTGTGGAAGACTTCAAAATTCTTCATAGCTTCACTGGTTTCAGTGTTTGTATCAGCAAGTGGAGGAACTTCTAGTAACAAAAACTGATGGTGACAAAAGCTTTGATAAGGAAATAGATTCAGATTTGTGTGAAAAGACCATACCTGTCCTCAGGCAGGGACAAATAAAGAAAACATTACTGCATATTGCCCCTAATACTACAAGTTATATTACTACATAAATAAGGACTTGGTGAAAGGTTTCGTTTCAAAGGAGAACTGGCAGCTAACATTCGATATGAGGACATTCGAGTTTTGCAACTGAGAAGTTAACATCTCCTTGAATAACTCCTTAGTACTCCTCCTCTTTCCCCAGATGACTTTGGATGTGATTTGAGCTGACACCCACAGTTGTGTGTTTGAATAGCTCTATTCAGTGCTAGGTTACAGTTTACATGTCAACTTCCCAGACCTAAAACCCATAAAACTCTTGATTATGTTTGTCAGCCCATCCTGAGTTTTTACTTCATTATGAAATTTATTGAAAAAGAAACATTGAGCACTTGTTTTCCCTCTTTCGGATCTCTTTTAAGTGTTATAGGAAAACTTACTGAATAATATAAATTTCCCCCAAAGGATTTGTATTTCTCCATATCAGCAATAGCTTATAAAACAGAAAAGTCTGCTTTAAGAACTTTGCACAGCTACGTTCTCTCTTGTTAATATACAGTTTTAGCCCCTTTGATTTTAAAATATATAAATCCAATATAAATGAAAACACGTTTAAAAAGAATTATATGATCTATATACTTTCCACTGAGAATGTAAACATTTTAAATGAATGAATTCTGAAAGGAACAGCTTTGAGTGTTATTGACTGAAAAAGCAGATGGTGCAAGGATACATTAGTGTCACAGAGCATTACCTTCATCCTTAGGAGCAGAGATGGCATCTCAATGATGCAGTGGGCTTTTTTCATTGCTTTCTAGGTGGTTCAAGTCATAAAACATAAAAAACCCTGTTTCTTACTAAAGTTGTGTACTGAAGAAATTAATGTATCTCTGATTTACTCTTTGCATATAGATTGCTTCTCTAAGGGGAAAATTCAGCTTAAGGCTGATAACTCATTTAAGTCTCATCTAAAACCTTAAAATAGAGTGTAAGTATACTTAAATTATGCATGAACCTTGAGTTAGTCTTTACAGAAGGGTGAACTCAGTTTCTTTAACCCTCACACATTAGACTTAACCTGTTTTCAATTATAAGGAGGATGAAGGTTTGGTGCATGAATACACCTACTTGCCTTTTTCAACTTACTCTCTTTCCAGAGGCCCACATCTTTTTTCCATCACATAGCTATGTGAAACATGCTCAGGAAAATAATTCCTGAGTTTTCTAATAACAATATTTACAGTTAGCCAAATCTTATAATAACATAATATGGAAATCTGCGCCAGACCCAGAATGAATCCTGAAAGGATCTCAGTGCCACATCCCAGGTTCTGCCATGCTTCCAGGGGTTCTCCAATCCAGAGACCTGCAGCCAGGATGAGGCAGAGAGACAACTGCCTTCACTCCTGCCCAGCCAAGTTTTTTACTAAGTAAAAAAAAAAAAAAAAAAAAAAAAAAAACCCTAGAAAAAAAACCCCCATGAACAAACCAAAAAAGGGATCTTATTCATTACAGAAATATATTTGATAAAAATGAAATTATTTTCATTAAGCACATTATTTTCATTTCACTTTAAACAGTCTCAGGACAAGATATTTTTGCCAGAGAGACTGCAGGAATATTAAATACTTACCTTTTTCTGACTTTACTCTGAGGTCACCCTTGCCTGTTATACCATTACCCATCTTCTCAAACATACAAGAAGAGACAAGTCTGTTCAGGGCCTCACTGTGCAAGTGTGACGGACCCAGGAAGCATTCCCACTCCAGTATGACATTTTAATCTCCATTAATTTTCACCTACTTTAAAAGAGACTCCTCGGACAAAGTTCAGCATTCAAAGTCTGTTTAAGCATTCCCTGAGGTTTTCTGTTCAGCCAGACATTGAACGTGTGGATGGCACCTCTCGGAGAACAGCTGTACTTCAGCAGGAAGAAGGAGCTAGACGACCTCACAAGTCTTTCGCTGGGCTAACTGCTGCTTCTCAATCAAGGTTAAAATAATTTATACCAAACTGCCATCTGAGGCTGGGCCTTGATCCAAGCACGCACACCAATCCACACCATCCTTCTGCTAAAGAAGATGCTGAGAGTGCAGGGACTTGCCTTTGGTATAGAGAAATAGTTCATGCTCCTGGCTACCTCTACATTTCTCATGGCTTTCAGAAGAGAAGCCAGCATGAATACCTGCCTGTGGCAGGACAATTGCCTTTGGAACTGGTTCCTGCTCCATGAACCCACTAACCAGACCTCAGAAAGACAAACAGCACAGCTATTTTGTAGACATAAAGAGGGGAGATTCTGGAGACCTCTGCAGACTGTCCAGCCATGCTCTGCCTTACTCCATTTACCTTCCTGTGCTAATTAGCAACCACGCACCAGACTGTAGAGGAGAGTCACTTATTCCTGTATATCTGTCATACCAGTCTTTTTTATCACAATTGTGGGAACATAGAGGAGCAATAGGGAAGAGAACTTTAACTTGGAACACTATTTGAGAAAATAATTTATTTGCTTGAGCTCTAGGAATAGGTTAATCTATAATTAAAAAAAAAAGAAAAAAGAAGGAAAAATTAGCAGGATTTTTAAATGATGGCCTGACTTGAGCAAAATTGATGAGAAACTGTAAAACTGAAATTAGCCACCAGAGAGAGCTCATTTGGTTCAGAATGGTCAGTGGCTTCATTTACTTTGGCAAAAATACTGTAACTGGAAGTTTACAGACTTCAAACATGCTGTTGTTTATATATGACTATGCATTTACAAGAAGATGGCAGAGAGGATTTATTTGCTTGCCTTTAAAGGTTTAAGTTGATAATACAGAAAAAAAAATTATCAAATGAGAAAGCATTCCTATAACAACTTCACTAGTGGGTGCAAGATGATTCAGTTTTGACGCAAAGGGTGCAGGTGACAGTACACCACTACAGCAATGCGTATGCATAAGAGCATTGCAGGCAGCCACAGCCAGCGCATTTGGATACTCTTCTCACTATTGTTCTAATGAATGGGACCAAAACAATCCCCTTCGAAGCTGCAAACATGCGTGCTTTGAATAATCCATTTAACCCTAGTCAAACTTGCAGATGAGCTTTTGGAATCTGTGAACACAGACTGAAAAAGAGCAGCTCATTTATTTATTTAATATTGAAATGAGAGGAGACAAGAAGAGAAAATGAGGTCCCAGATACCCATTTTTTACGAGTCCAGTTACGACTCTGGAATTGTGAGTTGCTGGTAAAAGAGTGAAGAGATGGGGAAATGTCTTTTGAATTGACAGCTCTCAGAGTACCTGGTAAGCAGGCATGGGCCCAGATAAGGCACTTTCAGTTTAAAGAGAGGATTCATTTCACCTACTTTAGCTATGAGAAAGTTAAGCACATGGTATGAGCAACTTACTAGGTTGTCTTTATAGTCAGTGGAGAGCACAAGACTCACAGAGAAGGTGATTAGTCTCGGGAAGGGATGAATTTTTGATTGAAAGTGCCTGTCTTCTGCCCCTAAGGTCAGCTGTTGTCTCTCTGTAGGTGATAAGCTTAGTTTAGACGCCTAACATTTACATAGCTATAATTAGTAGAGATTAATCCTTTAAATGCTCCAACTGCTTGGTAAAAATACAGTCTCTTCCACTTCTAAAAGCCAGGTTTGTCACTTGTCGTAGTTCAGCCCTGATTGGGACCAGACTACACAGTCTCTCTATCACTCCCCCCACCCTCCAAGAGAACAGGGAGAGATAATATAAGAAAAATGGCTCAAGATTTGAGATAAGGACAGGGAGAAATCCTTAAAGTTACCGTCATGGGCAAAACCAGACTCGACTTGGGGAAAACTATTCATTTATTTCTAAAACTAGCAGGATAATGAGACAGGGAAACAAGATAAAGCTCCTCCCCACCCCTCCCTCTTCCCAAGTTTAACATTATCTCTACTACCTTCCCCCCTCGAGTGGCACAGGAGGGAAGAGGGAATGGGGGTCGCAGTCAGTCCATCATGCATTGTTTTACGCCATTGCTTCACAGTTGGGGGAAGAACTCCTCACATCCCTCCCCTGCTCCAGTGTGGGGTCCCACCCATACGCCACAGTCCTTCATGAAACTGCTCCGGCGTGGGTCATCTCTTCCACAGAGTGTAGTCTCTCCAGAACAGCTGTCCCAGCGGGCCCTTCATGGGCCACCGCCTCATTCAGGCATCCACCTCCCCCAGTGTGGGGTCCTTCACGGGCTCCAAGTGGATCTCTGCTCCTCCGTGGACCTCCATGGGCTGCAGGGAGACAACCTGCTCCACCATGGTCGTCACCACAGGCTGCAGGGGAATCTTGGCCAGGAGCCACATTACTCCTCCCCCTCCTTCTTAACTGACCTTGGTGTCTGCAGCTGTTTCTCTCACAAGAGAAGTTCTTCACAACAGGCTGGCAGAAGCCTCTCAGGAACTCTTCACATCATCCATCTTCTTGCAGCCAGGCCAGGCTGAGTTGGGCCCAGTTGGCTGCCTGGCGAGAGGCCAGAGGGTGAGGCCTGCAAGGCCCATGAGGCCTGCGCCTCCCCCTCTGCGCCTCTGCCCCCACTCAGCTTCTTCACATCTTCTCTTCGCTCTTTTTTTTTTTTTCTGTTT
>WHYT01017268.1:414167-503490 GCA_009806455.1 Tetrax tetrax | reverse complement strand
TTTTTTTTTTTTCCTAGTGTCAACTTAGACAAGTGGAAATAGGCTGGTTACTTGAACAGAAATTAAATGAAACACAGTGAGAAGTGGCAGGTTTCCTCTTCTGTGTGGGTTAATGAGAGTCTGTAGGAAAGCAAGAAGGTGATTTAAACTGTTCTGATTAGCTTGACCTAAAAGCCACTTCATGATTCACATACAAAAAATGTAATTCAAAACGATCAAATTGATGATCAAATACAGACTAGTTAACAATAGAGATTTTAAAATATCATCTTCACAGCATCTTCTGCTCCTCCCAATCCCATGCTAGGTTTTATTGAATATAATGTCCTGGGCTGCGAACAACTCTCACCAGAAATCTTCTATGCTTTAACAGACAGGATACTTTTTCACCACTCTTTCAAGTGACATCTTTAAATGCACTGGATATAAATTCAGGACAACCATGTCTCACCCTTTCTTCTCCCTCCTTCCTGACCTCCAAAGAAGCAGTCTCTTTGGGGGTGCCCTGCGCTTAGCTTGCTGCTGCAACCTGTGCAGGAAGGAGCTTGCTGAAAGCCTTCACTGCATGGCAGCGCGCTGCTGGATGTCTGCTTTGGGGAAGCTGTCCTAGAAACCTGCTGGGAATTCTCTTGTTACAGATGAACGCTGCCCATGCTAGATTTTTCTCCTATTGCTAGCTATTTTTGTTGGTGATGCAACTTCATTACCGATGGGGAACTACTGGTGTTTTAATCAAGGGGATCTCATTCTGATCTCACTGCTGGTGAAAAGGGACAAAAAGGAGATATTTGATCCCTCCTTCTAGCAAGGCAGAATTCTTACTGTTGAATATTACAGAGCCAGAGACGTAAGACTCTTCAGATGATTAAAGGGAAGATTTGAAACTCAGTCCTACAAACAGTAGTTTGAAATGAAACCTAAGCTGCAGGTTCTGCGATAATGAGAGCAACAGGTTGGACAAATGAGAGAAAGCTGTGAGACGCTTACGTAATGCAAATCAGCACATTAAGTAATCATTGTACTTGCAAACTACTCCCTTTATACGTGTTAGAAACATATTTGGACAAGGGATATCAAACAGGCATAGGAGTCAGTGCTTTTTTTTTTTTCTTTTTTCCATTAGTACATAGCCTGAAGTCTTTTCTAAGCCAGAAAAAAATACATCTCCTTAATGCAGTCATTGTCCTATAGCAAATTAGTAGAGATCATCAAATCATTCATTCTACTGAAGGCCATTTCCAATCTATCTCATTTGCACAATGTTCAATGTAGTTAAAGCTGGGTCAAACTAAAGTGAGCAACTAATGGACTGAAACACTGCATTTTTTATATAAAAGTTCCTGAACTCAAAAATGTAGTATCTCAGATAGAAGATCAAATGATAGATTGTAGCATTTTCTTGAGAAGGACTTTTAAAATAGATTATAATGTATCCATGCCTGATTGCTTCCGGGAGAATAACATTGTTATAAAGGGATTATAATGACAAAATACAACAAAGACCAAGTTAAATCTGAAGTTATAACTTTTGAAAAATGAATGTTTTTTTTTTGTGTGTGTGTGTCTTTATGTCATAAAATTAGTAATAAAAGGGATAACTCCACCAAATACCTTCCAGGTATTTTTTTTTAAATTGAAAACAACAATAAACAGCATGTAATCTGTGCAAATTTCGAAACAATACAGGCTCTGGCACACATTCCTGTTTGCACATGCAATGCCAAGATTACCAGCAAATGACTGGTGAGATTTGTATCTATTGTAAGAATCCCTCGCATAAGGTATATTTTATACTTGCTTGTACAAAACAGGCACAGAGCCTCATATTTCAGTCTGGACATGCTCCTGACAGTGCTCTTCTGAACTTCTGGCTACGAATATCTGTGCTGGTGTCACAAACGAGTGATCAGAGTTCTGCAGGGGTCCCAGGACGTGTTTAGCACACGTCTGCATGCTCAGTTACAGGCAGACATTAAGTTGCTCTGCCAAGCCAGTGGGAGGCAAATGAAATCTCTCTAGACAAGCTGGCAATTTGCTTTGCCCGAGGTAACAGACTGTGCAATTCCCTCTGTGGACATACGCATGGTGGACATATGCATGTAATATTTCATTTCAGAGCTGTTGCTTAACTTAAATAGCTTTCACAAGGTGGGGTGGGGGGAAGCTTGTGCTGTTCTCCTGAAAATTGTCTTGAAAATTGGCTGAAACTGACCCTATAAATAGAAGTTAATTAGTGTGCATAATAGGAAGTGTGAGTGTGGTTTTTTTGATCCAGTAACGGTGATATGAAAGAGATACAAACTACTATACAGTCCTACTACTATACAGTCCTGGTGCCCACCATGAAAAAATATGCTAAGAAACTGTATAACCAGAATCACAATAATGATAGCAGAACTGTAGGAAATACCAAACAGCTTAGCAAAATAAATTTGCTTAGCTTGTCCAAAAGCAAATTAAAAGTTTAATATGTTTGTCTCTAAAAAGGGGAACTCCTTCTCACTAAGAACAGCCTTAGTAGGGATCAAAAGTACTCACTGGAGATAGAAGACAAAATTCTCATTGTAAAGACAGCACAGATTAACATTAACTACTGAAACAGGCAGTGCTGAAAAGTGGCAATTTTCTTTCTGAAGGATATACTTTGATCAGAAATTATTATCGGGCTCTGGCATATACATCAGTGTAGGTGGTCACTTCTGGCCTTCAAACTCTGTGAAAATATGAGTTATAAGTGCTTGGTCTCAGGAATGGGTAATTTAACAATACCAGCATTTCACTCTTGGCTGAGTGGTCAGAGTTTTGAAATGCCGCAAATAGCAAGGAGGCGAGATGGCTATGCTCTCTCTTTGGCAAATTTGTGCTGATAAATCCTAGTCTTAATTTATATTAATATTTTCTCTGTTTTCTCAAAACAATGTAGGGATTATAACTCATGGGCAAGATAAGAAAAGTTGGACCTCACTTTGTCCATAAAATATAAGTAGAGCTTCACATAATAAAAGGTAGCTGGAGAACTGGATTTTCAGAGGTATTTGGTGTTAATATAACTGCAAATAATTGGTGTTAATATACACCTGTAAACGTTACATATAGCCATGATATGTCAAATTTGGGGCCTTCTTAAGATTTTTGAAAATATGAAACCATCAGTATACCTGGGGCTTAGTTAGCATTGACAGCTTCTTAGTGCAAGAAAACCTTCATGTTCCCAAAAGCTAATTTTATTATCATATATTATTTATATTTATTTTCAACCTATACCTGTAAGAAAATGTTTTTGTCCTTGAAAAATTTAAAATGAAAACTTGCTTCTCAATTTAAGATTATTTTTGCCACTCATTTATAGCAACAGAAATGGAATGTTTTCCAGATTTCAATCACTCACAGTATTTGTTGGGAAAATGTTTATTTTTTTTCAAAATTTTATATTGTGAAAAGGAATCTTGTGAGAGAAGGAATCCTTTGAAAAGCTTGAGTTATAATAGCAATGTTTGTAGCTAATTTCTTTTTTGGGGGGGAGGGAGTGGTGGTTTTGTTTTATTTTGAAGGAGAAATATCTTTTCTTTGTCCTGAATAATGACCAAGTTGTTTGTCTCCCTGTTCAGCTTATAGTTTGACATTTCAGAGGGAATGACTTACAGTTCAGAGGCATTTAAGCTATGATCATCACAAGCTTTGATTTTGGTGAAATAAACACATTTCTCTGTTCTTCCTCTCACCTACCAGCATTGATGATGATAGGTATGCTCACAACTGTCAGAACTATTAATGTGCATTGGGGAAAGACAAGGGAAAGGATACAGCAAACAGCTCTTTGCTATTGTTAGAAAATTTCATAAACCAGTAACAAAATCCAGCAGGTGAGACCCCCAAGTTTCACAGTTACAGTAATTCCATCATTCAAATCAAATTTGTGCAGTCTGCCTCCATGCTGGCATCTATCAAGATTAAGTGTAATAAATAAACTCCAAACCTGATAGCATTTAGGAAAGAGATTTTCCCTCGAGTACAATGGAATTTGTTGCAGTGCAGTAAAGTTCATGAAATTTTGAATGACCCAGCCTCCTGGTTTCTACACCTGTCCCTGCCAGCAAACTCCAACAAGTCAGTGTGCTGGAACATCTTGTTCAAATTTCATGCTTCCTTTGTGTTGCCATCTATGCGACCTTTCAGTATCTCACAACAGACTACTTGGCCTTCGGTGGACTAATACTCCAAAATCTGTAGGTCTGACTGTGCCTGTACATTACCAGGCAGCTACCTTACTCTTTATATAGACAAGATGCCCAGTTTTGTCCTTGTTAAGTTTTGTAGCACTGTTCTCTTTAATATTAACAACTTTTTTTTTTCCTCCCCACTCATTGTGTTGCCAGGAAAAAGGGATGAAAGCAAAAATGATATTTCCATGCCTGCAAGACAGACAGCAGAGTTGACAAGAAACTGTGTTGGTGACAGACTGAAGAAATCTTGGCTGGATAATGCAAGACACAAAACAAGCCAATATTCACCCTTCACTATCATCGAACAGATATAAATGATATTTTCCCATATTCTACTCATCACATCGCATACCTTAGTGCTTTGTTCTCTATAGCAGTTGCCACCAGTGTCAGTAAATTCTGACCTCTGTCATATAACAGGACCGTGTGCTTCTGTAGCCCTGGAACAGGTCAGGTATCTGAGGGCAGAAAATAAAGGTCAATTGTCTCTTTGCATCATTCCTGTAAACCACAGTATTGTTACAGCAGTCTAGGTAGTTTAAACCAACCATAAGGAGAGATTCTGCCAGAATTCAGCTCCAGGAGACAAATAAACACAAACAAATCTGCACGTCAGGGGCAAAACACAAAAAAGGATCTCTCTCATAATAGCAGCTTATTAAATTAGACATAAAATAAGAAAGGAAGGGGAATAGGAAGGACAGAAATATATAAAAAAAATAAGTTCTATCCATTATTATATCTTCCTCTTTGTAACTTCAAGTTTGCATTAACAAAGTACAATTGCACTCATCATTACTAAAGAACCTTTAAAACACTCACATAATTTTCCTCTCCCCTGTAGTTTCCATGAAACAGATGCATGTGCATATTAAGTTATATTTTACGATTCATCTGGGGCAACTTAGCTGAGACATATCTTCTTGTTTGCTATGAGAACAGTCTGGATTGAATTTTTTTTGGCAAATAAATTCTTAGTGAATGACAGAGTAAGGACTTTAGTTCCCAAAGTTGCAAAATTATTTCTTCTGCTGCATGGCAAGCCAAAGCAATGCGTGGCCATGTTCTCATCAGCTATCAGGGTACAACCTTAAGGCCACGTGTCCTGACTCCACTTAATGCATTAACAGAAAACAGTCCCATAGTATGCAGCAAAATGGATTCAGCTGTGGGATGGCAGCTTTAATTGACAGTTTGCAGGTGGCCCTCAATGGGTTATAGCTTCTCTCTAGCCACCAACTCACTAACTTATTTTGAGCCCTTCCTAATGTGTCTGAATGCTTTACTTCTGCGAGGTGATGCTGAGAATGTGTCTGAATGCTTCACTTCTGCAAGGTGATACTGAGAGAGCCCAGACAGCTATAGCTGATGCATTTAGTCCTGAGTTTCAGCAGCAAGGTGATGGCTGGAATAAAAGTATAGAAGAGCTTCTGTAGTGCCACAGCTTCTGTAGTGCCACTGTGGGGTAATGGGCCACAGCTTGCTGCAAGGCCATCAGTCCTGACCACTGCCCAGGGAACACCTGGCAATAACAATGTTAGATTGTTTTTAGTGAAGATAGAATAAATTAGCTTGCCTTATATAACAATTTAGATAAAGCACAGCCAGCTAGCTGAGTGCTGGGAAAGACCTGGTTGGTTATTCTGTTGCTCAAGTTATTTTCCCCATCTCTAGCATTAGCTTGAGTGTCTTGAGTAGCAGAGATATTCCACTCCATTACATTATACATCTGTGGCATAAAAAGTTCTGCAAGCAGATCTCCAATAGACAGGCCATTAAGGTTTACTGCAATCTAAAATGGCAATAGGTTTATAGACCCAGTCAGATACTATACTGGAAGTTATTTTTTCTACAGTATTGTTTATGTAACAAGTCCCAGGATGCTTCATGAAACTTCAAGGCTCTTGCATTTGATGTTTGAAATACTGTGCATAGTTACATACTTGGTCATTTCATTTCTGTTTTTTTTTTGCAGATTGCGAGATAATTGTGCCAGAGTAGCTCAGCTTTCAGTGAAAAATACTGACTTCTACTCTAAGGGCAGAGCTACCTTTAGTAATGCTAACAAACTAAGTCATTCAGAGACGTCCACTTGAATCTGCAGGCAGAAGCACTGGTTCTAAAAACAGTGAGAATCACATCTGTTCATCTCCTGTTTGTTGAACTTCAAATGGAAATAACAGAAATTAAGCAACATCTTTCTTTTAAAATTATTTCCTCAGAAACATAAACGCAATAAGAGAATTCATTTTAACTCTTTTTTATTATACAACTATGAGAGTATACACCTATCTAACCAAAAGCTTTTTTTTTTCTCAATAACATATTTTATATCCATAGTAACATCATGTAAATAAAAGACTATTTCATTTTGAAAAATCTATTTTTAATCAAATAATGATTTCTCATTTTACATTTTTCTTCAAAATGCATTCAAAATATATATAAAAATAAATTTGTGCCAATACTTAGTTGTTGTAACTAATATTGTGACACGGTCCAAATTATTGACAAAGTATGTAAGATCAGGGAATAACGAAATGAAACCACCTCACATCCAAATTGGAAATCACTCTTTTCTGTAAAGTATGCAAAATCTCAAGATAAAATATCTCAATTGTTAGTCAGTGCCAAGAGTCAAAGTCCTCTCATCTCTCTTGAATGCCAGGGTCACCTGAAGTGACCATCTCAATTATCAAATCACAGTTTTACATCTTCTCTGTCTTCTTTGCCTTTGCCTCAGTGTGTCTGAGAAATTGAAGCTTCCAGTGATTAAGGATCTTTTATCCTTTACTTGTACTAGCACAGGCTCAGTTGGTTTTATGCCAGTGTTATCATTTATGCTTCAATAATTCTTTTCTTTCCTTTCTGTTACTCTTCCCTCCAGCCTTGATTTATTTTTTTCTACACAAGCCAAGATAATTTTTTATCAAACTTTATTCCACCTTCAAATGTTGTTACATATAGTCCACCTGTATTCTTCAGCTCAAATAATAAAAGAGTTCTATCACCTAACTGGTTAGCAGAACACTTTTTTTTTTTTTTTTTTTAATACAAGTAACAAGAACTGCTTATTGTGTTGTAGATAAATTTTAAATAGTGCTGGATTTTTTTTTAGCTTTCCTGATGTGTCTGAGCACAGTTTTTACTTTTTTCTGTTCTCTATTACACAAGTGACTCACAGATATGCTGTGATTGTCAAGTTTTAAAATGTTTAACCCCAAATGCATAATTATTGCTTTCCTTCCTAAATGCATGGCTTTGTTATACTTCCTTTGTTCAGTGAAAAAATCTTTTACTTACCATGGCTAGATATTCCTATGTTCTGCCATTATTAGTAATATTTGTTCTAAAGCCTGTTTCTGGAAGGTCAAAATCTCCCACAAAGACAGTAAATCTTCCCTAATGCTAATATTTCTATTTCTAATAGCATTATGGAGATTTTTATCCAGTGCAAATTAAACTCTAGGGGGCTGAAGCAGACATCCAACATTATCCAAACCTTTTAATGATCCTTCCTTTAATTGTTTTTTACTCAAATGTATCCATTTTATTATGTTATCCCATTTTTTTTTTTAGCTTAGCACATTAGGAATACATAATAGTATTTCACTACTCTACCTTTTATTTCTAACTTTCCTGAATGATGTGTACTCTTCCTATTTATTTTGCGCCCTATTATTATTCTTCTACCTCTGCTGGGTAGCCCTCACTATATCTGGCTTGACATACCGCACCATAATTCAGCTTTCTCTCTTCTGCTGTCCAGATGAATTTTAATTCCTATACTAATATTTCTATTGCTTCTCAGTAGCCCCATACAGTTTCCTAGCCAGATGAAGGATGTCATTCATGGTTTTGCTCACCTGACTCCTGCTGTCAGCTTTTTTTCCTTCCTTCAGGTTCCTCAAATGACTCTTTCCTTGCAACGTCTTTACTGACATTCTGCCTCGCTGCCTGTGGCACACTGAACAGCCAGGGTGGAGTAAAACAGCCCTGAAAGCCAGTATCTACTCCCTTCCCATATGAGAGGCCTGGAGGTGTGAAAGGATCTGCAGAAAAGAGAACAAGAAAATATATTGAAATTCAAAGTCGGTCATTTCAAAAGGGTTTCACTTGCTCGTAAGATAACTCATGTAAGGAGAGAGCTGGTGGCCTCCTCCTCTCTCTCTCCCCAGGTAATTCACCTGCTCATGGTTTCCACGGTCTCTGGAATTGGTCTCCCTCCATCCCCTGCTGTCTAGAAGCTGTGTTTTTAGGATAACGTAGATTTGACAGAGCACTGGCTTTGGTGTTAGGAACAACAGAGACCCAGGAGTTTCTCCAGATTTCCTCAACACAATGATCAAATATTGATCAGTTAATCACGGCGTCTCTGGGAATACCAGGCTTTCAGAAATGAAACAGATGCCTATGATGCTGCATAATTTCATTATATTGAGCTATTTTAAATGATTGTCAGCAGGGAAAATCTTACACTGTCAGGAAAATGACAACATGTATAACAGCTTTTTCCCTACCTAGCATCCATATTTCTACATTAGAAGGTGTAAAAAAGTAGTTATATTACTTATGGATATTGCATTGGCTACAGAGGTGGTTTTTGTGTGTGGTCTTTTTTTTTTTTAAACTTCCATAGAACTCTGTGACAAAGTTACCTTGAAATTCAAATGAAGAAATAAATTCTAAAAAAAATCCAAAGATCTGATAGTGAAGTAGAATCTAAGATTTTAGAGAGGAGGGATTTCTTAAAGGACTTGCATTCCAGCCAGAAAAAAAAAAAGAACTATGGAGTCAGATGAAGGCAAATAGAGAAGTCATGGCTGACAGTGAGGATAAAAATGGTAAGATTTATTCTTATTGCAAACAGTCAAGCAAGAAACATTGTTCCAGAAGGAAATAAATAGGACAAATCTGACCTTTGTTATTCCAGCTCCTCTGAACTATTAAATAGGGCAAGTACTAAAATAAGTATTAAGGCTATTTTTTGCTGCCAGTGGAGCAGCACAAAACAGTCTCAGTGGGGACCGAGATCCAGCCATAGGACTGTTAATTAAAATAGCCACTATTAAGATATTTACACTCCCTAATAATCAGAGCTATGCAATTTGTACTACTGAGTAAACAAATCATGCTTTAGAAGTTCCCAATTGGCTATTACAGTCTAGTCTGTCAACTGTCATTTAGTTACAAAACTAATTTTCCATGTAGTTTATTTGCATAAACAACATTTTTTCAAAGAGCTTCATGGAAAAAGAAATCACATTAGACAAAATTAAAATTAGGTTAAAGTAATGTTAATAATCTGACAAGCTCCCCAAAGCCAAACTAGTCAAAGATTTTTGAAAATTTCATGCTGAGTTTTTTTTGATGTGTTCACCTCTCTAGGCAGACTTACGCTGTGTTAAAAGAATGATCATTACTGCTTCTTGAATCCTGTTAATTATGCATGCGTGCACAGGGTTATTTGTAATTGGTCCCTCTCCAGATATTCTCTCATCTCTCTGTTTTCATGAAAACTTAAAAAATATCCATGCTGACTATGATTTACTCACTAACATCTCTCTCTCTTTCTGTATATATATGTTTTTTTTCCAGGCATCCTGTACTGATGTGGCCCAGATTGGACAGATATCACATTGATTTTCTTTGGGTGGGCAAGTTGCATCTGCTAGCATTGCGCTGTTGGGTCACCAACTGTTATAATCGTAGACAAGGCAGAGCTTACACATGCAATGGACTTTTCGTTTAAATACAGAACACTTAATAACTTGCATTTACGGCTTAATATATTAAATCTAATTGGATAAGACAAAGATCTCATACAAAGCACCTGAGGACTTTTTGCACAGTAAGAAGCCAGTGGGGGCCATACTGCAATACAGGCCTTCATCGCGCAAATCCGACGGTGAGCCTTGCTTTTCAGAGCCTATTAGAACAGTTACAGCCTTCCCCTGATCTTCATTAACACTGTCTATGTACCTTCACGTCTTGTAACTTGTACCATAGCTATCTTTTCAAGGTAGGAGCAACACATTAGCCTCCTACTTATAAAATTTATTTTATTTTAAAATAATATAAGTTTTTTGTCCCTGTGTTATCTCAGTATCTTATATTTCACCCATGTTGTTGAAACACTGTTGTTTTCACTGAAGAAAATTCTGCCTCTGAGATATTAATCTGACCAAAGACTGTGGGTTAGGCAACACTGCAGGGAATCCCATTACAGCTGGAGCGGCTAAAACATTGTTTTCCACTGAAAAACACTGAAGGATGGGCTTGCAATGTCTGCAGGTTTTTGTGGAAATCTCTTTTAACGTGCACCAACTGCCCTGCAGGACCTGAAAGAATTGTTAACAAGTAAGTTTTAGATAAAATCTGATCTCTTCTATGAAATTTGCATTGCTTTACAATCCCTAGTGAGCGTTTAGCTTTTGCATTTATAATGTCAGCTAAGGTTTACTGAAAAAAGGAAAATATTAAAGCTGCTGACTAAATCATATAGCTAGATGCCCATGCACCTTTCTCCCGATAACACTGATGCAATGAAAATTTGTCAGTGAAGATGGAGGTTGCAGGTACAGCAGAGTTGCAAAGAACAAGAAAGGTCTTAAACTGCTATGAATGGCTTTACCTTTGGGGAAAGAGAGACTTCTGGTTTTTATAGGAATTTTTTTTTTCACATGTCATTCAGCATATGCTTATGCATTGAGAACTGGTCTTGTTATTTATATTTCACAAAATTTCAGGCCAGCATTTTCTTTTCTTCCCCAGAGCTTTAGCTGAGCTGCTCTTGCTTGACTGCCTCTGAGCCCACATCTGATTCCTGAGTGAATGTGCTTTCATACTGCTCAGATAAAGGGCTTTCACTGCAGTCGTGACTCGCATGGGGTTGGATATTATACTTTTCTTACGTCTAGACTGACGGAGATGACGACATGCTGATTCATCTATGAATAATCAAAGTGAACTCTCAGACACTCTAAAGAATAGACTTCTTTCCTGACTTTTGTTAACCCCAAGATGCCTGAACAATACTGAAATGTGGAAAAAAAGTGTCATATTAAGTGCTGTGTAGAGATGTGCATATGTGCTGTAAATTTGATGAGACATAAGAACAGGGAGGGGAATAAGGTTTAACTAAAGACTACATTCAAAAACTGGAGCTTACAAGTCTTACTGAGGACACAGCCAGTTACAGCTTCCAGCTGAACAGAGCAGCCTTTGATTCGCAGTGCTGCTACTTTGATCCACAACTCACCACTAAATCATATGAATTCGATTTTGTAGCATTAATTTCTCAGTCTACTTCAAACACATTAAAAATTGGAGCTTATTTTCCTTTTTCTTAAACTTCTTTATTAAAGTCTACTCTTTTCTTTGAATAAATGTTTTAAACAGAAATTAGATACTTGAGCATTGGCCAGTGAGGAGAGGGGAACACTGGACACTTGCTGGCTTTTATTGGGTACTAGCTTATGGCAGAACACAGTAGCTGGACAACTCAGAAACAGCTACAAATTTTTTTTCCCCCCCACCTCAGGCTGCTGTCCTAACAGAATGAGGTGAGCTTGAATCAAGTTACATTTCTATGATGTTTTCATTTCAGTACAACAAGAGGAGATAAACTTTCACAATTTATCTGGGAGACTGATTCATGCTTTCTGCCTAAAAATCTGCCTGAAGACTTCCGCCCCCTCTCACCCCCCACCCCCTGCCATAACTCCCAAGCAATGTGTCTGCAGATTGGTGTGCATCCTTAGTTTTATGGTAAAAGTCTATCAGGCAGCATCTGGAATTTACTGGTCATAAATTGGAAGATTTTATCAGAATTTGAGGGAAAAAAAAAATCTAGATATTTGGAGTGTTACATTATTTTCATTTTGTAATTTATGTCATACTGCTCTAATGGTCAGCCAAAATGATTGTTATGGTTTTATTTACTGACTGTTGCAACTAGCTTTGCAGTTTAGAAAAACATCTTGTGCCCAGTACCCTTTTATATTACATAAAAAATTAGAATTGATGTATTCTAAAGAACAGGTCTCTATCTAAAACACATGTTTCTGGGAGGCTTTTTGCACTGCTGATTTTTTGTTTGTTTGTTTTACAGTTTACAGACACTGAAGTGAGGTGACCTTCCATCACACAGACTGCAATGAAGCTTAGGGGTGGCCTTGGGCACTGATATCAGCTGGACCTCAATTTAGTAATCTTATTGTCTTTCTCAAAATTAGGTCATCTGAGAGCCAAGTCCTAGTTCTTGCCTGGGGGGATATTACATACCATATATTTCTATACAAAAAGATTTAAATGGAACTCTTCACCCAATGTTTGAAGAAAAGACTCAGATTAACAGAAATCATTTTTTTTTATACAAATGTCAGGGAAGTGCATTATTACTTTTGATGAAATAATATAGTATCTGGCTTACAGTGAGATTCCACGCAGTGACTGTGTATCGTCCTTGTACACATGAGAAAAATACAAAATAATTTGCTGACCCTCAACTTTGTACTTAATAGCCACATGACATATCCCATGAAAAGTAGCATGTGTGAAGGATCATGTTATTATATACAGCTGTTAAAGACCTAGAAAGCAAACAATGTGCTACTGACATATAAATAATACCTTCTGTGCACAGTTAAACATTGGTGCTATTTTTTGCCAGATTTTAAGCTCTTTTGAGGCCAACTGGAACAGCTGAAATAGAACATTAAAAAAATGTTTTGATGCTGGGGCACAGATGGCGGTAGCCCAATGTGTCAAAATAAATGTTTCATTTTTGGTCTAATGTGGGAAAAATAGACCTTGTCAATTACTCCAATAATCGCAGGTGCAATAAATGCACTCTGTAGCTAAGAAGAGCTATTTCAGATGGGCATTCAGAGAAATTCTCTGTATCCTACTTCCAACAGCTTGAAAAAGTAAATTACCTGAGCCAATGACTTACTGCCTTTGAAAGGGTTCTAACAGCCACAATCAAGCCTGAAGCTTTAATCCTTTATTTGGCACCTGAATGTCACAAACAGAGGATTGCTCCCTCTTAGAGACAGGCTGAGGAGATGCTGTAGACAATGGGTCTGTTAACTTTAAATCAGTGACATCTGTATATTTAGGAAATTTGGAATGGGCTTGACCAGACTTCAATGCTTAAGTGTTTGTCCAGATTTTTCTAGAAGGCTTTGGTGGCAAGAAGAGTCAAATATACGCAAATTGATTTCACTGCTAACATCTGCCCATACCTTACATATCACTGTCATTGAATGGCCACATCAAGCTGGACGCATCCGCTGGTCTTTGCAGCAGCTGGCAACATGCATCGTTCTCTTGACTGTTGTGTTTGTAACTAAGAGGACATCATCTACTTTTTGAAAAGGGGCAACCCACCAGGACACCTCACTGAAACGTTATCTCTTCAGATAACCCACAGATAGCAGAGTGTGGGAGAAGATACCAGCTAGTTAGGGGACAACAATTAAAATGGCTTCAGCTGCTGATACTCTGCACTGCTTGGTTACAACTGCAATGCGAGGTTACAGAGGGAAGAACAATCCTTATGCTACAGCACAACAGTAAAATGATTTAGGTTTTCTTACCCAATATTTTACTTCCTATGTGAAATTTAAATCTGCAATACAGTAGTAGTTCTCACAGTCTGCATGGCCAGTGAGGGTCTGGGAGGGAGAAAAGCAAAGCAAAGCAGACATACAACTGAATCTGGAAGGCACCTCTCTTTTCCCGAGACTGTGCCCTTCCAGGCAGCTCTACAGCTGGCTATTGCAGAACAGAGGCTTTGTATTCTGTCATCTGCAGTGAGACTGCTGCATTTCTGCTGAAGAGGTGATATTGTAATTTTTTTCCTGACCACTGCAGCACAGTGAAGTTTACTTCCCGCATTCAAAGGTCCATCGTGAGGAGGGACAGAAAGCAGTTAAAGGTAGAAGACACTCCAATCCCTGATCTCTGTGAGAAGGAGATTCTCCAGGGAGGCCACAAATATAAAAGTGCTTCAAATTCAGTTTGTGATAACTGGTATGCAACTGCAGCCACAGAATCAATTCTGTCTATATTCCACTTTAATTCCAGATGGATAAATTAGGGTCAGCAAGAAATGAAGCAGCAGACAATGCCTGGTAAATGACCCAAATAAACTAGGCCAACATAAAGATTTTGAAAGAGTGAGATGTTAGAGTCACAAAACTTGCTAGAGGCATAGAAAACTTGTTGAGTGAGTTCACTGTTAGCATACCTCAAGTTATTATAGGCAATTCTAAAGTTAAGGTTGAGCAATTCAACCTCTCTTATGTATGAGAAACACAGCTCTTACTCAAGAAAATTACAGCACTTATTCTGAGTACAGAATTCAATTTTCAAGAATTAATAAGTAAACACCTTAATTAATGTATGACTTTAAAATAATTAAAATAAGTCCTTTAAGAGATTTAACATCTTTTTCAGTCTTTTATTTGTCCTGAATGATCTTCAGAATAATAATTATGCAAGCATTTCATATTTGCAATCTTCTACAGCAGCCACAGTCAAAAGAGTGGTTATAATTAAATTAAATTATTAATGATTTCTGCCTCTAATTGTTATGACTAGATAGACTGCAGGCTGACTCATTTAACTCTTAACTGGAGAAACTCATCAATATCTTATGGTTTATGGGGGAATTCCATTTGTAAACCACATGCATCTGAAAGAATTTGAACTTGAACCATGTGGTTTCAATTCTCTGGAAATATCGCACAGTAGTATTCTTTGCTTATAAATCAAGACATTTCCCTGGAAGAAAAATTTCTTAAAAGGAATTTAGAGTTGCTAATGCATATCAGGATTATAATAAAAGGTCTAATTTTGTCCAGCCTGCACAAAATTGTGTTAAAAATATCACTATTAGGAATCTCGTGCTTCTCTCAGACTAATTTTACAAGTAGCAGCTTCCCATACCTCTGGGGAGGTACTTACAGTGCAAGTGAAAAAGTAATTACAGCCACTGGAAAAGCTTCTTAGGTTTTAAATGGTTCATTCCTTTTATGCAAAGTTGGAATACCTGTAACATTTAGAAAATTGTAGATTCCATTTAGAACCAGTAGGAAATATTGCAAATACCAGTAATACTTCAGATTAGAAGACCTATTCTGAAAACATGGGCAGCTTGCTCAAAACAGAGGAAGGCAGTAACAGCTGATACCTCTCTGATATTCTCCACAGTTCATTTATATATATATATACACACACACACACATATATCTCCACACGTACAAACTATATACATGTGTACACACACATATATATATATATAGTTCAGAGCTATGTAAGTCCTAAGCACCAGTGAAAGTCACATTAATCTCTCTGCTTTGTACAGTCTTTTCAGGTCAGCTTCATCCTCTGGTGAGTGACAACAGTGAGGCTCTTTCCAGAAAGAACTCACTTCAGGAAGAGACCATCTGGATGCTGTCTGAGCCACACAGAGCAAAGTGTGAGAGGGAGAATAAAAAACCAAGAAATAGCAAGAAGCTTTAAGGGAAACACAGAAGTGGAAAATAAAGAACTCAGGCAAGTGCCTTAAAAGAGAAATGAGAAACTATACTTCCTAGCAGATTTGCACAACACTGGTGCTTCTGGGGAATGTCAGCAGAGGATGTCCCCACATTGGCTGTGGTGCTTATGTTTCAATATTCATAAACAATCAGTTACTAGGCAAATAAAATAATTACTGTGAGAAAGAGCAGGTCAAGGGAGGTGATCCTCCCCCTCTACTCTGCTCTCATGAGACCCCACATGGAATACTGCATCCAGCTCTAGAGCCCCCAACATAAGGACATGGACCAGCTGGAGTGAGTCCAGAGGAGGGCAACAAAGAGGATCAGAGGGCTGGAGTGGAGAGGCTGAGAGAGCTGGGGTTGTTCAGCCTGGAGAAGAGAAGGCTCTGGGGGGATCATGTTGTGGCCTTTCAGTACTTAAAGGGGGCTATGAGAAAGATGGTGACAAACTTTTTATCAGGGCTTGTAGTGATAGCACAAGGGGTAATGGTTTTAAACTAAAAGAGGGTAGATTCAGACTGGACACAAGGAAGAAATTTTTTACAATGAGGGTGGTGAAGCACTAGCACAGGTTCCCCAGAGAGGTGGTGGATGCCCCATCCCTGGAGACTTTCAAGGTCAGGCTGGATAGGGCTCTGAGCCACTGGATCTAGTTGAAGATGTCCCTGCTCACTGCAGGTTGCACTAGGTGACCTTTAAAGGTCCCTTCCAGCCCAAACCATTCTATGATTCTGTTAAATAATTGCAATCACTTTGCCACAGGTCTATCATCAGACCAACCCTCCCCATATGGGGATGTTTCACAACCAATAATAAAGAAAACCAAGCAGAGCTATGTGCTGCCTAGCAGAGGCATTTTCAGAAAGTAAGAATAAAGAAGAGGACACTGTGGATGCCTGGCACTGAAGTTACACAACGTGCCCAAGAAAGGACACGGGTGTTCATATCACAGGACCCAGCACGCTGCAGCAGGCAGGAGACACGGAGAGGGTGAGGGGACTGCAGCTTAATTATCTCCCTGGATAAATCCACATCTAGGAGGAGAGAGAAAGAGACAGCAGAGAGCATTTTGGATCATAAACGTGACACCACTCTGTCATCACAAGACCTGGGGCTGTCAGGTAAGCTGAGGTCAGCACTGAAGGACGTGAAAAAGTGAGTGGAACAACAGCAACGTGACTGAGTGCACAAACCAAAGACAGACAATGAAAAATAGGAGGATATGAGAAGAACCACTGTGCATGAGGCTGGAAGGAGTAAAAAAGGAAGATCTCCCAACACAGCCCAGGAACAGTTTTACACTCTTCATCACAGTTTGATGTGCACAGGTACAAATGCTGGGTACAGGTACAACTTTGTACAAACAATATATACAGAATTAGGGCTATCTCTACCTAGAAAAATGCCAGTTTCTGTGCAGTACATTAGGATCCTAATACATGGTTGGTTTCCCTTAGTTCCCAAGAGACTAAAGGCTCAATTATTTTACATCAAGATCAAGTAAACATACCAAATACGGAAGACGAAACTTTGGACCTAGAAGCTGAAATAAGGTTTCAGGAAACTTTAGAGATCTCTAATTTTTCTGCTACTGGAAATGTGAAATCTGGAATAATTCTACTGGAAAGACAGAAAAATAGAAGATTATAAAGAATGTATTCTACTATAGGCAATACCCTGGCAAGGAAGGAATTAAACTAGAAACATCAAATTGTTAATGCAGCTTAAAGTTTTGCCATGAGGTGCTAGGGAGGAGATAAGGAAGAATTTGATTTAATGCAGACTGTTACAGGACATACTGATAACCACCATTGTGGTTTTACTCAGAGTTTAATGGCATTTTTCATTTAAAGCAATAACTATGAACTTTATTGTGTTGTGGAATATAAAGATTTTTTGTTCAAATATACAGTTTACAGACAACCTGGAATCATAAACATTAAAATGGCACTTAGACTGAACAGTGCCACAAAGGCCAAAGTGAAGGTGTTAGAGTGCAACACAATTTCCTAGGTTCTACATAGGCAGGTTGAGACACTGTCCTTTCCATTCACCTCTACAATCACTATCTGAAAGTAGGATTTTTCTGAGGCTAAGTCAACTGAACATCAAATATAATGTAAACTGCCTGGAAAATTTTACCCTGGTGCTGTATTTCTTATAGCACCAAGGTTAAAAATCTGAGTTTGAAGTGAAATATATTTCTGAAAGATAAACTCTCGAGTTAAAAATTTCAACTTACCTATCACTAAGGAATTTTTATGAAGTTAATTACTTTTGCAGATTAAAGGGCAAGTCCTACTTTAAGTTTTCAGCTCCTAATCACTGGGTCATTTCATAGCTTTGCTGCCAGATTAATGAATCTCTGTAGGGTAGTTTCTGCCTGTATAGGTACCTCTGGACAGTGATAAATCACTTAACTTTTTTTTCCCCCTTCTTTTTCTCCACAACCCAAACACATTACATGCCTTTAACTTGAAGTATATTTCCAGTTTTCAGCTCATCTTGAATGCTAATGTCCAAACATGATCCAATCTTTCAGCATCCTCTCTGAATGGGCATCATAACAGGAACAGGCTCACCTGTGCAGCCCTCTTAGTCCTACTTAATACCCCTCTTTACTGATCCAGGGCTTGTGGTCACTCATGCTCATACCACCTCAGCAGCCACTTGCGCTCATTTCATTATCTATCACAACAGCCTCCTCCCCTTTATGCCCCATTTCTCCTTCATTTCCACCTGCTTTTCCTCCAGGTCCTTCCCACTGCGGATACATGCCAGGACATGCAAGCCCATGCTATATCAGGAAGCCTCAATTTAATGAAGTTTGCAGTTTCTCAGTTTTCAGATTAGGTTCTGAACTGTACGCCATGCCTTTTCTGTTCAACCTAGGACCCATGGAAACTGATGGAAATGTTCCTGCTTGTAATTTCAACTCTACAGCTTATTGCTCTAAAGTGAAAAGAGTTTGACTAAAGACTGCATAAATTAAACATTTGCTTGCATCTAGCAGCAGTTACACAATGAAGGAAAGCCTGTGCTGAGCTGTTCAAAGTGACGCTTCATTGATTTAAATTCAAACCTCCTTATATCCTATATAAGATATTTTATTCTTACTTTGTCTAAGTAAAAGGACTTCTGCTAAAGATTTTTTCATCCTACAGCTCCAGGGCTTTGAAATCATATCCTGTATGTTTTGTCTCTATCAGCAGTTTCCCTGTGTCAATCTACAATGAACTACAGAAGCCACTTATACCAGAGACTGTTCAAGTCATTCTGAATTTGATTGGCATATTCTGATCTCCCTGGTTTTGTTAAGCAAGTTGAACCTTAATAACACACTGAGAAGATGAATGGGCTAATGAAGCAGATTGCACGATCTGCTTCGTTTCTTACAGGTAAAGTTCTGAACCACTGACAGCAAGAGGATTTCCCCTTCCCCCCCATTCTCCATGGTTACTTTTTGCTCTTGGTGCAATTCTTTGCTATGCAGCTGTCTGGCTCTGTGCTAGCTACGTACTGAAGAAAAATAACATCTCAGTGTAATGCTGATGGTTAGCTTTTTGTGTAATTAAAGAAAAGAAAAAATAACTTTCCCTCATTTCACTTCAATATTACAAAGAACATTTTAAGTGCATTTCCACACTAAATGGATCCTTAGTCTGAAACAGTACACCAGTGGTTCAAAGGATGCAGAAAATATTTCCACAGTACAACTGTGTACAGCTTATTTTTACCCAGGGGAAAAGCATTGTGGGTGAAGTGTAGTTACTTTCGATGTACTATAGCCCTTGACTGTATGTCACGTTGCTTGCACTGTGCTGCCAGGTGGAATATAACATTGTTATAATGCTAGATTTAAGGCTTCTGTACTAACTCAGAATGACTAGGGGTTTGTTTTGGTTTTGTTTTTTTTTTTTTTTTTTTCAGCACTTAAACTATTCCCTTACTATCCCAGAAGAGATTAGTAGCTGGTCATTTAACTCTCTCCTCCCTGTTTTTTTTTGTTTGTTTGTTTGCTTTTGGTGTCCCCCCCCCCCTACAAACACAGGGGAAGTTTCACTATGTTTTACACAAGACAGAGAGGAATAAGCCCTCCATGCTGATGACACATCCTCATGCCATCTTGTCAAGGTGACCGGGGCTTTCTGGCTTCTAGCCTAGGCAATGGGCTCAGGGTTAGCAATGAAGTGTGAGTTTTTGAAAGGAAGGAACCTTCCTGGAGCTCACAGCAGAATGACCTTTGTATAATGACAGGGTCTAAACCTCACATTTGCATTAAGGCTCTCTCCCAGTGCATAAGGCTAGCCAGCTGTTGGCTTAAGGAGGCCATTGTGCAGTGCCAGAGGCAAAAGTACATCCATCCGTCATCAGCCAAAGCTGGCACAGCCTGCAGTTTGGAGGCACCGAGTATGTGATGCCCTTTTTGGCAGCCCCAGGTATCTTCCCCATAGGAGGCTTTCCAGAAAAGGCTCCATTGCAGTGGAACATGGGATTTACAGGCAGCCCACACATCAACTTGATTCATCATCATTAAGGTTCAGGCTTCCTATAGACTGTAACATAGCTGCACAGAGCCAGGGCAGGGACTTCATGACTTCAGCCTGCTCCTTCTCCAAACACTCCTACATCCTCATAGTGATGACAACACTTGGAACAATTCTAGAGGTACTCAAACACATTGAAAGAGAACCCCAAGAAGGAGAAGATCAAAGGAAAGTCTGTCAAGCCACTTCTTCCTTTCTAGCACTCAGCACAAGGAAGGGTGGAAAAGAAAGGTCTCAGTTATTAGAAGGCTTCAACATCAAAATTCTTATGAGAAGACTTTTTTTTTTTTAAAGTTCCAGGAAAAAGACATGAAAAAAAGATGGAGAAGAAAGCTTACAGTGAAGTGACTGGCGTAACTCTAGATGTACACAAAGTCACATTTTTAAAGAACGCTAAGTATACAGCATCAAAGCCATGATGTTAGAAAGCAGCATGCATTCAAATAGTTAAAAACAACATCAAAAGACAGACTAAAGCTAATGGATGTTCCAAAGGCAACCTTAATTCTAACAGATCCTCAATTTATTGTGTTTGACTCTCAGCTTCACTAGTACTGTTTGAAATCAGTTGTCTTTTTTTTTGGTGATAGTTCCTGGATTTTAAAAGAGGACATTAAAAATCCAAAAATTCTATCATGTGGCACATGAAATATCAAGTTAATCAACAGCTTTAAGCATCTGTGATTCATTACACAGATTTCTAACACTTATGCTAATGGAGTAGCTGACAGCACTAATACGCTGTCATTTTCTATGAGGAACAACATTATAAGCAACCAGGCATTTTGCTAGTAGGTTTTCAGGTATTTACCGAGTGCAGAGGTATCACAAAGCTCAACTACATATACCCAACCTGAAACACCCATGGACATAATTCATCCTACTCCCCCATCACCAATTTGATCTCAGTTTCTTCCCAACCTCCCAGACCTTCTTTTCAATTTTGTGATCCTCCTTTCCCTCCTAGCTTCAAACCAGTCCCCACACCAGCTTATTGCAGCTTCCTACTCATACCGGCCTCTCTTCTTCAGGTCAGATTCTTCCATTCAACTCAATCCACTACTAAAAGCTTCTTTTCAGTTTCCTCTAGCTCAGCATTTGTCTCTCCTCAAACAAATCAGACCATCCCCTCCTCCATTCCATCGTGGTGTCTATGAAAGGAAGGCAAACTGGAGAGTTCAGCAGAGACCATGAGAATCAAGGCTCCCTTCTCCTCATCCTAATTCTAGCTGAGGGTGGCTGAAATCAATTATTTATAGGGCAGGTCCTTTAGAGCCCCTATAGTTTGCAGCTGGATGTGATCAGTGGGTGTAGCCCCAGTCAAGGCATACATGTTCTAACAAGAAGGGAGACTTTTCACAGTAGTATATTGGGATATTTTTAGTGGCTAAAATTGTCATCTGTACTGAACTGCTTACTTCTTAGAAAGAGCAAAAAATGCCCTTATCTCTTCTTATAATAGCCATGTTTCCCAAAGTTTTCGTATAATGGGCCTTGAAGACAGAACTGTTAAAAAATCACTGAAAGGTGCTATTGTGGACAAACATACTTTCCTCAAGCCTCTTTGCTGAAAACGTTGCAGCCATTTTGGCCGAACTCTTTAAAATCATCCATCTGAGGGCAGTAACTGCTGAGGGTATAAATCAAGCTAAACGGTTAACTTTCAGCTATGTTTTAATTAGTAGAGAACAAGGTCTTACAATGGAAAGAATCAGGGAATAAGTGACTGTAACTGCGTACAGCTCAGTAACAAATGGGCTAACAAAAGAAAGTACTGTGAGAAGAATATGAATAATGTGTTTTACTGCTTTCTCTTCTCCCAGAGTCTCCCACTAGCTTCAGAATAAGCTCCTCCTGCTGCCTTCCTCAGGTGTTACTGAGTGCCTGGGAAACAAATAAAGGACTGAATGAAAACATGGACTGTGCTGGACAGTCTGGCTTGACAGCATGCTGCAGGTTAAGGAGAACAGCTGGAGCAGAGTGACAGGCTGATGGGAACAGTCAGTCATTTTGCTGTTCAGACTGCAAGGCACTACAGAACTTAAACAGATCAAAATGTAAAGAGACAGCAGTACCTATGGGGTATACAGACACCATGTTTATAAACAACCCTTACTCTCAGGCGTGGCCAACTGCACAACCTTACGGCAGGATATTCGCCTGAGGTTGAACTGCTCTAGAGCTTGCAAACCAAATTTTAACCCTCCTTGTAGAGAATTGAGCCCTATAATACTGTCCTGATTTCACTGATGCTTGCTTGTTTGGCTCATGTAAAACTCAGGTAATAGGCTGCTCAGATAAGGGAATAAGGATCCGCTTGCACCTTCACAGACCTAGTAACAGGGAACACCAAACCATGGTTTATATAGTTAAGGTGATCTGTAGAATAAATTTGCTTCTTAGAAATTCAACTGCTAATTAAAAAATGGCCAACTGGGCAAAACAAAAAGGAAAACAACCAACGAACCCCAAAGCTCCCTTCTCTGCAGAGTTAACTAAGCAAGTAAAAGCTGCCTAGAGCACCAAGTTACTGCTGAAATTGCTTGACTGAAGTCAGCCAGCCAGCCGTTAAACCCAGCTGATGGATCCCGATTGATCAAGCTGCCTCCTACAGCTTCTTTCTGAACTGGAAAATGCTGATACAGGAACTTGAATTTATATTCTGGTAAGGAAGCTGCCGAGCTGCTGATGTCTTAATTGACCTGATATTTCTTGTCATAGGCAACAAAAACTCAGTGAGAGTACAGGTGGTCTCCTTTCCAGAGAACCGTACCCATGTCCATGCAAAGGAGATTCTGTGTTAAGAGGGTTACTGGCCTGATCCTGATGACAGCTTCCTTTTTCCCAAATAGTCAAATGGACAAGGTCCTCTGTCAGACAATGTCTTGATTGTAAAATGGCATATAATTTACAGCTGAAGCTACCTCCAAATTGGCGGAGTCTCAGTCAGCTTTGTAAGCCTTAACAGTATCTGCACAAGAGCGATTTCAGATCTTCTGGGCATCCAGGATGTTTAGACCCATGTCCCCAAACATGTGACAGAGCATCCAAAAAACTTTCTTCCAACTTGGGCTTTTCTGATCAAGTCCACTGTACCGTTTCACTCTAATTTCAGCTAACCAGGATTTCAGGTAAGCTGACTAATTTTGCCTGGATTTGTCTAATTTGCCAGATGTCTGTAGGCAACAGATCTACGAGGCAGGTAGTTTAGGCAGAGAGTTGGAGAGAGGAGTTATATTGCTTAAAGCCATTTCCATTAGCTTTATCTGCTTCCAGCCCTTAGCGTTCAAGTGCAGGCTGCCTAATTGCCTGTGTTGTCTATCAAAAGTGGCCTTGACTTTGCTTTAAGCACTGACTTTGTTTTTGGTTTAGACAGCAAGAATGCTTTAGAGCTGCAGTGAAGGCTCCCTCAGTGGGTTAACATCTGGATAGGGTACCCACAGGGTAGCTGGCAGGCAGCTGTGTAGTGAAGCAGAACATGTGTTTATGGCCACTGACAGCGACTGCTCAGTCATGTTAGTGCAAACACAACCAACAGACTTCTTGGGAACAACACATATGATCAGGCATAATGTGCAAAAATGTATGCTTTATTTTAACACCAAAACTCTTAGTATGAAGCTGAGTACGAATTCTTCTTGTAAACAAGAAGTCTATGTGACTTAAAATGGTGTCACTTAGATGATCTGAAATTTGGTCATGAAAACTGGAATTTCTATATGCGGAGAAGAATGCTACAGCATCAGAGCCCATTTTTATCCTGGTAGAACTGTAATAACAGCCCTTCAGATTACTGTTGATTGTATCATTCTACAAAAGGTACCTTTTTTTTTGGATGAAATTTCTCTTGCTTGATCTCAGACAGAAAGGGAACAGTAAAAATCTGTTCAGTCATTTTAATGCCATCAATGAATCACCAAAACTAATGATGACTTTGAAACATGTTAGATGTGCAGGTCTGTGAGGAATTTATTAGGACAATATATCTCTTATGCCCCAGTTATTTCATTGACTTTATTTTTATAGGAAAGAAAATCAGGAAAAGTAGTAATGGTTCACTGACTATAATTGACCAAAACCCCACAATAAAACAAATCCAGACTCCCAAAACATTGAAATTATCTCATTTATCTTAAGGAAAAAAAAGTCAAAAGCACAAAAAAGCATTTTGGTCAAATTTGATGTTACAAAACATTTTTATATTTATTTAATATCATGTTCTCCTACTCTGTAGTTATACTGTATATTTTCTGAAAAAATAATATGCAAACAGATTATTGCATAACACATCTCTTCCAAATTAGCCCAGAAATATTCACTAAATTAATTTTTAACACAATAAGAAAAGTGTTTTAATATTTTATGTTTAAATTCCAGAGAGTTTTATCACATAAGTTATTCTGTGGAAAGCAGCACCTATTTACTTCTTTGTAAGCCATTATGAAGGTGGAACTAGCCTCTCAGACAAAATAACAGAGGTGATTAAAACACAAGCTGAATGAAGAAGCTCACTGAGTGGGTTCTTGCAGAGTGAGTAGTTCACTTGGCTGTATGGGTGGAATATTTTGCATAATGGTCTACAGACCTCCTAGGATTTTGCTATTACAGAATATACATACACATAGTGCTGAGACACAGAGGAGTGGTATTTCACATTATGTCTATTTTTAGGGCTCACTGTCTATGTGGAATGAGTAAAAGTAATAAAAGAAAATAATTATTAAACAGAAAATATTTCATTATGCAAACAAAGAAAAATACTGTATTTTAGTTTAGAGACAGTTCAAGCATATACAGCATATACATAATAAAGCTCAAGCATTTCTGTTTTTGTATTAGCTAAAGAAGCAGTCATGAAAAAACTGTTGGATATTGGCTTAAAACTTGACAACCACCTAGTGCATTCTTCTTGCTCACCTTTTAAAAATACACAATCTGAGATGGATACATTGCACTGCTGGAGTTTACAATATATATTTCAAATTTACAAAAATACAGAAAAACAAGATTTCTTGCACTCAGATACTGAGCATTAACCCTTTGAGTACTAATTCCCACCTGCAACACTGCAGAACACATTCATCTGACTTACATGTTTTTATAACATTCTAACAATTATAATTGTCATCTTTATGTACACTTCTAGGAAATGAATTCCTACATATTAAAAAAAAAAAAAAGGCAGAGACTAAGAAACTGCTAATAACAGAAAAATAATGGTGTGAAGTATGTGAAGATTTCTGCAACATATACACAGAGAATCGCAGACTGATGATCTCTCAAGGGAATTTTGTATTTCCTCTCTGCAGCCATGTAGCTATTACATAAGCCTGTGTTAAGACATGACAGCAAACTTTCTCATGTGGCCATACAGAATTGTACTTTTTCTCTCATTTATGGATGCACAGCTCACTTTCCACTGTAGACATTTTTCTCTCAGCTCTATGCTCCTATTCACTTTCTGCAATCCACTATTATTCTGCACTCTTCCTATTTGAAAAAAAGCAGTTTCATTTCATATAGGAATAATTGTGATGCAGTTCTGTACTGTGAGTTGATGCTTTGTGTCCAGATGTTCATGGAAACATGAAAAAAATTCTTGCCAAGAGCCTTGTTAATAGAGAATGGTACTGACCCTACAATTCAGCAGAAACCATGAACGTAAAGAACTTCTCTGAAAGTCAAATTTGCATTAGAGGATGAAGACTATCTGAAATTTGCTAGGAGGGGAAATGGATTTTCAGAAAGCAACTGGTGAAACTAATAGATGGACTCTAAGAAGGTGTGTTTTTGGAAAATGATTGAACTTTCTCTTTCCTGATAACTGTGGACTACATTGATCATGTAACTAAATAGACAATATCATATATACAGTGTCTCTGAACTAGAATAAGCTATTTTAAGAAAATAACTGTAGTCCTCAAAGAGTTAATGATAAAACTGCTCTATCTTAACAGATGTGGAAAGGTTATCGTGAAAGAGCTTACAGATTTGTTCAAAAGGCATACTTTACAAAGAAGTGTAAAACTTGTTGAGACAATTGCTATTACACCGCACAGTGTCACATACAATGAGTAGTGCATGCTCTGTAAAGACATTAGAGTGGACCCTTATCAAAGCTATCATATAACCTTATACAAAGGATTGTGCCACTTAAACTAGTGCAGAGTGATTTTTTTTTCCTGTAGATTTATAATGCTCTAGATTAATATCAATAGGGTTTTTCACAGCCTTGTACAACACTTTTTTTTGTTCTTTTTTTAACACGTGTAACACTAGAAAACAGCAAATGGTATATCCTGACATATGTCATGCAAAATACAACCAATACAGCACCATAGATGTAACAGAGACATTATCTAGCACTTCTCTCCAACAAGAAAAAGGACAGAACAGAGACTGTACATTACACGACTTTACAGGCCATATGCTACAGAAGATCTTTAGAGGCAGTATCACTTTTGTAGATCTAAAAAGCTGTAATTTTATAAAATCCTGTTTATCATTTCTACCACAGTCACTTCTGATTAAAATTCATGGCACAGTAATAGTATTTGCTACAAAAATAAATAAGTAAAAGTTTAAGATGCTGATATGTTTATAAAAAGTGTCTGAATTACTACAGAACAAAAGTGAAAACAATGAATGAAAATTATGTATTTCTAAAGAAATGTTGTTCTGTGTAACAAAAGGATATTGCCTCTCATATTCAATTGTCTAGACTTCATTTTCTAATTACCTTTCAGAATAATTTTATAACGTTCTTTTAAAAATAACTTCACTTTAAAACTGTCACTATCTCTCTCTTTTAGACTCATTCAGAAAATGGAAATAAAGATGGAAAAGCTGTACAATTTACTGATGAGCTACACAAATAAAGTAATCTTATTTAGTTTGGAATAAAACCAAAGATAATGAGGGTTTAAGAGAAAAACACGTTATGATGGCCCATGAACTACACAGTAGTTTCATTTTTCCAAGGGCCAGTTTTGATATTTCCTGTACTATCTGAGCTGTATATCATGGCTTCATGCACATTTCCCTTGAGAATTCCGTTGTGATTTGTCGTATTAAATGGCAATGACTGTGTCCGTGGGTGCATTTCAAAATGAGCTGGATGGTGCACAGTGTCACTTTCTGGCATTTTAGTACAACTATATATTACAGTACTTGCATCGCTACTTTCGGGCTGGTTGACCGTAGGATATGGATCGCTTTTTGAGCAGCAGGCCCGTCTATGACCTGACTGGCTATCATGTGTACTGTGGGGACTGTCTGTATGTGAGCTGTGGATGCTGCCATCAATACTTGAAGGAATGTGATAGGCATATTCTCTTTCACCTGCAGACCTATGCCGACTGAAATAACGTGGCTTAGTTCTGCTTTTCAGACATCTATGAATGTGCATATTGGGTCTGAAGGTTCCCTCGTTGTGGACATGAATATGAGCTTCATCATCAAGTAGGTGATCACAGTGCATTTTTGCACAACATGGTGTCACAGGCGAAAGGCAATTAACATGATTTTGAACTGCTTGTAGGTTAGTAAGTTTGCAGTGGCTGGCTGCTGGATGATTAAACACAGCTGATTTGTTGGGACATGGTGATTCCTGAAGACAAGGTGCATGAACTTGAGTGTCACCATTGACATTCACCTTTGGGCGCACATTAACTTGGACTGAATAGGTGTTTCTTCTAGATGGGCAACAGGACCACCAGCAATGCCACACATCATCTCGCTTTGCACAGTGATGGATCAAGATGAAAAGCCCCAAGGTCACACAAAAGGCTCCGTAAAGACAGCTAAATATCATATCCAAGAAATGACCTTGAGATACTGCAAGTGCTCCAAAGGTCCAAGTGGCAGTAAACAGGAACAAAGTGAATGCTGCGGCTCGAAGCTGAGCCTTAAATGAATGCTCATTTTCCAATAAGGAAGAAGAAATCATGGAGCAGGTAGCCTGGGGAACGGACATAGAGTCTGTAATATGACCACGGCCCACCTCAGTACTTGGCATTCTCGGGGGATCTTCTGTCTTTTCCTTTAACTCATACTTGCGTTCAGGATGGCGCTTCAGTTGCACGTACGTGCAGAGAAAGTAAACACAGGTAACTAGCACAATGAATGCTACTGGCCCGTAAAAAGCACCAAGACTAGGCTCCCATGCCATCCAGCAACTGAAAACAACAGAAAAAGAGAGTCAAGAACATTTTATAGCCCACATTAGATGTGATGGACAACTGACTGATGTGAAACTGGGCTTTCTGACTAACTTGTACGACCCAAGAAGTTTGGGTATGTTCCCTGTGGAGAAATGGAGTGTGTCTTTAATACCAATTAAGCTGAGGCATCATTTTCATATTTTTTAACAGAACAAAATGTCTAGTGTAATTTACAGGATATTAAAGCTGAAAATTTCCAAGAAATGTAGGTCAGTTTAGAATCTAGAATTGCAGTGAAATAAGACCATTTATGTCAACTCTTTTTTTTCTACTATTAAAAATATCAGCGCTAATACATTGATTAAAAAGCAAATGAGGCATAGTTTATACAATCTGTGTGAGGAACAGAAATGTACATGGTTTGTATCAATGAACATTGATACAAACTCTTAAGCATGAAGATCTTCCTTACAGTATTTTCTTGTTGCCAAAGTAGAGAACAGCCTGGGTAATAAGAGAGGCTGAAAAAAGGCTTTCAGTTGAACGGTCACCACTTTCTGCAGTGAGCGGACCCAAAAGATATATGCCATTTTTTAATTCTCCACTGATTCTGAAATTCCCGGCAGTTAATTTACATCAGTTTGAATGGCCTCAGAAAAATAATAGGAATTGATGGTCTCACTGTGATATGCTGGTAGCATAATATTATTGTAACATGGATCATTATTTGCTAGGCTTTAAATAATATAACTGTAACTATTTTAGACCAGCTTGAAGTAGTTCACAGGCCAGAATGAGCTGAATAAGCCTCAGCCAGCTGCATAATTTATTAGCAGTCTAACAGGACTGTACTGAGGATGAATGATCTAATCAAGTAAACATGGCGGAGGAAAACACTTCTGGCTAATGAAATCTCAGATGGAAACTGGGAGAACTTGAGTCAGAGGGAGAAGGAATATTTGCTTAGGTTTTACTCTTTTCTATGATCTGCTTTTAGCCATGGTTACAGACAGGGAACTGAGCTGGTGGTATAAGCTAGTACAGCTGTCATTAGGTTCTTATACTCCTAATATTGCATGGATTTCTGGAAAGAGGAGTAAGTTACTTTCCTTATCTGTTGGACTAGGACAAGAAGTAATGGGCTTAAACTGCAGAAAGAAAGACTTAAATTAGATTTTTCAAAAAGTTTCCTAGCTATTAGGACAATTAGGATAATAAGCTGTTGGAATAAAGTGTGGTCTATCCATTATTGGAGCATTTAAAGCACCTCAGATAAATAACTGTCAGGAGTGGTTTGGATATAGCTAATTTCCCACTGCGTCAGAAAGACAGACCAGGTGATCTGTCATGATCCATTCCAGCTCTAAAAGTGACACCGTGTGACACTTCATACTCATTTAGGTTTGTGTGATTGGTTTCAGTCCCTCCAATACAGTGAGGGACCTTCTGGTATCACATTCTTGTCAAGCCAGGAATCATCTACCACACACTATAAAAAGGGCAGAATGAATTTTTTTCTCCCAGGCTACGAACCTGTCAGCTAAAAAGAGGCAGTCTCACTGGGTATTTATCACAAGAAACTGCAGAATAACTACTTTAAATTTTAAAATGTGTGTTTAAACAAAAACATACACACATTTATTAATGAACTTAGAGACAATCCAAGGAGTATTTATCTTGCTGTCAGACATGCACAGGAAAAGATTCCCTGAAAATTATCCGTGAAAAGATTGGAAAGTTACTACCAATATTTAATTGGATAAGCAGAGAGCACAAAGGTACATCAATACTTGAATTACATTTGGATGATGCATATTTGATGCAAGGTGGAGAATGAAATGCTCCCCAGTGGAATAGTCTCTTGGGATGCTCTTATTTCAAGTGGAATCTGATTGTGGATTGCTTAAAAAAACAGTTCCGTAAAAAACAGTTCAAGTTTATGCATCTACATTTACTGTACTAATACTATTAAAAATGAATAAGGCATATAACCCACTATGCTGTTGTTGAATTAGAACCTGTCTTTTTACTCAGTCTTATAACCATCCCTTACCTGTGCCTTGTTTTTTGTACAGACTGTGGTACCAGGTATTGATTTGCTATGAGTAACATGATCAAGGAAGTATAACCTCTGTAACTGTGCTAAAATGAAAAATGTCTCACATTTATGAACATAAATAATTGAGTCTTTTAATATACTGTTGATTATAAGTGATTGTCTAATTGGATAAGTTTGAATAAATATATGAATACTAGTTGGGCCCTAGGCGGAGCAGTTAGCCATGTTATGTACTAATTTATTACTAGAATTTAAATTTCAATTACCTATAAAAATGCCTTTAAGGAGCCAAATGCTCACTTACAAACCATTCTCCTTTGTTTCCACTTTTCTTACCCAGAACATAACTAGTTTCAAATCTATTACAATAGATGCTCAAGGCAGTAACTAAGAGCGATGTCCTCCAGAGTACTAGTGCTGGCAGAGTACGAATGTATCCATTAGTGTGCCAGTCATTGCCATGCTGATCATTCACACAGAATGTATTTAATTTAGCAGTCTGATTCATTTTCTACTACACTTTTATGGAAAGACTTATTGTACTTTATTGATATCTTATGTTTCATGCCAAGAATTAATAATAATGTGATGCCTGGACAGCTTGTGGAGGTATAGTGAACACTAACACACTAGCGGGCTATGTCAGGATGGCAAGACATTGTGACGAACATTTCCAGTTGGTGAAAATCCAAAATAATTGGTTTTTGAGGCATTGAGGTGGAGGAGGGGGAGGAGGGATTTTTGCTTGTTGTTTTTTTCACATAATTATTTGTAAATTACTTTAAGTCATCTGAAGGATATAAAATCAAAGTAGATAATGAGTTGAAAGTATTTAATTAATTAGTAGCTCCATTAAATATGCTATCCATTAGGTATTTCTAACATCCTTTCATTTACTTGGATATAAATGAGGAATAATTCTGTAAATGAAAAGTGATTCTTTTGACCATAATAGAGTCAAATTGGTAGAAGTAAAGCAGCAAGCCCCAGAATAAGACACTGCTCTTTCATAGCTATTATTTAATAAAATTTCATAATAAACGTAATCCCAAATGGCATGTTTGTACCCTTTATGAAGTCAGTTACATTTATTGGCATAAGAAGAAGAGTATGTTTTCCTTAAAAGTTTTATAATAGTTCAATAATTTCTAATAATAACCATACTTACTATGGTGCATTGCCTTCAATCCCATAATTATTGATATTGGTTGCTGCTGTAATCCCGCATATAATAAAAGGAACTCCGCCACTGATCAGGTAAAATCTGTTGAGAGATAATAACTGATATTTTAATTTGCCTGACTTGTAGTCGAATACTGCTTTTAAATAATTGTACCTTCTTGAAGTATCTTGAGTATACAATATTGCTGAAACATGAAATGTGTCCCTAAAACCAGAAAAGCAAAGAATGAAGTATTGTCACAATAAACAGTACACTTTATGAATTAAACAGCAGAAAGCTTAATATTTAATATTTATATGAACCTACTTCTAACAATCTCTTATGTCTTTAGTAAATGTAGTTACTATTGCAGTCATATGAAGAACAAAACCTTGTCTAATGAAAGAACCTACATCCCAAATAAAGTTATTCCACTCACCTAGATATTTATATTTAATAGTTATTAAATATGTAAGCATTAGAAATAAAAAATATTCAGACAATATTCAGTGTCTTTAACCTGAAAATGTTCTCAGGGAAATTCAGTGAAATCACAGAAACATTTTCCTAACTTCTGGATGACAAAAGAAATGGAGTTCAGTTAGGTAAAGAGAAAAGGGGCAGTCCACTTGGAATTTATTTTTTTTTTTCTGCACAGAAGAGCTGTCTAGAGAATTAAATATGCCTTTGCATATACCACACTTTTCTTCCCTCATTCAATACCCAGCCTTGCAAATGCATTAAAATGTGAGTGCCTCTAAGGCTTCAGCAAGATCTCATAAATATCCAAGAAGAGCGTTAACCTAAGTGTTAATCTTTCTGTCAAGAGTTGTATTCAAAGACTGAAAGCCCATAGTTTTGCACACCCCTTTAACTGGTTAAATGCCACTGAACTACGTGGAAGCAGCAGTCATGCCAATGTACGATAATTAGGGTACATTAAAGTCCTAGGGGATGTCTCACTGAAGCAGCATTCATATGTCCAAATTCAGCAAAATAAAACATCATCACATTTTCCATTTATATAAGCAAACCACAAAATTATGCATGGAGCACAGCACTTCCACCACTGCGGTCTCCAAGGTGGACAGCACTGGCTCCATGCATGTGAGGCTGCAGCTGGAAGAAATGCTGCTCAGTGACGAAAGGGAGAATGTTCCACACACCTAGAAGCTCAGATGGTTCTCTGAACATCCTGACTCATCTCCTGCTTTAACCAATGCTTTTCTGTCAGTAGACAAAATTAGTTTCTTCTCAATCCACTCCTCTGGTGCGGGAAATAGTATGTAGGGATATGGATGGTTCCCAATCACCACTATTATGTTGTCCATTAGGAATAAAAAAAAAACAACTGATAATGTGTGGGACACATTCTGACCAGAATCTGGCCACTAGTTTTCTAAAATGTGTCATAAATATTGGGAAATTTCACAGTCATTGCAAGGCAGGATTTTTACAGAAACAGAGATATGGTAAGATTAAATAAATCAGTATTTAAATCAAACCCAGAATTAGTGATAGAATTTCTTAACCTCTTTCCCCTGCCTCTGTGAAGCAGAATTAGAGGCCAGGGCCCAGAAAATTTCATGTTAACATTTACAGTCAATCTTTGTCCTAATGGTCTGAGCTGTAAACAGAGCAGAGAAAATAATCCTCCACATTCATCAAAAAGCCCTTCAGATTTTATGACTTCAAAGTCATTAAATATATATTTTTTCTTCAAACTTGGCTTATTCTGTAGAGCTCAACAAATTCCAATGAACAAGCTGCCTCCTTACAAAATCCATTCATTCACTGCAGCTTAATGATTGTACATATCTTTTGACTTGAGCATGTTGAATAAGCTAGCTTAATAGCTTATTATTATTTTTAACAAAGACATGTTCAATGACATTTTTGAAATTCAGGAAATGACTAGGGTAAGCAATGAGGCACAGAAAACTTAATCCCAATTTATCTAAGAAATAGTAAAGAGCAGAAAAATAGGGATACAGAAGCAAGTATAGGAAACTGCACTTCAAACTCATCTGAAGTGATTACAACATAGAATTTCCCCACAATGCAACCTATAATTTCATTTTTTGCAGTGCCACCACTTTTCACAGACTGGATATATACGTTTAAATCATATCCTTATCTAAAGACTCATACAAGCCAGTGTTTGGGTGTTAGACAATCTACTTAATCTCTCACACTTTTAGCAGGCTGCTGATTGCCGCAACAGTAGCGTCAGATGTTTTGGAAGCACTTCGCTACACAGTGCTTCAGAAATATGGCAAAATCTAGCCAAATGCCTTTCCTGGCTTGTTGCTAAGAGAAAGAAAATACACTCTAGAAATGACATAAGGTGAAGTCAAATGGTTTCAGTGTACCCAAGGTGCACTGTACTGATATCCAGCACAGGACACTGCTGGATAGCAGCACACTAGGGAAAAAAAAAAGTAAAATAGCAAATAGAAATGACAGTGTATACAAATGATTCTTCATTGGTGGATTTGGGATTCCTGAAGGGTGAAGGGAAAATAAATCTGCCAAATAGAAGAAAAGTCAGCAAGAGAGGAACGGGATTAAAATAGAGCAAACAGAAAAAGAAAAAAATCAAAGAAATAGAAGTGAAATTGTAAAAGTGGGAGTGCATACTCTTGCCCATTTATGTGAGCTCATGTATACCATAAATAGTATATAGAGGAGAAAAGACCACACTAGAAAAAAAGAGACCACTCACAAAAGAGAAGAAACATTCTTCAAAAAGATCTATATACATGTTCATCATGAAGAAGTACACTTAAAATTAAGAAAATTAGACCTGTCTTTCCAAACATTAGTTTCTATGTCATCATTAGTTTTTATAAATTTATTCTTTTTCTTCGAGATGAGATTATTAGGACAAATAATTTTGAAGAAAAAGCTGAAGTGCAATTGACAGGGCATGAATGAAAAGTGAAGAAAATGCAGATAATAAAGAGCTATGCTTCATACTTTCAGAAAATCTTTTCTTAATGAATCACAGTGCTTCATAACATTAATTAATTTAGCTTTACAGCCCCCTGTGTGGTCAATAAATATTATTATCTCTGTAGCACAGATGAGAAAACAAGCAAGGAAAGATTAAATGTTTTTGGCCACACAGAAAATCTGTTTCAGAAGGAGACTTCTTAATTCCCATCCTAAGTTTAAACACAAGGCGCCTCTCTTACTGTAAATGAAGGGACTGGGCAAATCATGGCATCCAGGAGTTTGTCTCCAAGCCCAAGAAACATGACTGCCTCTCTGTAAGTTCAAGCAGGAGCAAGAATATAATCTTATCTGAAGAATGCCCTGGTTAAGGTAGTTCCCTCCCAGTACTCACTAAGCCTTGCCAATGACTGACTGACTCTTACCCCCTACAAAGCCTGATGTGCGGAGGTTCTGCTGCTTTTACTGCTGCAGCCAACTTTCAGTGTCTTTCAGCCACACAAGAGCAAAAGTAAGGGGCGATGCTCCTGTCTAGTAATGTTCATTCACAGAGCAATATAATAAGCAGCATCATAAGGATGAAAGTTGTAGATTGAACAAGCACGTGCTTTTCAGCCATCTTTTTTGCTTCCTCAAGTATATTTTGCTTTTTTTTTTTTTTTTTTTAAATAATTATAAACCTTTTTCCTTCACTGTTTGCCTAATTTATATTTACTGCTCCCTCTCAGGACTGTCTTTTGGTTTTAAAGCTTTAAAGGTGTATATCCTTTGGTTCAGTACCCAGATTTTGTCTTCCAAATACCTTTTCTACTTCTGAGTTAATTTTCTAATTTTTCTCATTAAGCCAGTGGGCTGTCTCCTCTTCATAAAACAACATGCAGTAACTCAGGACCCAGAGCCAATTTCATCTACTTGTATTATTCTTCTACCACACGAGAATGCAAACAGTGGTACTCAGACTACCAGCAATGAAACTCTGTAGGCAGTAGTAAGAAGACAGAAGAACCGTGCTCTGACAGATGTAACCGTTATGATGGCATGAGCTAAGTTGGCTTTAGTTGAGACAGCCATGCATGCAAATCTTTAAAGACTGGGAAACCACAGGGAGGAAATTAAAACTTTTTTCAGCTAAAATTTGATCTTGACAAGTGGTTAATTTATATAATATATTAAAACTGTTTTACAGGGGAAACTGTAAACTATCTGTGGGATTATTTGGGGCTTTGGAGCAATTGCCAAGCTGTTGCTTCAATAGCCCTCAGGAAGAGTTTTAAAAATTTGTATATTGTTGTTGCTGGCCACCCAGGGATGTCCTGATGATTCCTAGCAGGCTTTCACATCAGCATACATTTATTTACTGAAGCTTACTCTATAACATCTTCACTAATATTGTTACACAAGCTAATTAGATTAAAGTTAGCCTGGTAGCCTCAGCATGCTGCACTTGCATCTCTTAGCTGCAGTGTAGGCAACACCTACGGCCTGAAAATCAGGCTATTCAGACACGCTCAAGTGATTTGTAGCAATTTGTGAGGGGTGGACTCATACTCATTGAACATTAGTGGGAACCCCTAAGTTTCCGCTGCAGCTGCCTGAGAGCAGTAAGTACAATATTTTTTATTACATGCATTGACATAAAAACTAAACAAAACAAAACAAAAAAAACCAACAGAGCAGCAGACACTGCTTGAGGCCATGTCCCTCTGTTGACATCATGGCTTACTGTTTTCCAGCTTCCCTGCAGCAAGAAATCCTCTTGTAAGGCAAACCCTACCACAAAATACTGGGAGCTACGTAGCCAATCTGATAGAACCAGGATAATGTCAGCAAGAATGACTGCAATAGCCTGCAGGCAGCATCCATTCTGCTAACTTAACATACAGTATATTCTTTTAAGTTTATTTCCATAAGTATTAGTAAATCAGCAAGTAAAAGGAGAGTTCTACCCAGTGACGAATTTCTTGCTTGAGTGTCTGGCTATTCTCTCGCCGAAAATTGTTTCCAGATTTAAGAATCCTGAATCTGGAATAAATTCTTGCAAAAAGGACCAGACCTTGGCTTTGTGGGTGTAATGCGAGATTGATTTTAAGTTGTTTTCTGCAGAGGTTGGCAAAATGGTGATGTATCAAGAAGTGATTTAATAGCTTCAAATAGTCTTTATTACAACAGTACTTGATTAAAATGTATGTATATTTAAAATAATTCCTCTCTGCATGCACATCTAGAAAGGTACATGTTAGATCTGTAAGATACCACTGAAATATTTTTTTTTTCCTTTTCCTCAGTACAAAGAAAGATTAATCTGTTTAGCTTTACTTCTAGGGTACAGTTCATATAGGAAGGGATGTCAATCTATTAGCCACTTGCAAAATAAACACGAAAATAAAAGATGAGTCACAGCAATATGACTTTCCCCTTTATTTTTCCTTGAGCTGGGATTTGATTTTAACATCTTTGTGAAAAAAATCCATATAGAAAATGGTCATTAACTTCTGAGCTAGCCAGATGCCACAGTTCAAGTACCCAGCAGGCAGGCAGACAGGTAAGTAGCTGCTCTGCAGAAAGCTGAACCTATGAGCTTGATTTTCAAATTATTCTTCCTGAATTTTTCATGCATCACATCATTTCATGGTCCTTTTTCTTGGGAATTTTGATAAAATAAAAAGGAGAATTTGTAGAAATGATGTGATTTTTAAAAATATACTTTTCATTTAAGAAAAAAAAAATTTGGAATCCTACTTGCAGATATTTTGGACTTATGAACATAGTAACAAATACCATGTTAGTTTTGCTTCATGGCCTTACTGAAGAGAAACAGCCTGTATTTCTTAAGTGCTTTTTCCCTGTCTGCAAAGTTAAATATAAATATGGATAATACACTAAAAAAAAAGCTCATCTACTAATAATGCTAAAATAAACTTTAATATTGCAAGTCAAATTCTAAAAGGTAAATAATAGCAGAATTAAGAGTTGTGTGAAAACTCTATTTAACACCTTTATGTGGCTTGTTATTCTTTTTATCTGCCTGTTCACAGTCCATTTTTTTCCATAAGACATTTCACTCATTCAGTATAGAAGAACAAATATCACTGGACAGGTAGTTAACTCATTTTTACATATATCCCTTTTTTTAGATCCTATTGCAAATTAACAGCTTCACAAACATTATTTAATTAATCTTTATAATGTCCTTGTGAGCATATATATACTGTTCTCCATTTAGAGGCAGAGACTAAAGCACAGAGACATGAATGACAAAATAATTAAGAAAAGTCTCTGTAGATTTGTTTGCTCAACTTAAGATGTCCAGGCCTCCATTTGACAAAACTGGGCTCTAATTTTTTATTAAAACTGGCCACGAACTAGGACTTTAAATACTTTGCTAAATCTGCCCTTAGAGACTTAGAACATGGGAACCTGGGCAATAAAGTGGGAGAATGTTAGTCAGTGTCAGAACATATGAAACCTCATCTGTCCAATGGCTTCAAAAACCCTTGCCTCTCTTATGTGAGCCCACTGCACTGGATATTCATACTGAGCTTCTCCTCCTTTCTATGTCGGAGGATATCTCATGCGCTGCCATTTAGGTAGTGTGAGTGTTTAGGCCCTGCTAGGGGAGGAAGCCAAGAGCATTTGCTGAAGCTATTTCTATTCAACTTCCTCGGTTAACACCCTTCATGGATAGTGTAGCCATTATGTCTACTTTGGTGCTTTGCAGAGGAAAAGGAATTTACAGGCTGGCAGTACAGCTGCAGTTTGATTTACCATAACCCTCTACAACAGTCTGAGTCAGCAAAGAGGACAAAAATGCATATACCAAAAAAATAACAAAAGAATTCAAGAACTCAAAAAAATGTTTAGAGAAAAATTCAGAAAAAAGAGAAGGGTGTTTCATTTACATAGAGATAAATGTATTGTCTCTTGGTAAGCTAGACCAACTTGAAGAGCTGTTGTATCTAAGGAGCAAGTTTTTTTTTTTTTTTTTTTTTTTTTTTTTCTGTTTTTTCCTTCTTAAATACGTTATCACAGAGGCATTATCACGGGACATTCAGCTACCACTTGGCTTGGCCTTGGCCAGCAGCAGGTCCGCCCTAGGCCCGGCCGAGTCCCCTGAACAAAGGGGAGCGACTTCCAGCAGTTTCCTACAGAAGCTGCCACCTTAGGCCCCCCTCACTAAACAAAGCCAGAACAGATGGCGAATATTTTTAGTTTACATACACATTCATACAGGTCTGTTAGAAATAGGAGTTTTAGAACTTGTGGGTTTTTTTCCATTTCTGTTTTTCCCTTTTTTAAAATGAAACTTCTTATGGTTGCATAATCTTAGAAGTGGATAAATGAGAGGAAGCATACTTGAAAAGTGTCTGTTCATGCAGTTATGAAAGTAGCCACTAGACAGGGAGAGAAACACTAGCTATGTGAGTAATAATGCATATCTCAAACCTCCACCAGCTTGCAGTGCACTCCAGTGATAACTGGCTGAGACGTGTCCTTTGGATGATAGTCATCTATACCGTGAGAAAGATGTCAGTTTTCTGTGCTATTTTAAAAATCCCTTAAAGAAATAAAAAAATAGATTGAAATGTGAAACTTCCTTTTTTCTTTTGATCTTTGCATGTCTCATAGAAGCTTCAGTTATTCCAGTAACATCAACAATGAGTAGATATGGCAATAGGCTTAGAAAGTGCATCGGTAATCACTGTTCCGCTCTCTCCTAAATCTGCTCTGGAATGAAGCATTTGCATGTCTAAGGGATCATATCTCTTACTTATTTTCCACTTTCAAGACATTATTTTTAGGTGAGAGAGTTTGGAGAATATCCTTGCCTTGCTGTGATGGGAAGTTAATTTTTATTTTTCTAGTTTAATCTGTTATTATTATTCCATAATAACAAATATAAGTAGTCCTTCAAGAAAGCTGTGTTTTCTAAGACTGCCTGTATCTTTAAAACAATCTGTTCTTTTCAATTCCACAGAAACCAAAGTTAAAACAGATGTTGAAATGTCTGAAGAAACAAAACGGAAAGCTCAGAAGAAGAAGAATGTCAAAATGGTGAACTTTCCACATTTTTAAATAAACTCAATAGGAGTACCTCTTCTTTTTGTGTAAAAAATGTTAAAGAACTACAAGTGGCTTGCATAAAAGCTCATTATATATGCTAGAATTCTGAAGTGGAATGAATATTGCATACATGCATAAGAATTTTATTTCTTGTTGATTTTGCAGTGACAATAGTGTTGTTCCTTTGAAAATCATACTCTGTGTAAATGTGACATATTTAAACAACCCACCAAGAGAGCTGCTTAAAGTTACTAAAATACTTCCCCCAACGATACAGTATATTTAATGTACTGTATGCACGTATTTTTATAAATGTATATGTATATATGCATATATATCTTTATATGTGTGCACACGTGTATATATATGTAATGGATGTATATACATTGTAGATAATGCAGAATAGCTTATACTTTTAATTTCCATTGACAATTGAGTGTCATGCTGCTTTTAATCCCACCTCCAAAACTTTTAATACATCTTAGAGTCATAGAATCACAGAATGGTTAGAGTTGGAAGGGACCTTCAAAGGTCATCTAGTCCAACCCTGCTGCAAGTAGCAGGGACATCTCCAACCAGATCAGGTTGCTCAGAGCATCATCCAGCCTGGCCTTGAACGTTTCCAGGGATGGGGCATCCACCGCCTCTCTGGGCACCCTGGGACAGTGTTCTACAACTCGCATTGTAAAAAATTTTCTCCTAATATCCAATCTAAATCTACCTCCCTCCATTTTAAAGCCATTACCCCTTGTCCTATCGCAACAGGCCCTACTGAACAGCCTCTCCCCATCTTTCCTGCAGCCCCTTTTGGGCACTGGGAGCCGCTCTCAGGTCTCCCCAGAGCCTCCTCTTCTCCAGGCTGAACAGCCCCAGCTCTCTTAGCCTGGCCTCATAGGAGAGGTGCTCCAGCCCTCTCATCATCTTCATGGCCTCCTCTGGACCCTCTCCAACTGGTCCATCTCCTTCTTATGTTGGGGGCTCCAGAACTGGACACAGTACTCCAGGTGGGGTCTCACCAGAGCAGAGCAGAGGGGCAGAATCCCCTCCCTCGCCTGCTGCCCGTGCTCCTCTTGATGCAGCTCAGGGTGCGGTTGGCCTTCTGGGCCACAAGCGTGCATTGGCCAGCTCATGTTGAGCTTCTCATTTACCATCACTCCCAAGTCCTTCTCCCCAGGGCTGCTCTCCATCCATTCTCCGCCCAGCCTGGATTTGTGCCTGGGATTGCCCCGACCCAGGTGCAGGACCTTGCCCTTGGCCTGGCTGAACTCCATGAGGTTGGCACGGGCCCACCTCTCCAGCCTGTCCAGGTCCCTCTGGATGGCATCCCTCCCCTGCAGCGTGTCGACGGCACCACACAGCTTGGTGTCATCGGTGAACTTGCTGAGGGTGCGCTCTGTCCCACTGTCCATGTCGCCGACAAAGATGGTGAACAGGGCCGGGCCCAACACGGACCCCTGAGGGACGCCACTGGTGACCGGTCTCCACTTGGACATTGAGCCGTTGACCACCACTCTCTGAGTGCGGCCATCCAGCCAACTCCTTATCCACCGAGTGGTCCGTCCATCGAACCCATGCCTCCCTAGTTTAGAGAGAAGGATGTTGTGCGGGAGAGTGACAAAAGCTTTGCACAAGTCCAGGTAGATGATATCCATTGCCCGTCCCTTGCCCACCGATGCTGTCACCCCAGTTTTAGTTGTTTGACACAAAGAATGCAATACTGTTGATGTTTGATCGAGACTTCTGCGTGTAACAGAACACGTATTCTTTTTACTTGCAGGCATCAGTTAATCATGATTTACCTTCTAATTTGTTGCCTGTTGATACCCATAATTTTAAATGTATCCTTTCACAAACTGTTAGCTAAGTATTTCGATTAAACTTTTTTTTTTGTTTTTTACATTGCGTTGTTTACACTTAACTGTTTATCAGATGTTGTGGACCCCTATAACGAAGGGAGAGAGACAGGTAATGTATATTAAATAAGATTTTCTCCACAAAATACCCATGGAATTTAAAAAGTTTTGTATCATAACATAAAGTCATGACATCAAGATGTTGAGAAAAAAAGCGTAGCTTTTCATCATAACAGTACTGCTTATCACCTCTCAAACATCAGTGAAACAATATAACCTGTTTCAGGTTCAGGAAAGAAATTAGATTGTCTTATTATTTATTTTGTGTCACTAAATATTGACCTAATACCACCAAGAAAATAATTACTTGAGTAATCTTTCTTACTGTATAATCCAATTAAAAACACATGCTTACTTTCAGTAACTTGTTATAGCATTTGTAATTTTTTAAATGTATGTCGTTAAGATAGTAATATCAGTAGTGCAGGGAAGGATATAGGTTAATTGAAAGGAAATGATGCTTTATATGATCTTATCTGTTATACAAGAAATTTGCTTGAAACCCATGAATGGCCCTGTGACAAACAGTACTGAGTGGGAATGGACTGGGACAGGAACAATTGGACCCACCGTACCTACGCAGCAATTCTCAAGCTAAAGGCTACAAATACAGAACGTGTAACGTCAAGTTTTTACAGTCCTTTGAAAGGTGTTCGTGATAGACACGAACGGGCCTGGGGTATTTGAGAGGGTTCTTCCTTCCTTTTGGCATGTACTTATGAAGGCAGTAGGCATTTACTGTATTAGAATGGAATGGAATGGAATAGAATAGAACAGAACAGAACAGAACACTTCAGTTGGGAGGGGCCTGCAACGGTCATCTGGTCCAACCGCCTGACCACTTCAGGGCTGACCAAAAGCTAAAGTGTGTTACGAAGGGCATTGTGCAAATGCCTCTCAAACACTGACAGGCACGGGGCATCAGCCACCCCCACAGGAAGCCTGTTCCAGTGTTTGGCCACCCTCTTGGGAAAGAAATGTTTCCTAATGTCCAGTCTGAACCTCCCTTGGCGCAGCTTTGACCCATTCCCATGCATCTGGTCCCTGGATCCCAGGGAGAAGAGATCAGCACCTCTGCAGCACTCGAGAAGCTGTAGAGAGCAATGGGGTCGCCCCTCAGCCTCCTTCTCTCCAAACGAGACAAACCCGGAGTCCTCAGCCACTCCTCAGAGGACACGGCTTCCAGCCCGGTCACCAGCTGCTTTGACCTCCTCTGGGCACACTGATTCAAGAATAGTTTTACCTCACTTTTTCACCGTGTGTGCAATAGTTTAACTGATTCACATTCAGTAACAAACTCACATCTGTATCAATTGCCAAAAAATGATTTATTGGAGATTTTTTAGATAGTTATTAAACCTAAACTCAATGCAAAAGAAGCTACTGAACAATCAGTAGCGTAATAGAGTATGGCTCCGTATGTTTGCAGCTTCTCCTTCACAGCAAATCAAAACAAAACAGTTAGTTAACCATGTGCTCAGTATCTGGCTGTAGAGTGTGTATTTCATTTACAGTAGCAGGAAAGTGTAGTCAAAAAAGAGAGAATGAATTATCATTAAATACGCAGTGTCCTTGGGGAGCAGAGGTGGGTTTGGAGTCGTGCTTTCTGAAATCAGAGCTCTGGAAACTGAGTTATTTTCTCCATCTACTTAAGTCCTCTCTGAACCTCTGGAACAAAACTGTATGAGCAGTGCTGGCGTTTTTACACTCTAGTCTATTTTTTCTTTGTACTTTTAAAGCCTTTAACCTGCCTACCAAATAATCCTTGCCAGTTAAAAAATATACCTTTTAAATGGGAATTGCAAACAATTTTACTTGGAAAATGTCATAAATGTCAGTTTTAAAAGCCAGACCTAGGTTTCAAAAAACTTAAGATCTAATGATGGTCTAAAATACCCTAAATATTATATTCTCATTTAAAAATGAGTGAAATTAAGATTTTCCTACATCCTTTATAGCATGTTAAACTCATAATGATGAAAATTCTATTGTTCTAGAAGCTTTAAGTCCTTCCCAAAAAATAAAGGAAATCTTGGAAAAATACCGTGATGTATCTATGCTACAGGAGTCGCAAGGAGTTATAGGCAACACACGTGTTCCAAGGTTTGTAGTATTCTGTCTGCTTTCACGTTTTATCCATGTTTCTTTTTTTTAAATTTTCCCTGTTCTCAGAGGCTTCAGTCATAAAATAGGGTCACATTTTGCTGAGCTGTTAAACACATAGCTATCCATTGCCTTTGTTTCAAATGCATATTTAGCTTTATAGACATAATATTTTAGGGATCTGAAATACAGTGCCACAAAGCAATTTAGCCAGATTGGCTGCGTCAGAGTTGCTGTGTATGTAGACAATACCAGTTTGACTAAAAGTCTACTGGTGCAGTCCTTAATGAATAAGTATATGTGAGCATAGATGTAATTTCTGGCTTTGTTTATAGCTTTTAAAATCCAAGTATTAAAAACTATAGCATCTCCATGTGCATTGAGTCAGCTGTAAGATTGGAGCACGGACTTCAGAAGCAAAGTAGTGAAGGTATATCTGACAGTTTACAATTTCAAACATCTGATCATGAAACTAATACCATTTTATGGTGCTTATTCATAAACACACTCCATTCTTTATAGAAGTGCTTTACTGGTAAGATCATAGAAAAAGAGCCATAAAAAGCAGTGGCAAGTCCTGTAAGTGAGTCACCACAGTCATTGCTGGACCTTCCTATATAACTGCTACTTTAATCAGTCCTTTGAAATCTTCTCTACTTAGGTGAAATCATGTGTAGGTACTCTAGTGTTTCTTCATAATAAATACAAAGATCGTTACCTGTTACAGTTTTTGCTGCCAGCTAGGCTGATTATTTGCATCTCTTCTTAAAACTTGATTTCTTCATACCCTGATGGGTGCATACATGATTTCTCCCATCCTATGTTAGACTAAGTACTGTTATTTCAAAGCTGTACAATGCATACATCAATGATTTTTTTTTTTTTTTAATGAGTCAGGTGTTATCTAAAAATACACTATGCCTCTTGTTTACTATGAGATGTTGCTGAACTAGGTGTACCTCTGTATTAAAATGCTTATTATTAGATAGTCTGTATGACTTTTACACTTCCCATCGAATTCTACAGTCTTGTTTGTCTCCTTGCTTTGCGTGCTTTTCTTGTAATATTTCTGGAGTAAATAACACTTAACAGGTTTTTCTGAAAAATATTCTTGTAAAGCAGTAATACAAAAGGAACTTACTTTCTTCTTCCTTCCTTTCAGCCAAGGTGAATGGGAGCAGCTGCTGACAAACTGCAGTGCCTTTCTGTTCTATGGAATGGAGAGATTCGTTTCTCATATTTTACTCAACAGACTGGTTGCTATGAACATCCCAAGTGAGATAAGCAACTGAAAAATATTTTTTTCATTACATCCCATTTTGTTCTCAGTTTTGTTTATTTTATACTGTATCATTATCACAGTATTGATATTAGCAATTAAGGGCTTTTTTCAATATCCAGGATTTAATGGGGAAAACTTGCATTTATGTAGATTTTATTTTGTTGCACAGCTTTCTTGATATTCCTCACAAATAAGTTCCAAATGTTGGAATTTCTTAAGTTCCAAAAATCGAGTCATCATTTGACAATCATCAATAGAATGTCTCATTGCTGAATCTTGGTCTGAGACCAGACTGAGAAAGAAAGTGAGGTGCCTGAGCGGTGGGTTTAGAAGGCAAGTTAAGCTTGCTTTGTAGGGATAACTAGCAGAGGATAATTCAGGAAAGGCTAGAGGGAGTTGTTATGTTATGTTAAGCAGAAATAAGCAGGTAAACATTAGTAAAGTTAGGGAATGACTGCTTCAGGGGAAGAATTACAGAATAGCATCAAGAGGTTGATCACAAATTAAACAACGGGATTTTCCTAGGGGGAAATAACTAAGCTCCGTGTAGGGGCCACTGTACAGGAGTGTCCTTTGCAAAATATATGAAATAATTCCCCACTCTACTTAGTTTTGCAAAAGTCTCAACTGGAGAAGAGTATTGACCAAATAGAATAAGTTATCAGTGGAGAGCATTAGGTGTCATCAGAAGGCTGTAGCAGGGGTTTGTGCACGTAGTTCCGTTAATAAGTGCGTCTGTGTGTTCATAGCTCTGTATGCATATAAACATACTTTAGGAGGAAAGACGGGTACGTGGAGGGAGACGTGATAATAGTCCTCAAGTATGTCAAAGGCTTTCCAAGCAGAAGGGGAATTTACTTCTCATCCTCTAGCTCAGGAGAATAAGTAACAGGTTTAAGCTGCAGTAAACCAATCAGCAGGGAAAGCTTTTTAATTCTAAGAGTATTCAAAGTTATTTTGCTGGGGGCCTTTAAGGAAAATGAGGAATGTCTGAGATGTAACTTGGTCCTAACTTGTGGAGAGAAGCTGCAGTAGATAAGATTTCCATACCTCCATCTTACAAGAGTTTGTGACTGCAGAATTGAGTCATATAGGTCGTTAGCCTGTAATAAGATGCTATGTGGACTTCATTATTAGTTATACTAAGGTGGCACAGGAAAAAATCCTGCAAAACACTGGAAAAGTATAGCCAACTTAGGTCAGATAATGTTAGGATGACTTTCTTAGTGTTCTTTTACTTAGTACTTGACAATTTTGGCTGAAATACATAAATTTTATATTAGGTGTTTAGACTGTGTTCAAGAAAATCATTAACTTAAAAAAGATCTGATTTACTTATATTGATTATGTTGGGCATTATTATTAGTGCAAATAGTATTGCTATAACCTCTTTTTTTCCAGAATGCCATTTGATGATACTTCTAGATCTGGTGCGATCGAAGCAAAGTTATCAAAGAATTACAAACTCTGATACCCACAAAAGGTAGGATAAAGTTTATTTTGGTAAAGTCTACAGTAAGACAGATTATTTTTGTTTCAAAGCAAAGATAATTTTTTGAGTTATAAATAATCTCACTTACTTGACAGGTGATAGTGTTTATATACTTTCATTGTATGTCCATTATGAATTCTTGACAGATGACATGTGACAAATAATTAAGATATTAAAAGCAAGAAGAATAGTTTTAGTGTCCTAATTTTATTCATGAGTTATTTAGTCCATACTGAGTTTTCAGATAACCCAATTGTACTCTTGAGACACAAGAGGCCTTGCAGGGGGATCTAGATAAATTGGAGCATCAGTGGCATGAAATTTAACAAGTGCCAGATTCTGCACTGGGGACACAGTAACCCTGGACACACGTACCATTTGGGAGAGGAGTCGCTGGAGAGCAGCCCAGCAGAAAGGGATTTTGGGGTGCTGGTAGGCAGCAGGCTCAGTAGGAACCCAGAGGGCAAACTGCACCCCGGGGTGCATCAAACAGCATGAGCAGCGGGTCAGGAGAGGCGATTATCCTGATTATTTATCGTTTGTGCGACCTCACCTGGAATACTGTCTGCAGTGCTGGGCCTCACAATTTAAAAGGATGTGAAGGTCCTTGAATGTGTCCAGAGGGCAGCAAAGCTGGTGACCGGGCTGGAAGCCGTGTCCTCTGAGGAGTGGCTGAGGACTCTGGGTTTCTCTAGTTTGGAGAGAAGGAGGCTGAGGGGCGACCCCATTGCTCTCTACGGCCTCCTGAGGAGGAGATGTGGAGAGGGAGGTGCTCTTTGAGATCCAGGGACCGGACACATCCTAATGGTTCAAAACTGTGTCAGGGGAGGTTCAGACTGGACATTAGGAAACATTTCTTTCCCAAGAGGGTGGCCAAACACTGGAACAGGCTTCCTGTGGGGGTGGTTGATGCCCCGTGCCTGTCAGTGTTTGAGAGGCATTTGGACAATGCCCTTCATAACACACTTTAGCTTTTTGTCAGCCCTGAAGTGGTCAGGTGGTTGGACTAGATGATCACTGTAGGTCCCTTCCAACTGAAAATATCTGTTCTATTCTCTTAATACAGACCATATCAAAATGTATGTACTTTCTGTCATGTATTCATGTCATATTTGGGACTGCCATATTAAATTTTGTATTCAATCTGTTAGGGCTGCGTAAATACCTCTGGACCTCTATGATTACTCATTCCATGAAAAAGAAATAGAAAAAAATATTCTCTAAAAATACTCTTTAATCGACTGCTCTCGATCCATTCTCCACCCAGCCTGTATTTGTGCTTGGGATTGCCCTGACCCATGTTGAACTTCATGAGGTTGGCACGGGCCCACCTCTCCAGCCTGTCCAGGTCCCTCTGGATGGCATCCCTCCCCTGCAGCGTGTCGATGGCACCACACAGCTTGGTGTCAGTGGTGAACTTGCTGAGGGTACACTCTGTCCCACTGAACATGTCGCCGACAAAGATGTTGAACAGGACCAATCCCAATACTGACCCCGAGGAATGCCACTGGTGACCGGTCTCCACCTGGACATTGAGCTGTTGACCACAACTCTTTGAGTGTGGCCATCCAGCCAACTCCTTATCCACTGAGTGCTCCGTCCATCAAATCCATGCCTCTCCAGTTTAGAGACAAGGATGCTTTGTGGGACAGCGTCAAATGCTTTGCACAAGTCCAGGTAGATGACATCAGTCAGTTGTCCCTTGTCCACTGATGCTGTAACCCCATCATAGAAGGCCACCAAATTGGTCAGACACGATTTACCCTTAGTGAACCATGCTGGCTGTCACCAATCACCTCCTTATTTTCCATGTGCCTTAGCATGGTTTCCAGCAGGATCTGCTCCATGATCTTGCCAGGCACAGAGGTGAGGCTGTCTGGTCTGTAGTTCTCCAGGTCTTCCTTGTTTCCTCTTTTTAAAACTGAGGGTTATCTTACCCCTTTTCGAGTTGTCGGGAACTTCACCAGATTGCCATGGCTTCTCAAATATGATGGACACCCAGTTCCCTCAGGACCCACGGATGCATCTCATCAGGTCCCATAGTTACTCCTCCTTTCACATTTCCTGAGATGCCCAGAATGGTAGTATGACAGGGGGCAACCCACATGGTAAAACTGCATCATGAAAAGATGTAGAAAGTTACCTAAATTCTTTGTATTGAATTTAAGGTGCTGTCTGAATAGTAGAAAACATTTAATGCTCAGCATACAAGAAAATGCAGCCTGGCATTCCCTTTCCCCTTTTATTAAAATACATTGTGTATCTAGTTATATTTTTATATATTATGTATATTTTTAGTTTATTGATCTCATACTTTTGATTTTCTTTAGCTGTCTACATATTGCTGTAGAGAGACCAACAGAGACAGCGATGCTTCTGAGCCTTACTGGTGTCCGTTCTATAATAGCCAACCAGTGGTACACTACCCTGCAAGAGAATGCCGAAAGGCTGGAAATTTTGTCTGAGAGTAAGTTTTCGTATTCGTCTGCATTTGCCTGTGTATTATTTCAGACATTTGTATCCATGTGCTCGTGGCATGTGTGTATCTACTTGTCTCCCATCTCTGCTTCTTTTCCTTTACTCCTCACCAAATTTTGCGTGGAGTTCCCATAGGAGGTAAAGTACGTGCAGGAGCCACTGTCTGGTTGGCAGGTTGATCTTTCAACCAGATCAGTCACCTGTTTAAATCCGTTTTAGTGGGGGGTTTGTTTATGGTTGTATGGATAGAATGGGATTTCTGTGGTGAGGATCAGTGCCTAGAACTTGGCAATCTGTAGTTCCATAAACTGTGGGGCAACATAAACTGGAGATAACGCGCATCTTCAAAGATACCAAACTAAATCTGTAGAAGTATCCTAGGCTGTGTAATTGATATTTTCTTGGTTTTCAAAACTTTCATTTAAAATTTACAGAAATTAACATTTCTTTCCAGATTTGTTGACCATTGGTAAAACAACTGGGCAGACAGTCCATATCCTTCGAAAGAGTCAGATTCAAAGAGAAAAGGATCCCATTAAAAGTAAGAATTCAAACACTTAGTATAAAAGACTGGCCGTGCATGTTAGCTGGAAGCTGGTAGACCTAAGGGTAGTTTGCAGGTTTGAGGGAAATCTTTCAGATGACCTATGATAAATTTTTGTGATGCTTCTTGCAAGCATTGAGAGTGGGAAGACCACTGACACAATATTATAATTGGTGTAGCTGTATTTTACATGTGTAAAATTTGGGGGAGGTTTTGTCATAGCTGACCAAAAGCTAAAATTTACAATCCACTGAACTGTTATGAAATGAAGTAGTGTGACTGAAAAGGTACATCAGGAGCATGACATGAACAATAGAAAGGGAAGAGATTATAAACTGCAAAAAGATCAGTTGAACCTGCAGTGATTAGGCAGTCTACATTGCAAAGGCCATACTATGTATGCAACATTGTCTGGCATCTTGTTGGAGAGGGGAGAAGGATTTTTGAGTAAAACAACTTTTAATGTGCTGTTTATAAAATGGTATTGTTATTTTTCATTGTATGGGATTACCTCTTAAAAGAAAGGTAAGTAAAATAAATTTTAATTATAACTTATATTGTCATAGAATTGAAGAGAGAGAGAGTTCAGATCAGAAACGTTGCCTGGTTTTCCGTTTTTTCAGAAAATGCTTTTTGGGATATAGTGACAGTTATGAATATTATTAAAAGAATGTAAAAGAACCACAGATATGAATCAAAGAGAATATATGATAAATTACTGCATTTAAAGCATTCTTATATTCAAGTCATATTCAGAAATAATACTGGTTTTTACATATTTTTATAGTGGAACTGGATTCTCACAGTTCTCCTACAGACAAAGCAGAAGAACAGACCATTCACACTTCCTCAAATCTTCCTGCAACTCATCCATCTTGTTTTAATTGTGTGCTGTATGGTTTGCCCAACGTAATAATTGTGTAATTGGTGTCAGAGTTTTCGTACGAGGAACACCACTGCACTGCGCACAGGGCGCCCAACTTGCCTTGAAAGGTGCCGCAGATCCTTGTTCCTGTATGGCCTACGGGCAGGTGAGCTCAAGAAAAGGTGCCTTTTGCTGACAGACTGCTTTCTGCTTCAGATGAACAGTCTGGTATTGGAGTGAGTGTTAGGAAAATATCAAAGGACATTTATTTTAGAGATTTTAATATTTTAGATATTTCAGAGATTTAGATATTTTAGATATTTTAAAGTTTTCTGAACTCAATCTCTTAAAATAACAACACATCTTAAGGGAAATTAGGCTAGCATTTTGGGGCATCGATGCATGAGTGGAATTGGAATGTATCGTTGCCGATGCTTCCATCTGGAAAAACTTTTCCTTGATGGATTTTGTTATTACATGGAAGATTTATCAGAAGCATAGCTGAAAAATTTGCCAGGTCACCTTGCTCTGAGTGAATTGATTTTTAACTTTTTATATAGCGGTAATTGTAGTTTAATTAGAAAACAAGGTAGTATTAAAGAAAATGTTTAATAAGGTTTTCTAACTTTATTTCCCTGTAGTTTTCCTGAGCAACATACGAAGATATATGAAATTATTCCAAAATCCCAAATAAGATTATTACATGTATAGATTTTGTCACATGCTCTTTTAATCAGCAATGCCTGTTTAAAATGCACACTTTAAAACTTTATTTGTAGCAATGTAGAAATAAATGTGAAATAATTTAGCAGTTCCGGAAAATACAAAGCTTTGATCATTATTGCAACTGAAACCATTTTATGAGTCTCTTTTTTTTTCTGATAATATGGTGATGTGTGTTTCCTGTGATAGGTTTTGTTTTTTTTTTTTCCCAATCCTGATAAACTGTTAAAATGGCACTGAAAAGATACTGTTTTTGGCTACCTACTGTGTTATAGTTAATTATAACCTGATAAGAGTTATAGGGCTATATAGACTGTAATTATAAAATTATGACATGTAAAATACTTTTTTTACACATACAATAGAATATAAACTTAAACTTCTTTCCACCTTGCTCTCACGATTTAATTAGATGACCTTCTGTGGACTGCAGCTGCTCTGTCAAACTCTGTTCTGTAACATGCATGATTTTTATTCCCTTTATATGTAATTTTCTTCTTTATTTAGACATAAGACATAGGTTTTTTTATGGCATGTGTCTGGGCATTCATAAAAATTAAGTGAAGAAGATATCGTAGACCGTACTTAAATTATCCAGCCTGAAAATTAAGGATTCAGTGTGAAATATTTTCAAGTCTCTGAACTTGCCATGTTTCACCAAATTTTGACATGAGTCCCTTTCCCCAAGTTCTTGCATTTATTTGTTTATTTATTTGTAGGTCTTACCAGGTACCTTTTCAGTGCATCACTATTATGCAGCTGCTTTTTAAAAGTCCCATGTATGGTATTTGGGAAGCTGAAGTATTTCTGAGTTTAAGGAAGCAATTTCTCTTGAATGAAGCAAATATCCACACGTAAATGTCCACTATATTGTTAATTTCTTTATTTCCTAGATCAGTTTCCACATCATTCTCCAGCACATTCACTGCTATGAAATTGTATTTCTGTGCTCTTAATGGCATTTTTTTTTACCTGGATTACCATCTTTCTAGTGCTGACTCTTTCTCTGTAACATAAAAGGCTTTGAAAAAAGTGTATTCAGTGGGAATCGTGGAGCCTTGTCTGCCTTGCTACATGACCGTTTTCATGAATTTGTATTAATTTCCACCTTCTCAAAATAAGAAATTTTATAAATACTGAAGTCCAGAAAAGTTTAGATGCTTCAGAAATGACAGAGTTGTTCTTTGAGAACAATCCAGGATAAATCTGCAAGATTGCAAAGGTTAGAAAGACCATTGATATCCAGGTACAATGGGCTTATTCAATAGTTTAGTACTGTGGTTTTATTTATGAAATGGATGGGAATAACCTAATCTACCAGACTGTTTTCCTCAAAAATATTCCCATTTGTATTTGATACTTTAGCCCTAACTACATTGCAACAACCTCTGTCAAAAAGATGAATGAGTATGACCAAAAATTTCTTTACACTCTGACAGCGCTACTTCATCAGAAAGCATTGATAAAGAGTAATGGCCTTATCCAGGAAACTTCTGACCTGTCAGGTTTACTTGTTGAGAGTAAGAGATGGAAATACTGAGCAGAGAAACTGTGGCAGCCTACCTGCAAATGGGCAACGTGTACTGAGTAGGTAAGGTGAAAGTGTATGGCATAGCTACGTAATGTGTCGACTGGCATTTCTGAGGCATTAAAAAATGATTGACTTAGGGCCGTAAAGTGTAGAGATAACCAAATTGCTTGGGGCATTAGGAGAGTGTTCTCCGTGTTACTGTGCTAAATACCAGTCAGTAAAACCATTAGTAGTAGTAGGACTACATGAGTAAATGATAAACTGTACTTTAGGTGACAGTGGATATGCATTCAGTGACATAAGGCGACATCTAGTTCATTCCTTCAGGAATTAGTACCGGAAATATTATCTTCTTTTCCATTATATGTTTGTACAGAGTGCGGTGACATGATTGTACGAAAGTGAGGAGTAGCTTCAGGAAAGATGTATAGGAGAATTTGGAATGATTTCAAAAGAAAAAGAACATAGACAAATTAACATCTTTTAGATTTCTTTTAAATTTACAATGGCAATTTAACAAAGGAGAATTTAACATATCCTACGTATAGGGAGGAAGGATTCAGCACCGCAGCTGATACAGTTTTAGAGTTCAGAATGCTTATCCGTTAAAGACAGTAAATACGAATGGAACTGAGCAAAGAAGGACTGAAAAGGAACGCTGTAGAAAATCTGTTTCAGAACCCGATTTGAGTAAGCAAAGCAAATAGAAGCTTAAAATTTTCTGATATTTTTCCGGTTGTAATTGAAAGATCAGGCAGAAGGACTCCTCTGTGAGACTAAAATGAGTTTTATTTAGGAAACAAACCTCACTTACAGTTAATGATAAATGTACTGTAATATGCCTACTTAGTGTCAGCATTTAAGAAGCTAAATGAATTCTAAATTTACATCTTTGGCACACACATAAACATTTTCTGCAATTTAGAAGCTTTTGCAGAAATTTAATAGTTCTCACTTAAGAATTTTAGAGTCAGCCAACTCTGGTCCAAGGAATAGGACATGAGAGATAGTTTAGGGCATATTCATGAGACCAAGTTGAAATATTTCCATTTGACCATCAGCTGAGAATTATAAGCCGGCGCCTACTCAGGTGGAGTCTAGAATGAGGGAAGAGAGTGGGAGTGAAAAAACAAAGGGGAAAATAGAGAGGTTCTCAGATGTCTTCTGTGATCACGGGATGAAAACCATGTCGGGTTTCAAACAGACTGTGCAAAGGGTGCAGCCTGGGTAAATGTCATCTCTGTTGAAGTCAAGGTTCAAAAAACCAAAAATTTAGGTGCTCTTATAGCAAGTTATCTGTACTAACAAAAGCAAGCTTTCTTCTCACGGATGGTGGCAGTGAAAGCAAAGGAAATCTTCTGTGTGCAGCACAGAAGGAGCCAAGAGGAATAGTTTATCTTCTAGCAGCCTAATATATGAGACTCCCAAGAGGATCCTTGCCTTCAAACTATTTGGAGAACTAAATAGTAGCATAGTCATACAAGTTGCCGTACCGAAGGTCTTCATTCTTTAACAGTGAATATGAAATGTGTGGACCAAAACTGCCAGCTGCAGATAGAAAAATGGAATTAATACTGTTGACTTCATACAAGATTTTGTATAGAAAGAGTACTCCCTAATAACTGCAATGGAAATAGCCATGATGAAATGCCGATGTAATTATTTTAAACCATTCATTAATACCTACAAATAGCAAATTCAAAAAGGCAAATCCTAGTATTAATATTGTATAAATAGAATCATAGAATCACAGAATGGGTTGGAAGGGACCTTTAAATATATCTAGTCCAACCCCTCTGCGCTGGGCAGAAGCATCTTTCACTAGATGAGGTTGCTCAAAGCCCCGTCCAACCTCATCTTGAACATTTCCAATGATGGAGCATCCACTGCTTCTCTGGGCAGCCTGTTCAAGTGTTTCTCCATCCTCACAGTAAAAAATTCCTCCTTGTGTCCAATCTAAACCTACCCTCTTTGACTTTAAAACAGCTGCCCCTTGTGCTGTCCCTACAGGCCTTTGTAGAAGTCTCCCTCCGTCCTTCTTGTAAGAAAGACCCCTTTCTGTATTGAAAGGTTGCAGTAAGGTCTCCCCGGAGCCTCCTCCAGGCTGACCAACCCCAGCTCTCTCAGCCTTTCTTTACCAGAGAGACACTCCAGCTCTGACCATGGACCGCTCTGGCAGGTCCAGGTCTTCCTTGTACTGGGGGCCTCTGAACGAGATGCAGTACTCCAGGTGGGGTCTCACAAGAACAAGAAATTATTTTTACTATATTAAGTGAGAAATTATTTTTATTAAATAAAAAATAAAAATAATTTAAAATATTTTTATTAAATAAAAATACTTTTCTACTTTTGGAGGAGTATTCTAGAGAATGCTCTCCATTTACTTGACTGTGAGCTCTTAATTTTTAAAATATTATATATTGTTCAGCAACTTGGAGGAAAAAATCCTACTAACTAATGACCAAGGAATAAATTACAGCAGATACAGCCTAGGACGTACGAGCTCTCTACTAGAAGGATGTTGGCACAAGCCCAAACAACAAGAATAAAAGCTTCTGAAAATATTTCATCTACATGGCACCACATCATTCCCTTGCACTGTATCCATTCATACAAGAAATATTAAACAGTTAGTGCTATTCCATGTATCAACGCCTTTAAAATAACTTTCTGAATTATGTCTCAGCAACATAACAAATCACATTATCAATTAGCTTTTATAACAGAAATGACATTTTGTAATATATTTAAGCATTAAAAGAATAGGCCAGTTAAAATTTATGTAATCTAAAAAATGTAAGGAGAAAAAAATCATGGTGAATTTATTGATAATATTCTAGGACAAGAACATAATTTGAGTAGTAGGTAGCTGTCCAAGAAAAGTGTGCAGTTCTCAATGGTCTGCAGGGAAGAACTGCAGCAAGTTTCTATGAAATGATAAAACAAAACAAAACCAAACCAAAACAAAAGAAAAGAGAAGCCCTGCCATTACTCCCTGGTGTAACTGCTCTGAAATTAAAGTGTCATAAGCAATCACTGAAGGATTTCTCATCACACGTTACCCTCTCCAAACTGGGATGCTGGTGCTCGCAGTAAGCCAGGCTCCCGGCTTTGGGAAGGGACTGGGCAGCAGAGTCCAGAACCTAGCAGCTGCTGGCCAAGGGTACTTGTAGGCAGGGAATTAGAGCAGACTTGAGATTGTTGTGCTCCCAAGACTATTAAAGCCCATTCATCTGCCTTTGAACACTCATTTAATGCCTTTACAACCTGCTATGCCTTCTGATCCTTGCTTTGTCCCCGTCTGACCCGAAAGCTGTCCAGGAACAGGATGTCAGAAGGGAGGTGACCATCCCAGGTGAGTACAGGTTGTTCCTCTGCATGTTGTGGCTGAAACGCCAGCTCAATGGCTGTGAAGCCGCAAGGAAGAGCTTTTTAAAAAATACCTGTCAGCGATTAATTCATGCCTCCAGCTGAAGCGTCTTTCTGTGGCGTCAATAACAGACAGTTACTAGCATGGATTTTAAGACTGTGGTCAAGTTAAAACTGAAGGCTCTGAAATATTTACCAGTCTGTGGAAGACCTCAGTCATTACTTAGGTAATGAGCAGCTGGAGTATTTCTGTGCCAGGAAGGGCAGAACGTGGGTGGTCTCTCATGAACCTCGTAGGTACCATTTTCAAAACCAGTAGTCACGGAAGTCTGTCTTTATTTAAGTATAAGAAGAGAGGAAACAATTTTAATAAATTGTAGCTTTACAGAGGGCTATCTAAGACTTACGGTGTGAGGAATAATTTTAGATCACCTAATCCCGTTTTTACCAAACTGCAGTATGATACGTTAACAGTGTTGCTGGTAGGTAAAACATAATATTATCTGAAATCTAAATTTTGCTCTCTATTATTTTATATATGTCTGTTTTTAAAGATATTAAAATAAACATTGTAATCACAGTAGTACATCTACCATGGACTGTATTCTTCCACTATCAGGAGAGTATATGTATTCTAAGTCAGTGTTAAGTTCAGTACAGTTGAAGGCAATAAAACAAAGACCCCTTTAGCAGGAAAGGCCTGTATCTTAGGCTGAGGAGATACAAGAAATTAAAAGGGAAGTCATCTTCAATAATCATAATCTTAAGCCTCAGTGTTTTCTGTCGCCATCGGCAGATGAAGATGTCATTAGAAGGAATTCTATACATTTGACTAGCTTTCTGAAAATGTTCAGACATAACATCCCCCTCTTTTCACTCAGCTTTTCAGTTTGGTGGGAGTGTCGTTACTATGAGAAATATTCAGGGAGGTATTTCGATATCACTGAATCACTGCTGTGATTTATTTTTCCTTTATTTCTTCAGCCAGAAACGCGATGGCAGGAGAGGGTGAAAACTGGCAAGGTGACACTGACAGCAGGATGGGTACTGAGGTCTAGTGCTGCGTTCTTCCCTGTAACTGAATGTTCGTGACCCATCGCTTTCCTTGATGGTCTCATTTGATGTTTACCATTTGAAATTGTTACGAGAAGCTAGATGTCCACAAAGGTGAACGGCTTTTCCAGGCATCTCCAACAGGGCTGCACTAACTAGGAATTTGTGTTTGTTTTCTGAACATACATCTGAAAATATTTTTTATAATATGTTCTGTATTTTCTTCTAGCCTTTGATGACTTAATTTTTTTAAAGGAAGTAAAGTTACTGTCACAAGATAAGGTTCTTACCAAAATGGATGGTTCGGACTTCCGTATTCCATATTCCACAATTCAGTAATTCAAGAGTTTACAGAACAACTTTTCCATGCTACAAGTGCACTGAGATAAGCTACAGATAAGAACACTGAAGTAAACTGAATCGAGGGCATTATTGTCTAAAATTCTCTTTTCATTTTGGTGGGTTTTTTAAAATTTTGCCCAAGTATATCAATTGGGAAAGAAGTTAATAGCAGCTACACTGCAGGGAGAGTTGCAGAGGAAGTGCCAGCTGTTCCATGCAGATGGTTATCCATGTCCAGCGTTGTAATACTTCCCAAATTCCCACACTTCCCAGTGTGGGAAGGCTGAACCTCAGCCTTCAGCACTACCTGAGATAGAGTACTGTGAAATTATTTTTCGGGCAATCAAGCAGGTTCAGTTTTTCCTACGTGCATTGGTGCCCTGCTAGAGCACCAGTCACAATGCCTTAAGAAATGTAAACTGGTGCTCTCGTCATACACAGCAGCCACTGCTTTTGTCTTGCAAAAGTAAATGGGAATGTTTTCTCCTGTCAGTTTACTTTAGCGAAGTCATTTTGAGTCTTGCTGTTGTATTCCATTACACGTTCTTGCCTGATCTCTGCCACTAGTTATTCCTCCCTGAAACCCAGAAGTGTGTCTCAGATCAAGGCTCAGTTACTCTTTCTCAGTCTCCGCGACTCGTGATCTCCCCAGGTGCCAGCACTCCAACACGTAAACGCTGGCTATTCACGGCCCTGCTCCAGTCGCGGAGGCGCATGGATAAGGATTTGCTGGGGCAGAGTGGGAGTGGACTTCTTCAGCTGAGGAAGACCATACCGTGGAGATACGCGGTCAGCGTGCTTTGCCTGTTGTGTGTCTGTTCTAGCAGAACGGGAGCAACTTAACCATGTTCTGAATTTTCATCACATATGGAACAGAAAGTGTTTTCAGCTTTTAAGTTACAACAGCATAGCTTTAGCTTTTAATTCCGCGTGGCCTGTGAGGACGCCAGACGGTTGGGCGGTATTTCATCTGTAAGGGCTCGTACCAGCTGTGCGCTCCGTGACAGGGCGGCACGCGCGGCCGGGCGCACCTGCAGAGCTGTACCTGCAGAGGAAGGAAGGCCACAGCCCCACTGACTTCCAGAGCGGCGCAGCCACCAACACTGAGGCATTTGCAACCAGGTACCTCTACCAAGTATTTATACACCGGTGGTTTTCCCGACACAAAGGGATGTGTTGTATTCCCTGGTGCAGGCAGAGGCAGCATTTAAGCAGTGCTATTGCTGTAAGACAGACATGTTCATGTCGTGCCCTGTGCAATGCAGCGGTGTTTCTGTTTGTACAGCAGGCTGGTTTCTGTGCTGTTTTTATATTTTTTATTTTTCTCCTCCAGCGAAGTCCATTAGTATTTGTCCTGAATGACATTGATTTTTGTTCCATACCTATTTAGCATTTTTTGGTTATTAGTATTGCAAGTACTGACATTAGAAACATAAATGGTACGTATATTGAAATAAATTTGCACTGGAGTTCTACAAGCCTTTCTGATTCTTCATCAGTATGATTCAAGGGATATGGCCTATATCTGTACTCGATCAAACGGGGCTGTGTTGGCCAATATAATCTAATTGTTTGACAGTTTTATAGCAATTCATTGAGACTAAAGAGAGATGACTACATTAATATCTTGATGCAGCTAGATAATAGCTGAGCTAAAGCTGATGTGCCAAATTACTGAAAGGCTCTTAAATTCTCTTGCAGATTTTTAACTCTTTGTGGCAAAGAAAAGAGGCTTCAATATAAATGTAATAAAGAGAAATAATTGTACAATTTGTAGTACAAAGTATTACAATAACATAATCGTAAATTTTCTAAGACTCTTCGCAAGCCAAATTATATTTCTCAATGATTGGGAATTATTGTTAATGTTCGTGACTCTTGTCTTGGATAATAATTTTCACTGAGGTAAAAATTAAACAGAAAAGGTTTTAGCTGATAAATATGTAGTCTGTGAACAAACTTGTCTGTCGTGCATACAGCTATGGGAACAGTCAGGTAGAGGAGGATCTCGGAGACTCAAAGCATCTGGGAATGCTGGACCTGCTTAAGCTTAGACGAGTCATCTCATCTCACTGAAGGATCCCATCAAAACCCTGCCTCCTTTATAAGGGTGTTTGCTGTGAGGAAAGTTCTTCTCTGAGTGGGGTCACAGATCTGCAGGTAAGAGCAAGTGGAAGGAGACCATCAGAAGTGGTTTGTGAGTTTTGGTCTGATCCTGGAGATGTATGAATGGAACTGAAAGCAGGATGCAAGGAAAAAGCAGAAATTAATACTGCAGCTAAAGCCAGAAATATGGAGAACCCTGTTTATCAAACTTGGTTTGACTGCTAGTTAGCTTTTTGCTTTCAGAGCCCTTGCCAATAGAGACACAGTGTGGGCAAGGACAAGGTCTCGTTACCCAAAAGTGGAAGCTCTCGTATGTGGTTAAGTGCATTTTTACCAAAACCCAAGATAAACACTTGCAAACGGAGCAACCTGATTTTCATGAGCTACAAAAGGATGAATTAGAGGTTATCTATCTCCATCTCCCCTACTTCAGAGCTGTGCTGGAATGATCCTGCTTATGATGAACTTTGGTGACGTTGCTGTCACCTTTTCCATAATTTCCATTTTTTTACTCAGTAAACCATGTAGCTAGTCTTCAGTGTCCATGCCTTTCTTACCATTATCCCAGAGGAACCAGTCTGACCTCATAGAACAGTAGTAGCTCTTACGGCAACCGTAATTTCCATTAAAAAACCAAACCAAAACAAACCCAACTGTTTCCATTATAAGCAAGTAAATGGATGGATTATTGCTGACGTTCTTAAGCAAAAACCACAAAGTAATTATCCCCTAATGCCATGGAAGATTTACAGGAAGGGCAGTTACTTTGTCTAGGTTGCATCATTAAAATGTAATAAACGGATCGCAAAGCAGAAGAATGGTGTAGTGTTATGTTGCTAATTTTGCAAACTGTGGATAATGCTATACAACATTTTTTAGGAAAGGAGTGTGATTTCTAGGCATACTCTTGGTGGCAGAACAAAAATTCAAGGACACAAGAGGCTGTTTATTAGGCCACAGTCAAGCGTGAGCACATTGAGTTCAGCAGCGTTCCCCCCTTTCAGTCATGAAATCTTTAACGCCATCCACTGCGTAACGGAGTTTTTGTACGTGATGAAGTCTTCAGGCCGTGCTCGTGCCACACCGTGCTGTGGTTACACAATTACAGGACATTGTGCACACATCATCACTGGACACAACTCTCTTGAAAAAAAAGAAGAGCCCACCCCTTGTCCCTTTGTTTTGCTTGTAATTCTAAAATTTTTTATTGTGTTACATCATTGATTCTGGGAACTCTGTAACACACTGTGTCGGGGCCAATTCTGTTTGGTTGGGCTGCTACCAGCACACCAAGGTGTTCGCGTGTTTTAAACAGCCCTGTCTGCCTGACAGGCAGGGAAAAACTATCCTCCTCCGGAAAAGCATTACTGCAGATATTCTAACGGGAAAAATCCCACTGATTCTGTTATTCTTTGTTTGTATCAAAGATGGGAACCTCTCATAGAGACAGCATCTCACTAGAGACAGGGACTCTTAACGCTGGAGACTTGGTAAACATTTACAAAAAAACCTGTTTGTTCTGTGTGCAGACAGCACGAACCAATGCCTTGGTCAAGAAAATGGCTTTTCCTGCCGTTACAGGAGTACTCCTATTAACAAACCAGGCAGAGTCTGGCCCTTAGCAGAAAATACTGACGAGGACCTGAAAAATAACAGTGGTGGTTGTTACAGACAGCAAGAACTACTGCTGACACTCTGTGTTTTATGAGAACGATTGATTAATTGTTGTTCAGTGTAGGCTTTGCTTGATGGAAATAAAACATTTGTGATGCCCCTATGGCTCTTTTAAGACTAATTAATTCCTTCTCCAAATGAAATGAAGACTAATTAGACTCTAATATTAGTTTCCAATTTGTCCAGAACCACTGATTTTCAAATCATCCTCCTGCAGCCTGCATTTTAATGTCTGTGCTTGCTGCACGTCCAAGTGTTTGTCTCACAGGGTGGCAAAATGGTGTAAACCAACCGTAACCATAATCTATTAAAGTGTGCGAGAGCGGCTCGCGCGGAACCACTGCAAGTTCCAGCACAGCAGCGGTAGACGGGCGCTGGGCTACGTATGGAGTTAGACGTGAACTGTTTCTCCATAAACTCTCCAGTTAGAGCCTCACTCTAGGAGCACAGGTTTGGATCATGGAGCCTTACGTGTCAATTAGATCATGCTCAGGTGGTTTTTTTCAGTATATTTAATTAAATTATGAACTTTGTTTAAAATAAGCTACGGATACCTTCATGCTAATCCCACTGCTCCTGACAGACCATGAATGAATGCTTGCTTATCCCTGTTCTCTCATATGCTTTCTTTACCTTCTCAATCTCTGCTCCTTCTCTGTGTACTTCCCGTGGCAATGGATAATTGTTCTCTCCAGAAGGCTGCTGGGCACACTGCGCCATCCCCAGCCATCACCTTGTGTCTCCCGCTCCTGGAAGTCGGTGACACCACACCTGCCTTCCGTTTCTAGCACTTGCTTATGACTGGGCAAACAGAAGCAGGGCTTACTGTTGTGACTTTTCAGTGTTTTCACTCTCTCATTCTGAGGATTCCTGGTTTTTCCCATTGTGCTGTAGTTCTCCCTTTTCCTCCTAAAAAAGCCAGGGTCTCTATTTGCCTGCTCTGTGGCTGAACCGTGAGTACTGCCCTAAACCCCCTCTGTGAACACCCGTCCTTCCCACGTTTGAGTGCAGTAATTCAGAGCCTGCTGTCAGACGATCATGATGTCAGACGAGTGGGTGTATTTCCATTTTTGTCAGTTGGAGACACTGTCTTTGACTATCTTTACAAACTTTTGTCCTCGATTCATTTATCGATGTTTCCACGGTTAAATAGTCCAAAAGGCTTCATCAAGAGTGGCTTGCACGGAGGATGATACAGCCAGTTACAGATGGCAAATCTCATTTTAACTTGCTGTTCTCTAAGGTTTTTCCATGCGTTTTTACATTGTGGTTTTCTTTGCCATTGCTTAAGTTTTGATGCTTTATTTTGTAGTACAGGGCTACACTCTTATGTATCGTCACCTTCTCAGGAAATAAAATAATTCTGTTGCTTTTAATTAAATACTAACACTTCTGACAATTCTTTATGATTTAATACATCTAATACCATTAACATGTGATTAACCTAGGTCAGCATATCCTTGAAAGAGAAAATATGAATCTTAAATCCAAGAATTTTTGCTTTCAAATCACACCTCACTGTTTTAACAGACCAATGAACACAAAAAAATGTGCATACAAATAATAATTGAGCACCTTACCCCTCCTGTCTCAGCATATTTCCACAACATTTAAGAGAGGCGTATCTATCTATTCATTTTTCCAGTCTAGATCCCATAGGATTAATGGTAAAGAATATGAATCATGAAAGGATGTGGCTTGGGAATGAGGTTCATAGTTTGGGTTTAAGATTAAGCACTGCAAAAGTTAAAGCGCACCGAGGGCAAAATTATACTGTGAAAGACAAGCACCTCATGAAATTTTGTGAGATTAATATGACGACTGTAGATGTCTCGCAGTGAATTCTCACATGTGCAGCTCATTATGTTAATTGTAGAGTAACTCCTCTCTTTGGCTCTTACCATTCTAAAATGAAATCAGAGCGTATCGATCTGAACAAGCCTTTTACTTGGGAACTACAAAAAAGGATAAAAATTCAGATTAATTTCGAGTCCAGAATGAGTTAAGAGAAAGATAATAGTGTATTAACAAATGTTATTAAAAAATAGGAGTTTAAAATACTACAAATTGCTTCTGCGTGTCTTGCAACTGAATATCTCTAACAAAGGAAGCTGTCAAATAGCTGCACAGCTTGGCACCTCCGGGGAGAAGGGTGGTGAGGCGAAGGGGAGCCCCTGGCTGCTCCCGGTATTGCTCGGCGAGCAGTGCCTTCTTCCTGACCTTGCCCATTGCTGGAAACCACGTCCATTCCTTGCGGTGTCTGGGGTGGCAACAGCTGTTACTGGGCAAGCAAAACTCTCCATGATGCAGATGCTGGGATAGGCACCCACCCTGCCCCCCCACACTGCTCATTCATTCCAGTAACTCCAGTAGCTCAGCTTCACGCCAGTCCTGCCCTGCGGCCATCGTGCTTGGTGCGCGGCTGAGGAGCCAGCCAGCACTTCATCCCGCGTGTGCTCCACCAGCACCGCTCCTCTGCACAGAACAGGCGCTGTCGAAGAAGTCCAGAGAGCTGTCTCCGGGTCTGACAAGAAGCGAACCAAAGCGCGCGGTGGGTCCTTTGCACTCACAGCTGTCCTGTGAGAACAGCTCAGCTGGGTAAAGGGAAAGAGAGCAGGGGCAATGAAATTGTCCCCTTAGAGTGCTACGGGAAAACTTACGGAAATACACCTGCTGAAGGGGTCACGTTCCACCTGTGCATTTATAAAGGAACTTTTAACAGAAAGATCTTATTGAATAATTCTCATATATATGATTAAAAAAGAAAAATCATCATCAGTTACCTAAAGCAGGTATGCTAAAGTAAAATCTGTCTGAAAGTCAGGGCTGTGCAGAAACGTGGGGGCCGAATGACTCTGTACGTTCATCAGCGTGAACGCTGCAAGGGGCCGCAAGCAGGAGCAGGCGGCCAGGCCGTCCACGTGAGCGTGCCAGGCTGGAGTGGCCACACGGCCACGGTGCCCGTGCCTACCCCTCACCTCTGGCAGGGAGCCGCAGCTTTTGTCTCCTCCTGAGCAAAGGATTGTAAAGAAGTCAGTGCTTGCAAGGTACCAGGGCTTCAGCGTACGTTCCGTACCGTGCTCCTGTGTTACCGTTCCCTGATCCACCAACAGCCCCGTCTGCTGCAGGAACGGTTCTTGGCCTCCAGCTCAGCGAGGTACTTCTCTGGGACCAGGTTTGACCACAGGTACCTCAGGGAGCCTCTCATTCCTTTTCAGGGCAATACAGCTCTGCAAACTGTAACTTACCAAAATAAAAAGAGAAGAAGAATCTGGCAGAAACAAAATGTCTTTATTCTGTGTGAAGAAATTGTAGCTTTTCTGGAGTAGACCTGAACAGTGGACGATTCATTCCATCTCCCATTTCTATTGCTGAGGTCTGCACAGCATGTAGCTGGTGTAGCTTCTCTGTACCGCTGCGGAGCAACATTTGTTTCAACTGGCATTACAGTAAAGTCTCAGCTAGAAATAATGATGTCTCCCTTCTAACGCATTTAAATACAGTCAGCTATTGCCCTTTCTTCTACAATGCATTCAAGTAAGCACAGGTCTTACCCAGGATTCAAAAGGCCAGTTCTCAGCAGCGTTTCACGCGATGTTCACCAAAGGCTGTTTAAGACAGAAGTCTGTCTTTACGACATTCACAGCCTACTTCGGTTTTGCGTGTGCGTGAGTGACATTCTGCTAAAGCTAAAAGTATATTGCTGCGTGTCACTGTGGGAACTAAATATACGAGACTGAAGACACCCATAGAAAGCTGGCAATTTCTGTTCTTTGTCGCTGTTTACAGAAAGTGCATTTATGTTGCACTCCTTGCTTCTGGTATCAAAGGTGTAACACGAAGTTCATGATTTATGCCAGGATCAGTAGCTCAATTAATAGGAGTGAGGATGTGATTTAGGCAGAAACAGGAATTTAAGGACTGAAGGGACCGAAACAGAACTGCTTCTCAGTGGTGGCGTTGGCTGCTGCAAGTTGCCTACTGGGCCAGGATGTCGCTTCTGCTTTCTGGAGAGGCGTAACCTAGCTCAGAAGTGAGAAAAGTTAAAACGTGCGCGTGGAAATACGGACATCCAACATGCTGCGGTGTAATGTGGCCCAGTACACACACATTTGTATTCTCTAACCACTGCTTTCTGAAAATTGTAATTGTTAAGAAACACAAGTCATAGTTGCCACCTGGAGCTACATGGTCTCAAGAACACAGCTCTGCATAGCGCAGGCACGTCTGGGGAAAAGATTCTGTCCCACAAAGCTCAGTTTCACCACTCTGTACTGGCCGTTTCTCCAGCATTCCTGCACAGTTGTACGTTCCTGTACCCTACTAACTCCTCTTCTAACGCTGAGTTAATAGAATAGTTCAGTTGGAAGGGACCTACAGTGATCATCTAGTCCAAATTAATTTACTTCCAAAATTGCCACAAGCACAGAAGATTTTTTGACAAAGAGGAAATGTAGAGAGAGGATACGAGCAGCTCTTGACAGGGCTTGTTTTAATAAAATAGTGCTTGGGAGTCTGCATGGCTTGTCTAAGCGGCTGGAGATTTTAGTGGCCCAGAAGAGGTTCTCACCAAGGACAGACATAAGTGCCGAAGCCTTGGGTTTTCTCTGCTTTTTTTAGTAAAAATACCAAAACAAACAAGAAAGCACTCATACCTGCTCCTCCCTGAACCTCCACTGGTTGAACTGGAGTCAGCTGTTGCTCTACATTATTTATTTGTCTATTAGCATATTGAAGCCCTGTGCCACTTCACGTTTTTGTCCAGCTGACCAAGGAGCCGTCATCAGCGCGAAACCATGCTATCCTCACTGCGTTACGTGCAGGCATAGCAGCACTGGGCTCCCCTGCGGCTGTTTTCAGGAGCAAGCAGGCTGTGGATAGGGACGAGGAACACGGTGGAGGAAGGGACTCACCTTCTGGCTGGGTGTTTGACTGCAACTGCAGAGCCAGGGAACTCTTACGTGCACTCAGGAGCCCAGAATCGCAATAGCCAGTGTCCGCAGAACCATACGGTCCCCACTGACGTTTTCTCTATCAAGTGATGATAGCAGGGAAATACACTGCAGCGCTGCATTAACGATCACACTCCCACGCTACATGGGACAGATTTTGTTTTCTGAAGCTGCCAACTGAGCAAAAGATTGGCAATTTCTGTGTTCATCTCCGGTTTTCCTCCTGGAAACGGTGCTACGTACTGCCACGGTGGACATCTCACTGCCCCCTTTGTTCTGGGTTAGCACTGCTCTCTCTGAAGTTGGGCTCATGTTGGACTCTGCAGTTTCTACGGCGCTGCAGCTGAACATCTGAACCAGACACTTCCTGAACTAGAAAGTTGAAAAAAAGGAGATCAATCAAAACACACAAGGAATGTTAACATTTCTCTATAAAGCAGTCTGTGTCTTAGCTAAAACTCCTGGAAATTCTCTCGTGAGTTAGTTGCGAATGTAAAGAAACAGCCCCATAAAATCTATTTGCCTGCAGCACCAGGAAGAACTCTTAAAACAGAGATAGTTCTAAAAAGACGCAGACTACTGGTAAATTTTCCTCTAAAAAATAATTTTCCTCTTTTGCTTGTTACTAACCACATGTAATGGACAGGGCTGGTCATTTCTCCAGGCTCACTGATAACACCAGCTATTCAAAGATGGTTTGTTTCCACGTTGTTCACATCCTCGAGCAGGCGAAGGCCGTGCACGGGGAGATGGGGGCACTGTCACAGGACGTGGGATAAGCAATAGCTCTCTCTGCAGGACTGAATAAATAAATGTATTCCTCACTTCTGATTCAACAGGCACTTTACTATTTTTCTTTTTGTCGCTACACATTTACACTCTGTAAATCTATTCGAGTTTATTTCCATGCCTGTTACCACAGCGAACACATATCACTCTGGTTCATCCTCTTGTCAATTCTTTTCTAAATCCAATCCTTTGCCCCCATTCCAGAGAAGAAACCTCTCTGTCTCATAAGCACACGCTTCCGCTCTCCCTGTAGATACAACCACAAATGCAGCATTTCCTCTGACACAAATTCAAAATATTGAAAACTTCCACCCTGCCTCAACATCAACTCACTGCTGCTGCCTTCCTAAAGAACTACTGAAATGTACCGGGACTGTCTGAAAAATAGAATTTTCACACAGTACACTAGCTGATGTTCACTAAGGGCTGATTTTCCTTTACAATATCTACGTCTAATAATTATTCACATTCATATTTTAATAATGCACAGAGGCTTATGCTATCTTCCAGTAGGTAGATACACAGTGATTTTTTTTTAGGTCTAAATTTGTTTATAGAAACAAATGCTGGATATTGCAATGCTAGTTAACTAATACCTGCTGCAGCAGTAGTATAAAGAATAACATAATAAAGAAATAATTCATTAAAAAGCAAGACAAAATAACAAAATATTACTGTTAAAGACACTTTGAGACCGTACAGTACCTGTTTGTTCATAAAGACATAAATAATTGGATTATAAACAGTGGCTGTTTTGGAAAAGAAAGCTGGAATTGCTGCCAAGCGAGGATCCAGCTCAATGGAGGGGTATGCAGTGACCAGGATAGAAAAGGCGGCGTATGGTGTCCAGCAGATTAGAAAGGCAATGATCATCACAACCACCATTCTAGTCACTTGTCTTTCAGGTTTCCTGGTAGTTCCCAGCCTGCCTTGTGTATCTGAGACCTTTAACGAAAAGAGAAGATTCTAGAAAACAAACAACAAGGCCTCCAACCAGAGAATGCAGCGAGCAGGCTAATATTCTGCCAAGACAGAAGGAAAGACCTCCTCTTCTTGAGTGTGACCGCACATGAGGATGCCGTTACTGGACCACAGGGTGGCCACGTTACTGCTGAGGGACATGAATTACTCTACTGTCATTATTAAATTTCCTGTGCTTAATTATCTTTTTATTGTCAAAGTGAGAGAAAAAAGCAATTACTAGGGGAGTTTCTGTGTAAAAATCTAATTGCACTCAGGTACGACTACAGCCTGAAGAGAGGCTCCCAAACCAGCCTCAGTGAAGTCACGAAGAGCAAAGCGACGGCCCAGGTTTGCTGTCCAGCCTCACAAAGGTTCATCTGGCTCAGGTAACTTCATGGGTGCTGCAACAGCCCGGCCCGGGGCAGCGCAGAAACACCTTCAAATTCCATCTGTGAGAAAAGTAATCCTAATGATTTTAGTCAGAGAGAGACACGATTTGGCCTCTGTTTAGAGCGGCAAACAACAGAATGCGATGGCCCTGACAGAACGAGCAACTGGCAGTATCCGATTATAGCAAGTTACCTCTAAAAATACGAAACAGAAACGCGGCCACATTTATGGGTGACACAATTGCCATACGTCACTGACTCCAGCAGAGCCACCTCGGCTTGCGGCGGCTCTGGATCCTAATAAAGCTAGACTTCCCGGCTTGCCGGCAAGCTGACTAGAGAACGTTTTGCCTATTCTGGTAGGAGCAGTATCCCTCCTCCCCTCTTCTGGTCTTTTTGTGAAATGCATTTGCTGCTGTCCTGCCAAGCCAGTTCACGTACACCAAAACCTAAGGAAAAGCACATTTCCATAACAAGGCGCACTCGAGCAGTAAATACACCTTTGAACCAGCCTTACAGCCAACCAACCGTAACCTTACCTACAAAACTTCTGCACCACTTGGCCCAAGAACAGCTTTGCCCTTATGAGATCTTTTCGTAAGTCTCAGCAGTTTCAGATTTCTTGCAGGCTCTCATTCAGGCCACTGCCAGGGGCTGGCTTTCAGTGAAAGCTCTTGCCTTGGACCGCAGACTTTTCTCTGCCAGAAATGCGGAAGGCAGGCTCCTGGCTGCTGCAGTCAGCGTCAGCGGAGGGGAGACAACCCAGTCAAGGTGGTGCAAGAAAGGAGGCTGAGCTGTCCCCAGCCCCACCTGCTCCCACGGCTTAGGCCAGGCGGTCTCCCCAGCCCTCTCTCCTGCCTCTTCCAGCACAGCCGAGCCCTGGCCAGCCTCCGGCCACCGCAGCCGCAGGGTGCACAATTTATATTAATTCAAAAGCATTTATCAAGTCTTTTAAATATCCCTGGACAATCTAATATTTACTGAACAGCATTACATTATTTACAAATGCTGCATTTTATTCTGTATCTAAGTGTTATAGAGTATTTGCCAGCACTCTTAAAATTTTAAGCTAAATTCTAATTTACCTGATTTGAGTCTTAAGAAAAGTCACTGAATTGAAGTACAATTGTAAATAAACAAATACTGTGTCATTCAGTTTCTCTGTTTATGAGGCAGACATTCTTTCAGTTGTGTTGTGTTTGACTAATGAGATGTTCTGACAAGTGACGCAAACTGTACACTTTGAAAAAATATATTTCTAACCACAGCATGAATTTCTGTGTGTAAGGATAATTATACAGCAAGGGAGGATAACTGAGTGCATTTGCTGCCCGGAAATTTGACCTGCTTCTGTCTGATCTTTATAGAAAATCAAACACAAAAGTTCCAAGTGTTTGCATACATACACTTTTCAAAAGTTTACTTCTAAGTGCTTCTTACCTTTCTGAGCTTCCGCATCAGCTTTCCGTAGGATACCAAAATCACCAATAAAGGCACTACAAAACAGGTGGTGAAGAGTGCAACGATGTACGTATGGTCCGTGTAAGCCCCTGAGTACCTGTATAAACACAAGATATACTCTGTATGTATCACTAGTATGTGTTATTATTTTCTTGAAGTATGAACTTTGCTCTTCAGAGCAAAATTTTTGTCAGCTGTGTTTATTCAAAGCGCCCTTTACAGCTCTAGTCACAGCTAGTGGCAGACGGAGCCCTGGGCCATCTCCTGGCCGGGGGCTGGGACAGGATCCTGCCACCACAGGGCAGCGGGACAGTTCAGGTGGGAAGGGACACGAGGTCCAACCTCCTGCTCAAACTGGAGTCAGCTATGGGTGGAGATCAGGCTCTGTCCAGTCTTCTGAAAAATCTGTCTCTGATCTCTTTGAATCCTGACAAAAAGCACAAGGTACGGGATAGTTATTTTCATTAGAGATGGAAGGCCTTCCCTTTAAAAATGTTTTTTTTTTAAATCTGTCCTTGGCAAATTTTTCTTAGTTTTGTTACAACTTTCCTCACATCCATTTTTGTGGATATGTACATAATCTTTAAACCCTTCCTTTAAATTCCTGTCCCAGAGAGGTCCTGAGCTGTAAGTTTCATTTCTTTACCATACTCTGCAACTGGCCTTACCAGTTAGGCTCACAAGTAGTTCCGATCTTACTGGTGGTGTAACTGCTCCAACCCATTGTTGGTGGAATGGTCCAAATGAAGGAAAAGGTCCACACAAAGGCAATCCCTAGCGCTGCATGCCTCCCCCTCAAGCGGCTATTTCCCAGTGGGCGGCAGATCACAACGTACCGCTCAAAAGCCAACAGAGCAAGAGACCAGAGAGCAACAATGCCTACGGTAAGAAAACACGGTCAGTATCAAAAGTTGGGTAGGTTCACTGAAAAGCAAACACCATCCCGCACCACAGAGTCACAGAGTCCTTTAGACTGAAAGGCATCTCTGCAAGTCCTCTACTTCAACAACCCCCCATAGTCACGCATGGTCCATATCACCTGGTTGGCCACCAAAATCTTGGAACAGCCTGATCTTTCTCCATGGGACATGGCTTACGCGCCACAAACTGATTTAGTAGCATCGTCCCTCACCGACATTCCCTCTGTGCAGACTGAACAGGCTGAGGGCAACTGAGAGACTCCTTTTCAGGCTGAGGATGAGCAATGTGTTCCATTTAGAGCAGTGGAGCTTAGAAGGCTGTCCTTACTATGCAGCATCAGAAACAGGAACAGGGAGGCAGGTCTGTCTCAAGTAGATGTCCCATTTTAAACTCATTTCCCATTTATTCTGCAGAGGTGTTTCTACACGGGGAACTACGTGGTGAGGATTTTCCCTTTTAGAGTACTTCTAATACTTCTTGTGTAGTTAGTAAAACAAAGCCAGGAAAAATAATCACAAAAAGATGTAGGTGTGAGGGGTGACGGTTACAGACGTGTCAGGGTTCCTCAGAACCAAGGGAAGGTAGCTAACAAAATGTTTCTGTGCCCTGATATTTTCCACACTTTAAGAGCAGCCACTCTCTCTTTTTCTCTCTTTCTCATTTATCCATACGTGCACACACCTGAATACAAACCTTGCAAATAGCTACACATAGGGAATTTTTTTCTGACATTGTCTTACCAAGAACTCCACAACGCTGTTATTCTATTAGGAAGCTTTTTCGCACGATATTAAACATATTCAATGATCAGTATGTATGCAACAAGCCACCGATACATGACAGAGATAGTGTTACATGCTGTTCACGCACACACAGGAGTCACTACAGAATCTACGTAACTGGGGAAAGAACCAGGGAGTTCCAAGGCAGGCAAAGTCAGTGACTTGGGAAGATACAGAATACATTGAAGGAAGCTGAAGAAAAAGAACATACAACTACAAACAAAATCAAGCTTACCAAAAAATGTGACAGCAAATCCTTCCAGTACACAAGCCCAATATCCCATATAAAAATAACCTTTCAGATTCGTTAAAAAGCTGATGGTGCCTCCAGTCAGTGAGACCAGGAAATCTGCCACAGACAAATTGACTATAACATAGTTGACAGGTTGTCTCAATTGCTTGAACTTAAAAGTCACCAGGATTACAGCCAGGTTCTCAGCAAGCGACAGGGAGGTCACCACCACCATTACTGCTGCCAGAAGCCTGAAGTGCCAGGGCTGGATGGAGTCCAGGGGACGACGGAAAGGATCCCATCTTGCTGGACCAGAGGAACTGGACACCAGCGACTCATTTTCAGGTGCTCTGAATGCATCCATTTTTTTTCTCTCACACTAGCAAAAAGATTATATAATACTGGAGTTTCTAATCTGTAAATGATATTCAGGATTAAAAGGAGAAAATTGCTGTCTCCAATAGAAGTGTGAACAAACTCTCCATGCTTCTGCTTTCCAGCAACAGTCCAGGAAACAAAGTTGCAGTGAGAGGAAAGTTCAGTGCCCTGCAGTGAATGTCGGAACGGGGATGAGCGAGACAATCTCTTGGAGCGACTTCTGTCCCTCCCTGCCAGCAGTCTCCTGCCTCTCTCCGGCTGCAGCTGTGTCTTTATCTGGAATAAAACCCAGCTACAGAAGCTGCAGGTTCCCTCCTGCTGCAGCAGCCAACAGCAGCACTGAAATATCCCTCAGATCGTCCCTCATCTGGGGGGAAATGAAGCGTTTGCTTGGACCCGCCCTGACCTTCGGCACTGTGAAAGCTTTCCTTTCGTTAACAGCGAGAGCGGAATGATCTTCCTCACGCCCTGCGCTGCTGGCAGCCAGCAAGGGGGAGGCTCCCACCTGACTTGTCTGCTGGAGAGGGCAGCCCTGAACAGATTAACACTGGACTGGCACAGCAGCTGCAAACCTCTGCGGTGCGACCGCACTTAAACCCCTGCTCGCATCTCCCGCTCCTTGCAGGGGGTTTGGACGAGACGGCCTTTAAAGATCACCACGTCCGACCCGAACGATTCTGTCATTCTGCCTCAGGCTAGCTCATCCCTTGGCCTCAGAAATGAAGCTCCAAATTAAATTTCTATGTTATTCAGTGGAATTTCAGTTTCTCTCAGAGACAGTACAGATGCTGTCCCTGATGAAGGCATAATGATTATAACTGCAGCTTCAGTACTAAAAACTCAAAGGTGCACAAAAATATTTTAAAGATAGAGTTTGTAAATACATGAAAAGAAATAAAATCAGTACAGCACAACAAGAGACAGCAGGAAAATGAAGAGCTAGTCATGCTTCTGATAAAAGTGACTGGAGGTATCCGAACTCTAATAACCGTTAGCGGTTAGGGTTACTTGCGCTCATTTTCCACGAAGGACCAGCACCCAGTAACATTAAAATGCCTCCAGCCGCTCCTGGACGGCACGATTCAGCCTAGGCCCACCCCCTGCATGCTACAGCAGAAGATCTGGACCACAACGTTAACATCAAGTTTGAATATTACGTTGTTTGAAATTACACATGATTTTAAACTCTTGCGGGTGTCAGAATTAAACTAGAGCTGCGAATTCAGCACACAACAGAGAAGGCAGTACCTGCACTTCTCCAAAGTACAGATCCACTGGCTGCACGGTGACAGCCCTTTAAAGAATGGATAGCTATTGTTCCCAGTTAGTTTGGGTTTGCTCATGCTGTCACACTGTTCAAGTTGTTTGTATGACTTATGAGTTTGGTTACAGTTTAAATGCGTTCTCTTTATCTTGTACTTCCTCTTCGTTTAGAATTCTTTAAAAACATTCCTATTCTGTCTTCGTTGCCTGTTTTGCTTTTCTTCTTCAGCAGGTCAACTTAATCCCTGAAAGCGATTCTCTGTGACCTGCTTTCTCACCGCAGCTGCGCTGCGTCCAGCATCATGGGTTTGCATTTGCTCCTTTGTTCTACATTTGCTACGCCTCTTGCACTGCAGGCCTTTTTTGGTTTTGTCCAAATAAGAGAGATATGGATTTTTTTTTTTCAATTTTGTTGCGAGACTTTTTTTCTGAAATCAATGTCAGATAAATTTAGAAAGATAAAGCATTGCCTTATGAGCACAGGGAGAACAGGGAGCATCCCAGGTCTGCAGCATCCATTTGAAGAGACAGCTGTTCTCCAGCATTGCATCACAAGACCTTTAGCTCCTTTTATTAAGGTCTTATTTTCCATTAGTGCCAAATTCCTCTTCCTGGACTTCCAGATACTCAAAGTTTGTTGATAAACTTTGGAGCACATGCAAACGGAGAAGTCCCTGTTTGTTGTATCTCACACATCCGACCACTGCAGTCTTCATTTTCTTGGCCAGAACTGCAGTGTGACTTGCCCCTGAGCAAAGGTGTTCCTGACTAGCACTTCCCAGGAAGAGGTAAGTTGGTAGGCAATAAAACAGCCTCAGGCTGGGGTTAAACTGACGCTGGCTGGAGCAGGGATCGTTCGGTCAGGGAGGTGAAGAACACACGTAACTAACAGCACTTGTGTAACATGCCTACGGTCATTCCAGCTGCAAGACAAAAATCAGGATGACAAGACTGTGCGAACTGAGATAAAATCTGGTGCCTGAAATTGTATGTGGCAGTTGGTGAATTAGCCCTGAATTTACCATTCCCAGAAGACACAAACAGGAACATGAGCTATGAAATGAGTGCGATATTTCAAGTGGTGCACTTGAACTGGTTCTCTCAGCTTTTGAGCGTGTGATTGATAGTCCCAAGAGGCTGTTAATGACAGCAGTGGCCTTCACTGCTCAAAGTGACTGTGAAAGATTTGCTTTGTCCCCAAGAAAGGGCTTGGTTTAGTCACATTTAGTTAGGGCAAACAGCGTTCTCTGCTGTACGGATGTTCTCTGGGAATCTGAAGTGAAGGATCCCACTTTTCGTACAACCAAACTGGCTGCTGTATCATATGTGAGGGCCCATCTCAGTGGGCACCTGGCCACCCCATAAGTTAACTTCTGTTTTGAAAAAAAAAAACAACCCCAAATCCAACCCGGGGTTCAGGCACTTATTTCCGTGAGCAAATGGTGCTGACCCAGCGCACCCACCCAGACTGCTTCCATCACACGTGAACATCCCTTCAGAGCATCTAGCCTCTGGGCCGGTAACTGGGCTGAAGGCCGTATTTCTCCTCTGCCAGACGCAGATTCTGTCAAACCACTCTGAAATCAGGGGTCTGGCCCGAGCCTTCCAGCAGGGAAGTCGCGGTTGTGCGTACGTGGGCAAACCCGGAGGCGGCAGCACAGGAGAGCTGCCCTCAGGTCTGGGCAACGGGAGACCCCAGACGCCCTCCCGGAGAAACCTCCTCTGCAAGGCCCGGCAGGGACCCCTGGCCGCGCTGCCTGGGGGCGGCTGCTACGAAAGAACAGCATTAAAAGCTGGTGAAAGCCAGCAAGGAAGAGCCACGGGACGCGCAGCGCACGCGGCCTTGGGAGAAGCGGGACAGCGAGCGCTCCTTGGGCTGGGCGATGCGGAGAGGCGCCAGGCACAGAGAAGGGAAAGGGTCAATAAGAAGCTTGAGGGGAAATAATCAGTTTCAAAGCAGACTAAAATTTCAAACATGTCAGGCTGAAATCAGTCTTGCCAATTCTGTTTTGTGTTTGGTTTTTTGGGGGTTAGTTTGTTTTTTGGGGTTTTTTGTTGGTTTTTTTTTTTTTTAAAGATATTAAAAAACCCAGCAGCAAGTGAGGTCTATGAATGACTTTGGAATTAAATGTAGTTATATTAACCAGCCACAGCAGAAAGAAAAAGATTTTTTTTTTTTTTTTTAATCTAAGAATAAAAAAAATAGATATTGCTTCACATTAATTATAAGAGTTATAAATCCAATTTATTATGCGGCTACATTTAATCTTTTTATGCCTGGGAAGGTTCAAGGAAAGCACTTGCAAAACCTAATGCCAGACTACTCACCAACCCTGTTACGGGACTGCGGTGATTAATCTCATTTTCCCACTCCCAATACAGGCCCACATTCTTTTATAACCTGTTGAAGCTTGGGCGTAGGAAATAGGTTTTCTATTCAGTGAAATTTCTGGAAATTTAGCCAAATATTCTCCTTCTGCAGCCTGACTGAACCAAAACCAGGCATATTTGAAGTCTGTTCTCAGAAAACACTGAACTATCATAATGGAAAAATTTTGCCATTGCCCTTTTGAGCGACCTGGAGGAATTATTTTGCTCACTTGCTTATTAAAAGAACGAGAGTGGAGATCTCCTTTCATCAAAAGATAAAAGCTGTGTACAAAAGAGGCGTTCTACACTGGGGAAAGATACCGGCATAGCTGCAGGAATTTCAGTAACCAGCAATATATAACAAAGCCAGTAGATAAACAAAACATTCTATTAACTATGAATAAGAAACTAATTCAATTAAAAAAAAAAAAAAAAGCACATACTGAGCATCAGAAAAGGAAAAAGTTTCTTAGCAGGTTATATTTACTTAACACATGTTAAAGATATGTTGCAGTTTGGGGCCTCATCTGAGCAGGTAAGACTGTGTTTGATTTATGACAGCACAGTGCTTTGCAAAGCACAGTTAAACCCATTTCCTTAGGCATTGCACAAAAGCAGTTAAATAAAAGGCAATGATTTTATACTTTTATTGATTGAAATTATTTTGCTGTCACTATGAAAGTTTTTCCACAGATTTTTGAGTTTTTCACCCGCTTGCTTTCACATTATACTAATCTGTTAACACTGTAGTCAAAGAAATCATTGTTTTACCAATTAGCAATAAAGTCAACATGCACTGAAAGAGCAGACTATGTCATTATAATGAGCAAAAGGACATTTCAATGATTTGTTTTTCCTCAGAAATTATGTATTCCCCAAAAGATCAGTGTGAATTCTTATCCAGTATATTCACCTAGCAGTTCAAGGTAAAAAACTGTTCACCTAAGATTTTTTATTTAATAGGATTTATGTAATAACAAATCTTCATTCGGAGGGAAAAGGACTTAGTTGTGCAAGAAATCCTGCTGTCTTGAGGGGGATCATGTACATGAGAATCTTTAGTCTTAATAACTGTTATTAGAGACATCAAATACATTTTGTCTGTTTTGCAGTCCCTGAAAACAGTTTATGGCATTTGCCCTAATGTTGGTATTAGATGGAGGCCAAATCTTTGAAGAAATTAAGGCCAGAACACAGTTTGCAGCTTTGCATTTGTCATCATATTTACATTTACTGTAAATACGATAAAGAAATTGACATCTTGTCCATGCCTAGTTTCATCAGTCGGAAAGCCAATATTCAGATAGACTCTCACCATCTCCTTCAGAGTGGCTTTCAAGAGTGGTTATACATAGAAGCTTGTCTACATTTTTATTTCTGTAAGGCTGTCAGACATCTAATTCAGTGCTGTAGTCTACTACACTGTAGTCATAAAAGCGACTGTGAGGCAGGCAAGAGCCTAACCCAGCACCCACACCAGCACAGGTGGCCTGCACCCATCCAGCCCACTGAGCACTGGGAGCACCGGACGCCAGTGACGTAGGGTCTGGCCCAGAGGTAAAGGCGTGCCAGAGACACCGGGCCAGGCAGCAGGGCCAGCCATGCCCCACAGCATCCTCCCGCGTGCTCGTGGGCCACGAAGGGCCAGCCATGCCCCACGGCATCCTCCCGCGTGCTCGTGGGCCACGAAGGGCCAGCCATGCCCCACGGCATCCTCCCGCGTGCTCGTGGGCCACAAAGGGCCAGCCATGCCCCACGGCATCCTCCCGCGTGCTGGTGGGCCACGAAGGGCCAGCCATGCCCCACGGCATCCTCCCGCGTGCTCGTGGGCCACAAAGGGCTGCAGGGTGACCAAGGGGCGTGCCCGTCACAAACGGCAACAGGGCACGCAGCTCAGGAGGGAAAGGAACAGAGGGTCACGTTTATCACTGCTGCTCGGCAACGGCCCAAAACTCAGATGGAGACATGCAGTCTGCTAGCAGGTCCTGAAGACAGCTAGGAGAAAGGGAGATGAGTTCCAAGTGTGTGAAAGCTTGCTGCAGATCTGTGCCATGCTCCTACCTAAACTTCAAAATCAGTTTCTTTGTGGTACCTGTAAGCCTGGTCTGGAAGTACGGCACTGAAATAAGGGAAACATTATTTATATACTTGCAATTTCTAAAAACGTAGACTATTCTGAAGCAGCATACACACCACTCGCCCATGCACTTGGTTATATCCATTTATTTAGCTAGATGTTCACAACCAGCTCTGGATGAGAAAGTGGCCATCTCTTGCTTTCTACTTAAACTCTAAATTTGAACATCTATGCATGTTAGTAGACTCTGGGCTCAGCTCTCAGCCTAAGGACTATCTCCAGTTCCTCAGGTAGTTTTCAAAAGCAATTCTCTGGTGAAACAAAATCAGTAAGAGCCACTATTCAGTCAATGGTATCTCATTACTCTGATATAAATCAAACATAGCATGACCTTGCCTTCTCAGATTTATTTATACTTCTTTGGGGCCAAGTCTGTTATTCTCTCATGGCTAAACTTCATGATAGGAGATTGATGGTGGTGTAAGTGTTAGCACCTACCCCAGCAATTCCCAAGGGAAAACACTAAATCCCCATCTGCCATTTGACAAAACATCACATCTACATAAAATCATAGAACGGTTAGAGTTGGAAGGGACCTTCAAAGCCCACCCAGCCCAACCCCCCTGCCAGGAGCAGGGACATCTCCAACCAGATCAGGTTGCTCAGAGCCCCGGCCAACCTGGCCTGGAATGTTTCCAGGGATGGGGCATCCACCGCCTGGCAACCTGGGACAGTGTTCTACAACTCGCATTGTAAAAATTTTTTTCCTAATATCCAATCTAAATCTGCCTCCCTCTATTTAAAACCCATTACCCCTCGTCCTATCACAACAGGCCCTGCTTCCTCAGACTTTTGAGCTTTTATCAAAGGCTCAGCACTGCAAATCTCCATCTCAGTTCTAAGCCATTGCTGAGCAGCAGTGCTAAACATGACCCTCTGTTCTCTTCCCTTCCTGAGCTTGGCTGACTTGCTCTGAAGTAGTCATAATTTAGATACAAGTCACTGGAGCCATACATACAATACTAATAAAATCAACTAAGAAATGCAGCCAGCCGTTTCTATCGGTGCCTTTTTACAAAGTGCCCCCGAGAAGGGTCTGACAGCACAGGAGCCAGAGCAAGAGAGAAGACCAAGACGCAGCCGTGCAGGTGAGGGCCTGGAGATGGAGCCTGGTGGCATGGTGCGCAGCTGCAGAGCGGCACAGACAGGAGAGATGGGGAAGCAGGAGGAGGGATAAGTCACACAGCGCTAAGTCACAGAAACCTTGCATCACGAATATACAGCCACGCAGAAGTGAACAGAGAGGCACGCCATCCATGGGATTCCTGGTCTTTTGATGTAAACCTTGGGTATGAGGAACTGATAGGAATTTTATTCCCCCCTGTACTTCAGATTTCATGTATGATTTGGAAAAATACTCCCCCTCGGCATTTCAAGCCTTCAACAGTACAAAAGCTTGATTAAAAGTGCTCAACACCAGTTAATTTTCAAACACAAAAACGTGGTCCTTAATTTTATGCTTATTCCCAGTGCAAAGAAATAGAATTACCACAAAATGCTCTAAGCAAACTATATCATAATGCTGTGAATACATTTAGTGTCATAAATAATTTTAAACAAACTCTCCACTTTGCAACGTTTTCTTACAAGCTGCAATGAATAATGATCGTGAGAGATTTTTAAAATGAGTTACGCGTGCATTGACTGAAAAACCCCCTGCTCTCTGACGAAGTACAGCTGAGGCAGCCATTTATTTTATTGTGTCAAAATTTATCTTGGAAACAACCATAACTGAATTCTTTTATACTAAAAAAAAGAATGCATGTGTGACGCGAACCGCTGAGACTCACGCAGCATGTGGTGCCCTCACTCAGCTCCCATGGAAGAGAACTGTCACTACGTCCAGTACCAGTACCTCTTCGGACCTGGCCAGAGAGACTCTGGGCTTCTCAGCAGCAGAGGCTTAATTCAATTCTGCCACCCTCACGATGGACACAAATTTGTGTCCTTGTCCTTTCCAAGGACTACATGTTAATTAAACACCCCCATACTCCCCACACCCTGCAGAAATCTTGTTCCCCAGATGCAAAGGAGGATAAATTTCCTTCCTACTGCTTCCTCCCTCTGACAGGACTCCCCACGCTTTTGAGACAGCCTCGGGGAAACGGGCGCTGGCCGCCCCAGGGCAGGACGCTGCTGCCCCGCGGAGCCCCGGGCGCTGCTCAGGCTCGCTCTCCCCATAGAGCGGCCGCGCTGCTGACCCCCACGCCCAAAGCCAGCCCCAGGCTTTGGCCCCGTTGCTCTAGGAAACAGAACATCAGGCTTACGTAACAGCGGGGCTCGATTTTCGCATCTTTTCTATCGCTGTACAGCACCATATTTGCTAAAATGTATTTTTCACACGAAACCTTTCTGCAGTGTTAAACGAGAGACGCCACAAAGTAGATGAGGAGGAGGAGCTGCTCTCGAAAGAAGGAACCAGAAGGCAACAAAAATATTTGACAGGTATCAAACAATTCAATACAACTAGGAGACAACTTCCCCCTATTTTCTCAGCTGAGGGACTATTAGGGAAAAAACTGTGGAAAAAAAAAAAAAAAAATCTCAGAGAGGTGAAACTGAAAGACATATCAGGCACAAAAAGTCTCAGCCCAGTCACAAAAAGTTTCCTGCCAGCAACATACCGGCTGGGTGAACCGATAAGGTCCACCCAAGGCAAGCACGTAAGCATCATGCTGAGTGCTGCTGTACCGCGCTGCCTGTCCCTGTGGCTGTGAAATTTGTAACTTGCCTTTGGAGCTGAAAAGTCAAAGGAGCCGAGTGCAATGCTAGCTCTACTGCTGCTTTGTATCCTGATGCTACAACATGTGGCAGGCTTTTATCACACAAACCTGATGTGGGTTTTGTGCTCTTCCCTACAACTTTCTTTGTCTCATTTTATGTACTGTGTATTCCTCCTGACTTTGCTCCCACATAAACATGCCTCTGACTTCTTGCTCCAGTGAACCCGCCTCTTCAGCGGGTTGCAAGTGATCACTGGACCCTCAAAGGACACACCTCACTTCAGATTTTCCCTGTTTAAGGGCAAGCAGGTTGGTTTTCCCTTCAGCCACCTTCCCCTGTCTTCACTTGTGTTCACTGGTAGGACCCTGAAGCAACAAACATTTTCACATCAAGACACTTCTGTTTAACTACTGACAACTCTTTAAAGACACCTCCCCAAGCCTTTTTCACTTATTAATCACCTTTTTTAAAAATCTACTGCTCTGCTTTAGCTTTTATTTTTTTTTTGTAAGCTTTATATGCAGCAACCTCTATGCTGCAAGAGAGAATTTCAAAGGCACGAAGAGCAGTTAGACACAAAGGTGTCACTGAAAATCAGTGACAATTGTGTCTGTCCCTTAAGCCTCTATCTAGAGCTTTTAAAGTTTGCTGAGCTCCCATAGTATAGAAAGTGGGGAGAGCTTTAGTAGCAAAACCTTTTTTGTTACCTCACATTTTGCTATATTCCCACCAACGAGCATCCTCTGAAAGAGAGAAACCTATTACAGTGATTTGAATTCAGAGAAAAACAGCAAGGATTCAGCCAGGAGGTGAGGAGGATAGTTCCATTATTAAAGCATTTCAGTTAACCTCACCCAGCGTTGGTCTTTGTACGAGTTTTAAAGCTCCCGTGTGACTGTGTCTGGATGCACAGCTCCAGAGGTCTCCGACTCACAGCAGTGTCGCTCGCGCCTGCTCATCCTTTGTAAGCTGCCTGCACAAGTCCATCAGGAGCTTCTGCTGTCCATATACAACTCTACACGCCAGCTTCCGTCTTATATTGGCTGGCATCCGTTACTTGGAATTATATGCTCCTGATAGTCATTAAAGATCTGGGGATGCTGACTTGAAACTGCAAAGAATATGATGCAACTCACACACAAATATTTCTTACCCTTTTAGAGCTGTGTCACTTATTCCTAGCAAGACTTTGGTCATACATATGTATTTCCATGTGTGATTTCTTTACTGCCTCTCTAAACTGTATCACAAAATGCATTTAACTGACGCTGCGTTAAGAACTGCAGACTGTTTCCAGGACTGAAAGGCAGCGATCCCAATGCAGACACCTGTGTGGTGATGGGGACAGAGCCCGCACCAGGAAGCTGGCTGGAACCCACCTGAAATTCCACCATGTACCTGCTTAGCCTGTCCCTTACCGTAATCCCCCAACAGCTGAGAAGTAAGTACTTCTGTGGAGATCTATTAAATGTGCTTTCTGTTCAGCAGAGAAGCATGTTTCATGCCTGTGTCACCAACTCATGGCTAACATGATGTTATTTTGTTCACCGCAAACGATTTTTACCAAGTTCTTTTATAACCAAGGTTCTCTCCAGTTACAGCTATATAAATATTTCATATCATATAAAATTAGACCACTGAGCATAAATGGGCCTCTTTTCTGTTCTCCTGAACACAAACTGGAAATAAGAACTTTTTTCCATCTGAAGTAGAAAAGTCATTAGGAGAAACATCTGTCAGTTGATGATCAGGGACTCAAATAATATATTAAATTCAAAGTAAAGAAGAAAATTAAGTTTTGATATGAAAACTGAGTAATGCAAGCCACTGACTAATGTAGGAACTTGGTCCCTTGTATAATGGCATTGCTTTCTAAATTACAATGGAAATTAAATTAAAAGGTTTTGATGTTTATCAGACAGTTTTGGCTCTGTCACAAGTTAACCTTGTTCCAATTTGCTAATTTTCTCTTTGCTCCGATTTGTCTTCTGATTCATCTTCTATTTGCAGAAATGTTTACATCTCAGGAAACATTCACCACTTCAGTGGCTGAGGAGGAACCTGATGTCTGTTTTGACGGTGTATTGGGTTTAGCAGTCATCTACATTTACACATTTATCTGCCAGTGAAAGAGCTTTTATTTTGCCATTTGTTATTAGTTCTCCTTATCTAACCTGACACACACAGCTAACACTGTGCTATCAGTTGCAGAAACAGTCTAGCACTTTTGGAAGCAAGAACAATCCATCCCATCTCAGCTTGAGAAGGAAATGCAGACTGGCTATAACATATTGCTCACGCATTGTGAGGAGTTGTGTGCTGCATATTCAGACACACAGATCTCTCTCTCCATGGCGTACAGCATGTTAGCATTAACCAAAACTCCAGAAGTGACCGCTACCAACAGTACTCACATCTGCATCGAGACACCACGGACTCACCACACACGGGGCAGTGACGTATTCCAGACCACGCTGTTCATTGTACTGCAGCACTGAGATGCTTAACTGGAGCATACTGGTGCTACCGCAGTGTACCTAGTAAATAAAAATGACATGGAAAATCTAAGTAGCTCAAAAGGGAACTGAGTGCTTTGGAAATTTTTCTTCCAAGTATTGCTACCAAACAGCTGTTGTGTGTCTTATGTAAAGTGAGATAGGATCTCCAAGCATTTCTGCGAAAAGAAATCACGTAACAATGCTGGCTTTTGACCAGGAGCGAAGACACTTCAGCTATGAAAAAGCAAGCAGCCCGGGTCAGGGCAAAATCTCCCGGTGAATGTGTGCCACTCATTTGCCTACCTTGTTCCCTAGACTTTCTGATTCTGCATCCATTCCAGTTCTGCCAAGGTCTAACCCAGGCAAATATATTACACCCAAAGGTATCCATCGTAATGGTACATCCAGGGGAGGTGTCGTAGTTCAGCCCCGATCAGGACCAGACTACACAGTCTCTCTCTCACTCCCCCCACCCTTCGAGAGAACAGGGGGAGATAATAGAAGAAAAACGGCTCGAGGTTTGAGATAAGGACAGGGAGAAATCCTTGAAGTTACCCTTTTGGGCAAAACAGACTCGACTTGGAGAAAACTATTCATTTATTACTAAAACTAGCAGGAGAATGGGACAGGGAAACAAGATAAACCTCCTCCACCCCTCCCATCTTCCCGAGCTTAACATCTCTACCACCTTCCTCCCCGAGCGGCACAGGGGGGAAGAGGGAATGGCGGTTGCGGTCAGTTCATCATGCATTGTTTTACGCCGCTGCTTCATAGTCAGGGGAAGAACTCCTCACATTCCTCCATTGCTCCAGTGTGGGGTCCCTCCCATGGGCCACAGTCCTTTGTGAAACTGCTCTGGCGTGGGTCATCTCTTCCACGGGGTGCAGTTCCTCTGGAACGGCTGTCCCAGCGGGGCCTCCACGGGCTACAGCCTCCTTCAGGCACCCGCCTGCTCTGGTGTGGGGTTCTCCCTGGGCTGCGGGGGGATCTCTGCTCCTCCGTGGGCCTCCATGGGCTGCAGGGGGACAACCTGCTCCACCATGGTTGTCACCACAGGCTGCAGGGGAATCTTGGCCAGGAGCCACATTACTGCTCCCCCTCCTTCTGCACTGACCTTGGTGTCTGCGGACATTCCTCTCACAAGAAAAGTTCTTCGCAACAGGCTGGCACCAAAGCCTCTCAGAATCCCTTCACATCATCCATCTCATCTCCTCTCCACTTCTTGCAGCCGGGCTGGGCTGAGTCGGGCCCAGACACCGCCTGGCGAGAGGCCAGAGGGTGAGGCCTGCAAGGCCCCAGAGGCCTGCGCCTCCTCTTCCGCGCCTCTGCCCCCGCTCAGCTTCTTCACATCTTCTCTTCTCTCTTTTTTTTTTTCTGTTTTCCCCTTCTTAAATACATTATCACAGAGGCATTATCACAGGACATTCTGCTGTCAATTAGCTCGGCCCTGGCCAGCAGCAGGTCCGCCCTAGGCCCGGCCGAGTCCCCTGAACAAAGGGGAGCGACTTCCAGCAGTTTCCTACAGAAGCTGCCACCTTAGGCCCCCCTCACTAAACAAAGCCACAACATTCCACCCCTCGCCTCTGCGAATTACGTATTTAAGTATTATAAGTAAAATACACACACATCAACAGAAAAAAAAATTCCCCACACCAAAATCTAAGTAATATCCTCACAACACCAACAGTGGGTAGACAATTAACAAACAATTCTCCACTTATCCCTTCACCACAATCAGAACATAAATTCGCCATAATCATTCTGCTCTTTTATCAAGTTCAATTCCTGTTTTGCCCGTTACTACTCCCAATTAAACTCAATCCTTATCTCAAATTCCTCGAGCCCCATGTTGTGCACCAAAATAAATGTCGTATCGTAGTTCAGTCCTGATCGGGGCTGAACTACGACAGGCGGTCAGAGCTGTTCTTATCACAGCCCACTGCTACGACCAAGGAGGAAAGACCAAGTTCAAGAGCCTGGCAGAATCTCAAACTACGATCTTACCAAACAAGTACCAGAGAAAACAGGTCCCGGGACCCACACCTTTTTATTCCACAGGCCTGGCAGTTGCCCCATCTCCCTTCTCCACACTGCACTGTGCGTAGGCACAGGAGGTGTTCAGTGGCCCAAACATCACCAGAGTTTCTATGACTTCTTCTGGCAGGCTAGATAGAAACATTCGAGAGACACGCAACAGCTGAAGAGGATCTACTGGACAACAGCTGAGCCATCCCAGTTTATACACCATGCACTAATATACTCTTCACACAAAGCAATAACACCTCCCTAATCGTCCCACTTTCAGCATCTTTATATTAATTATATCATCTTTCATGAAGCTTATAACTTTGCTACTAAAAGGTCCTTTGAGAAGCCCGAACACATGAATATTAATAATCTCCGTAGAGAGGCGGAGCCCGACACTTTGAGTGAAGCCCAGTATTTTCTGATTTAAAGGCTCTTTGTAACAACATGCAGTATTTTATACAGATGTTCTTAATGTACTTTCAAGATTTATTGCTAAATAATGCAATTTACTACTGAAATACACTATAGAACTTACCTTTGTTTATTGATAAGGAATAAATTGATGGCAATTTCTGGTCAAAACTGGTCATACAATATGTTTAGCTTTGGGCCTAATTGCAAGGTAGGAAGGTTACCTGACGATAACTAGGTTTGATTACACTCTCAGGGAAACAGGCATGGTATGCTTTCTGCTGCAGTGCCTCTGGTGCGGCAGTCTAAAGCTCAGCTCTGGGGACTGAACGACATTTAATCAAATTGCATAGAACCTGAAGGTCTGATTAGATGCATTGGAACTGTGCTACATTCAATAGATTACTTTTTGCGTGTCTTTGTAGTAAAGATTTTTCACTTTTTCTACAAGATTATACATTTCTAAGTATCTTTATGAATGAACCAGTAATTTGATTTAAGCACTAACAGAAATTTGTTGCAAGTGGAACAATAAATGCAAATAAATTGCATTTACTTCTGGCAAGATATTAAAATGAAGTGTTACAGCATCTTAATGAAAGATTGAGGCAGATCCATCAAAAGACCATCAAAAATAGTCAATTAATAGGGTAAAGTTACAAATATGTTTTCCTCTTAAGTAGTTTTCCATGTTTTGAAGATTTTCAGTAAGAAATTTCACCAAGAAATGTCCCCTAACCATTCCCAACTCACACAGCAATGATACTGGTGCTCTCACGAGGCCAGTTATTTTCATACTGTTTGCGCAGCACATCTTCCTACCATGAAAACAGTGACCGTTTCCTTCAAAAATACAGGCAAATGCAACTTTTCCAGTGTACAACGAATCAGGCCTCATTATGGAAACAGGCAGGGATTCAAAAAGAGAACATGATGGTTAATGATACCTGAAAAGTAATCATTCCTTTTCTGAAAATATTAGCGCGTTACAGCTGAAAATGCAGTGAAACGACCTGCAATAGATCATTGTCTAGGGTGTACTATGAATGCAAATCTATTTAGTGACATTATTGAGCAGCAGGATTTGTCATGCCACGGAGCAGCTGCTCAAAGACAGCCTCAGCCTGACCACTCCTCGCCAAAGCTCTCAGGTCCACACGACTGCTTCTCCCCTCCTGTCCAATTTCAGCCAGAACAGCTAGAAGGATTAGTTTCTTACGTAGAGACCCACAATTCTTATTGTGGGTCCTTTTACAGCTCTTGTGAATTTATCACCTTATTTTGTTGAGGAAAAACATTATAGGAAAAAGAAGCCTAAGAATGAGACAAAATAATTATGTAAAAAGAAAATCTGAGGATGAAGGAAGAATCTCCAGGTATGGTCTGGTCTGTGTGCTGGTCACTGCTCTTTGTGAAGCCGTCAGTCATTACCCTTTTCATCAAAGTTGCCTTTCCCTTTCCATTTAATAGAGATGAGCATGCAACTGCCTTCAACGAGCTTCTTCCAAAATGTCCAGATTTGCATAAATCACCTTAGTGTGTTTCCAGAAATGGGGTTGTTTTGACAGAAGGAAGCCATGGAGCAGCACTCTCTGCAGAAGTGCCAGCAGATCTGACGGGGCACGTGGTAGAGGGGGATCCAGCTGGTGGCAGGGACCACCGCAGCTGCCAGTGCTCTCCGGATGCCAGGCCAAGGCCTGGAAGAACTCATGTTGTTGAAACTGCACCAGGACTCACTCCGAGGAATACGCGATTACACCGGAATGGCTCTGTAAACAGATCTTTACAGGTGTATTCCACAACAATAAAAGCAATCCCTCTGATATTCCTGGAACTCCTTGCATAAATAACCCTGGGACCCACCGTTTGAATTGTTAATTACGACTCCCTGAAAAAAAACCTGATCTTAAATTCACTAGAAGTCCTTCATTTTGAATTAGAACCTCCTGGCCTGATCCTGCAAATGCTTATACTGATTACAGTGAGCGGGCCTCTCCACCTCGGTGAGAAGGCTGCAGTCGCATACGTGAACAAAAGGACACGGTGCTGTGCACAAAATATGCATGCTTTATCTTCTACTAGACATGAGTCACATGCAATTCACCTCTGCGACTTACACCTCTGATTTACCTCTCAAAGGAGTCCATTTCTTCCTGTGTGCTTTTATGAACAAAGTGAACGTGGACAGCTACCGTGGAGCAATGACACCACAAGTAATAACCATTTCTCTCCCAATCTACTCATTCTAGTGCACAAATTAAGTTTAGATATTACTTTCATGTGGCAATAATTGCAAAATGAAGGATGAGGCACACACAAAAATACTCCAGCTGTCAACTCCTTAAAGCAGCAGGACTGAGTGACTGGGTACCAGGGATGCCCAGGGCGTTTCACTGGCCATGCCGTAGTTTCCATCCTTTGCAGCTTCAGCAGGAGTTTGACTCTCAGGAAATTGAAGTCTCATATCCATCCCTGAGTACAGCCTCTGAATTGTTAGAAAAATATTATTTTCACACCATATGAAGGAGTTATGGACTTTTAGAAGTACTTATGATAGGATTATAGAAGGGGGAACAAATCATGTGAAATAAAGTGTTCTGCTTGCCTGGTTTTATCTGATTATTTTTTTAATATGACATGGTATGCATACTGTTACAATCAACAGTACAATCTGGCTCTTGCAAGCCAGATAAAGTTATACAAATATCTGTCTTCTTGTTCTTCAATCCTGTGTATTTCTATTTTTAAGTAAGAAAAGTACTGAACAGTGCTGGCAGTTCATTGTTCTAACAAACGGCCATCTCACACAGATATCTTCAAGAATATTCTGGTATGCTAAACCTTGTAACACAAACCTAGTGTGGCCTGTTTGCCAAGCCTTCCAACTTTGTGTAATAGTTTCCAAAAGTCAAAACAACTGTGTTTTGTGCAATGTGCACCACTGCACTTTACAAAGGGAAGTAAAAACTCAGGTTGCAAGAGAGTGAAAACAAAGCTCATTATTTGAGTTATGATTCTATGATTTACTCTATGATTCTATTTTTTTTAAAAGGAAGAGAACGAGCAGAAACTGCTTTTAACCTTCACTGTTGGTTTTTTAAGAAAAAACAACACTTTTCTCCAAACAATAACTATTAGCAGTTTAACAGTTTAATTTTAACTACCCTTTTAAAGACTATTCCAACAGTGGGACACAATTTATGGGAAAATACCAGGTCCACGTTTGCTTTTGTCAGCACCTCAGGTCTACCTGCTAGAACACAAATGCTAGTCAATATTGATGCACTTCTTGATACTAGGACTCATTACACTTTGTACTAGCAGTTTTGTAGCAGGTTTGCTAACAATTACCTAACAAAATTCTTACGTGTTGGAGACCATGTTGTACATATTTTTTCTTTTTAACAAAAATTTATTGCTTGCGTACCTTCACTGGCTTCCTTTCTCTCTTTAGATGCAAGTCAACATCCAGATTTGGTGTATGCTCTATTTGAACCTGATTGTGCAGTGCACTGAATGTTCACAGGTTCCTTAGAGAGACCACATTTTAGTCCAGAAAAGCCTTAACTGCCATTTGCTATTTTGCCTCTCTTGTTGATATACTAAAAATGCACTTAATCAAAATTCCTATTTAGCCTGTGAGACAGAGTAGCTTTGGATCAGCATTTTTCCCTTAGTTTTAGGTGACGGACTTTACTTCACGTAGTCTGCTGTGCCTGTTCTTCCCTGCGCAAGATCTTCAGGGTTTGCTTTGTGAGGATGCTACTGAAGTTCAGAGTTGCAAGCCATTTCTATTCAGACTACCTAAGAAAGTTCTGTAAGCCTGTAT
>WHYT01017268.1:403222-414147 GCA_009806455.1 Tetrax tetrax | reverse complement strand
AAACGTTTGGATGTTGTGTTGAGGGATATGATTTAGCTGAGAAGTATTGGTGATGGTTGGACTGGATGATCTTTTAGGTCTTTTCCAATCATGATAATTCTGTGATTCTGTGATTCTGTGATTTTTATTGCTTGCGTACCTTCACTGGCTTCCTTTCTCTCTTTAGATGCAAGTCAACATCCAGATTTGGTGTATGCTCTATTTGAACCTGATTGTGCAGTGCACTGAATGTTCACAGGTTCCTTAGAGAGACCACATTTTAGTCCAGAAAAGCCTTAACTGCCATTTGCTATTTTGCCTCGCTCGTTGATATACTATAAATGTACTTAATCAAAATTCCTATTTAGCCTGTGAGACAGAGCGGCTTTGGATCAGCATTTTTCCCTTAGTTTTAGGTGATGGACTTTACTTCACATAGTCTGCTGTGCCTGTTCTTCCCTGCGCAAGATCTTCAGGGTTTGCTTTGTGAGGATGCTACTGAAGTTCAGAGTTGCAAGCCATTTCTATTCAGACTACCTAAGAAAGTTCTGTAAGCCTGTATTAGGCTTTTATAGACCATATCCATGTCTTCAAAAATGTGAAATTTTAATTCATTATATGCAAGAAAATAGTTAAGTTAGCTCATATGAGGATTACAGTCGATACTTTTATTTCTGACTTGACCTAAACAAGACTGCTCTTGAGACAGAACAAGGAAAGTAGTCTCACAGCAACAATAAATTTAATATATTCAGATAGTTGGAAGATATTATAATAGTTTCCAAGTCAGAGAAATAAAAAGCCTCATTAATGATAACATGTTAGAATTTGTTTTGGTTACGAGGGCTTCAAAATGATATACATGTTGTATTTAGCAAAGTTCTGCTACTAATTTCTAGCCCCAAAATGTATTATTTTTAGCTCAGATTTGGGGAATCAATTTTGCTTTCTTAGATTAGCTAGAAATTCAGAATATTTTTCAAAGCCTATTAAACATCACTACAATATTAATAAGAGAAATTAAACACCAATAGAAACCAAAGCAGTCAAGCTTTTTGCTTCACAGCAACAGCTGAATCTACCTTTAACCAAAACAACTCCTGTATAGAGCTGCTGAAAAGATGTGACTGCAGATTACTGACACCAAGACCTGTACGTGCTTTATCATTACGCTATCAGAGTATGTCAGTACACTCCTCATCCAGACTCTGATTAAATTGATGGGATTTAACAGAATAAGAACTGCAGCATTACTGAAAGTTAATTGCAAATATGGACTTCAAGAGCTGACCCTGACTTGATCCTACATGACTGGATATGTGCTTCTGCTCTAAAAAGTATTCAAGAGTCCATATAAAACATCTCTATCTTGAAAAAAAATCAGCCTGAAATAAAAAAAAAAAAACCACAACAAACACACCCAACTTCAAAGTGGCTTTTCTATTTCTCCTGCACTATCAGTAAAGATTCAATTGCAGTCAGCTGCAAAGCTTCACTGTCTTTACTAGGTTTCCCCAGCAAGGGCTGATATGAACATAAGTTCCACCTCTGCAAACTGAATACACTTGTGGATGGCTTCATGCACATGGAAATATTTCTAGAGCATCTCCTTTTGAGACGCATCAGAAGTTATTATCCCAATGTCCAGTCTTCATCTGCAGTATCCTTGGACAGCAGCTTGAGTACACAGCCAGAATGTCAGAAGCTCATTTCAAGCCCCTCCACAAGCCAAATATATGTCCAGGGTTTCTTTTACGACTTTGGTCTTGGGTTTTACACCTCAGCTATCTGAAAAACTTCTGGTTTTACTTTATAGAGGTGTGCCACCTAAAAAATTCCCTCTAGTTTTTATATCGAGCCCTTCCATAATAACAGCCCATACATTAATGTCACAAAAATCAATATCAGATGAAAAACCATAGAACAGTTGTTTTCTTGTCCTCACCAGAAGGTTACAGACCCTCCACTGCTCAGCGGGGTCCACTGTTAGCACCCACAAACAGCAGCTGCACACACTCACCTGAGCAGATCTTCCCTCCTCCTACTTGATGTCATTCCCAAGCACCTTGCCTTACAAGCTGGCACCACTGCTGTCTCAAAGGCCAAAATCCCCATGGCATGATACAAACAAAAAGCTGACCACCTCACAGTGCCTTTCACCTAAAATAATCCTAAAGCTCTATGGCTCTCAGTTGTAGTATATGTTTACCTTCCCGTCAGAATCGGGTCATTTCAGCTGAAGCCGTTAAAAAACAAAGGCAAGAGGCACCCAAAGAGAAACCACTATTCTGAGTGTTTAAGCAACTAACTTACGCACCTGTGGCAAGGACAGAGTAACAGCTGCCAGTTTCTATCAACACTACTTTGAGACTATTTTAATTATTTTATACCTAAACTAGCTCCATATGGATTAAGTCATCAAAATAGACTTCCCTCAAAATGGGCTTATCCCTATATCCTAATAATTTTATTATTTGAAATCATTGATCCATGCACTGTATTACATTTAGGCTGAAGCAGGTATTTCCAGAGAATCAGTCAACCACAATTCATTCTCCCATCTTCCATCTAGCTTGTAATTGCCTACAATTCGAGTTTTCTGATGGCATATCATCTTTTATGTACTCTCTTGTCCATCTGTATTATGTTTTAGCTAATACATTTTATTTTTGCAGTTATACTGGAACAGAAAGAGCATTTATTGCTGAGAACATATGAGAAGAAAGTGAAATGTTCTGAGATACCACTTTAAGAGAAAACCATAACCACAAAGAAGGAGCAACCACTTCTCAATTCAGTGACTTTTTTTTGCAGCATGTCTCCCCAGATACATATTCCTATATGCATCAGATTATTCAGAGTCATTTTTTTTTTTAAAACCACAGTATTTCAGCCCTCAATAAAAAGCTAGCAACACTTGCAGCCCATGAAAAGGAAGACTTAGACTGGTCCAAATGCCATTAAATTATTTCACCTAAATTGAGTCCCCTTAAGTCAGGGCTTTAACAGAGAAAAGGATATGCAGGACATTGGTAAGAATATACTGAAGAACCACTGCCACCACCTCATTCTTTGGCTGTGGGAATGATACAGACTGCAACACTCACTACTGGCCTGGCATCCAGCACACATCTGGAATAATGTTTTTTGGAGAGAGACTGCCAGCAGCTCTCAAAGTGATCACCAACCTGGAAGAGTCACGTACTGTGAAACTGTAGGTGGAAGGGTGCTAAGCTGCCCTTCACGTTTGAAATGGCAATAATTGCAAGGACAGCTTAAGAATATGTGTAGAAAGCTTGTAGGCAAACTTAAGATTGTCTGGGATACCCTGTCCATGAAATCCCAGCAGACCTCTTGTAATAGGTGCTTTGGTAAGAAAAGCAAAGAGAGAGAACGCGCACTGAGAGAGAAGGCTAGGCTTTCTGGTGCAAGGATGCAGGGTGAACTAACAGTGAATTTGCCATAGTGAAAGGCAGCGTACAGAGATAATTGTCCTTATCTTGTTGACATTTCTATCAGAAGTATTGTGCCCCAGCACATCATCTTCATGTATGATCATGGGGAGATGTAAAAAGCACAAGCTGCCATGAGCACAGATAAATGTCTGCTCAGAAGAGTCAGGGTAAGACGGAGATCCAGCACAAAGCAAGCTCCTTAAGTCATGGAATCACCACATTATGCAACTTGAAAAATGACAAGTAAGCAGACCTCACTAATCTGATCTAGCATTAAGAGGGTTATGTGACTGCTAGCTTGGAACTGGCCTGGGTAGACTAGCAGGCTTCTGGATAGTGTAAGTTTGTCTCCTACGTTATGCTGGGTATGGATACACTCAGTAACGCATTTTATTTTCCGTATTAATTGCACTAACAGGTATACAGTAAGCAGGAGAGTTAACTGTCACCTTCCACTTGATACTGTTTTGTGACTTAATACTGTTTTGTGGAAAAAAATTAGGGTATTATCTCATGTATTTAAGAAGAAATCATTTCTTTATGGAAAAATATTTTTTTTCTCCAAAACACATGAAATTTTTTGCCTTCCTCACACTTACAGATGTCTAATTTGTCATTCTAATTACCTTTCCTATTGAAGTAGCCGTTTACTAAATGTTTGTGTTTGGAAAAAAAATAACAAAAATCTTCCATAATCTTTTCTTCCTTTGAGAAGGTCCTTTTGAACACTCCTTTCCGTATCTTCATATAACTACTGCTTCTTACTCCTTTCTATATTGTCCTATAACTACTACTTCTGAGTCTTTTAACTCCTGTTCTAGTGACAAATTTTGTCAGTAATTGTTTCTTCCAAACTTTATTTCATAGTGGTTTTCTATACCATCAAAACTTAAAGAGTCCTTATCTTTTGCATAAGCAGTTACAAGATATAGTTCATATTTGCAATTCAGTTTATCTGAACTTAAGTGAACATAAAACTATTCAGAATTATTTTAATCAGTATAAATAAATCCAATCTTTCATCTTTACAGAACACAAAACAAGGGGTGGTGGGGAGGTGGAATGACCCCAGAAAACCTGAATACGTAATGTGGAATAAGGTGAAACAACAGTACAGAAGAAAGGATTACTGTCATCATTCATTTGGCAAATTGGATGTCAAATAAGCAAAAATTAATGCCAGCAAGAAAAAAAAAAATTAGGTATTGGTCATTTGGCATGAGAGAGGATAGAAAGTGCATATTAGATTGTGTCAAAGTTAAGTTAAGACTCGTGATTTTACATATAAAATGTGCATGTGGGGAAAAAAAAAAAAAGTTGTGTTCCACAGCGATACAGTATCACAAGACAAGTGTTTGCTAATATCACATATGGAAAATCTTGCTAGGAATAAAACTGTATTAACATTTATTTCATTCAATAGATACTTGCTATGGAACATGGACTGTTTCCTCCTAAAAGCTTTTTTGAAGCTGAGAAATAAGATTAAAGGACACAGGACCCTTATACTGCTGCGTCTTTACCTCCATATTTCCTGTTCTCAACTACCATTCTGTAGAGTTTTGTGAAAGGGCTTAGATCTCTCATTTGTACCACTACCTGCCACTGTATCAACAGACATATGCTTATGAAAAGCTGAGGTTTTATTTTTAGCAAGCAGGGAAGAATGTCTCTAGCTACTGCCTTCCTGTTGTAAGTACTTAAATCTTGGTTCCCTGCCTTGCTTTTGTGACTATATTCTCTCCACGTTTAAGAGAGAGAATTTTTCGTGTGATATTTACCAGTAAGTGTACCCTGGGCTCGTAGTTTTAATTTATTCCTATATTTAACCCCATAAATTATACTGTAACGTGATTTCCAACTACATTGAGACAAAACTAAAAACTAAATCATCAAAATCTCAAACCTGAAAATTAAAAAACTAAAGCCAAAACTCAAAGCCACTGAACTAGTAGCAAACCTTATTCCAAGGGAGTTCTCACCTATAAGTTCCATCTCAGGTCCCTGAGATAAAATGCACAAGTTTTCAGATGGCACAGATATCCTCAGAATACCCTTATTCATCCTGTTCTCAGTCTTGCAGCATTTGAAGTTCTCTACAGACCAGTATTTCAGAAGAGGAACTGAGGCCGGACAGGAAACAACGCTCCAGTTGTGACATACCCAGTCCCTGGAATATTTACTTCGTACCTCTGCTTCCACGGGACTTTAGAATGTGGTACAGCCTTCCTTCTACCCATGTTGTTTGTGTTTCACAGCACACCAAATGTCTCTCCAAAATAATTCAGTCTCTCACTAGTGCAAAAATGAACTTCCTAGTTAGAATTCAGGAATGTAAAAGACACATATTTCTAATTAAAGACCTCAACGTGAGAAAATAATGTACTGATCTGATCAGATTTTAAGGAAGGAAAACCTCTGCAAGAAGTTAATCTCATCTCACTGCTTATCCTGGTTTCAGCGGGGATGGAGTTAATTTTCCTCTCAGTAGCCAGTGCGTTTTGGATTTCGTATGTGAAGAATGTTGATAAAAAACACTCAGATGATACAAGTTGTTGTTAATAAGACCAAAGACAGATGTGAACAAGATGAAAAGAGATCCTGAGAGGTGTCTGCCAGCCTGTTGTGAAGATTTTCTTGTGGGAGGAACGGCTGCAGACACCAAGGTCCATAAAGAAGGAGGGGGAGCAGTAATGCTGCTCCTGGCCAGAATTCCCCTGCAGCCCGCGGTGACGACCATGGTGGAGCAGGTTGTCCCCCTGCAGCCCATGGAGGCCCACGGAGGAGCAGAGATCCCCCTGCAGCCCGGGGAGGACCCCACGCCGGGGCAGGCGGGTGCCTGAAGGAGGCTGTGGCCCGTGGAGGCCCCGCTGGGGCAGCCGTTCTGGAGGGACTGCACCCGTGGAAGAGATGACCCACGCTGGAGCAGTTTCACAAAGGACTGTGGCCTGTGGGAGGGACGCCATGATGGAGCAGGGGAGGAATGTGAGAAGTTCTTCCACCAACGACAAAGCAGTGGCATAAACAACACGTGCTGAACTGACCGTGACCCCCATTCCCTCTTCCCCCCTGTGCTGTTTGGGGGGGAAGGTGGTAGAGATGTTAACCCCAGGCAGAGGGAGGCGCCGGGGGTGTGTGTGTGTGTGTTATCTTGTTTCCCTGTCTCATTCTCCTGCTACTTTTAGTAATAAATGAATAGTTTTCCCAAAGTCAAGTCTGTTTTGCCCAAAACGGTAACTTTAAGGATTTCTCCCTGTCCTTATCTCAAACCTTGAGCCATTTTTCTTATATTATCTCCCCCGTTCTCTCAGAGGGTGGGAGGAGTGAGAGAGAGACTGTGTAGTCTGGTCCTGATCGGGGCTGAACTACGACAGTGTGCCGCTCAGGGGGAGAAAGACATCTCATCTCCTCTCCACTTCCTGCAGCCCGGCCAGGCCCAGTCAGGCCCAGTCGCCACCCAGTAGGAGGCCAAAGGGTGAGGCCTGCAAGGCCCACAAGGCTTGAGCCACCCCCTCTCAGCTTCTTTTTTTTTTTTCCTTCTGTTTTCCCCTTCTTCAATACGTTATCACAGAGGTGTTATCAGGGAACATTCTGCTACCAATTGGCTTGGCCTTGGCCAGCGGCAGATCTGCCCTAGGCCCAGCCGAGTCCACTGAACAAAGGGGCGCAACTTCTAGCAGTTTCATACAGAAGCTTAGGCCTCCCTCACTGAACAAAACCAGAACACTGCTTTAATGTCAGTAAGTATCAATAAAGACAACTTTAAGCATATGAACCAACAAGACTACTTGTATAAGATATTACTGTATTTTTCTGGTTTATTGGAAGAGCTTAGGCCTGTTAAAGAACAGCTAGTACAGGATTCATACCATGACTTCTAAAGGTAGAGTTCTGGTTAAATATGCAACTTTTAAAGTCTTAATTACTTTATTTTTTCTTTACTTTATCTGACACCACTTTTTTTAAATTTTCCATTAGTACTACCAAGAAATCCCAAGATGGAAAAACCAGTCAAGCTCACACCTCTGGCCTCAAGTGCAAAAGAAACAGTAGCATTCCTTTGCCAATCCAGTTAGCACACACAAATTAAAAGCATTATTTGGGTCAGTCTAGTTTGTTCATTTAAGAATATATTATCTATAGAACTATTACTGAATGTACGCCTGCATCACTAAAACAACTAAACTAACAAAATACAGGGTTGCTAGCATCATGGGACTGTGTTACCTGGGTGAACAATCACTAGGAGAATGCAACTCAACTCCTTGAACACCATTACTTTGACTGATGACTCGCTCTCAAATGAAGACTTAGAGTTGCTACACTCTGAACCACTGACTAAATGCTCAAAATCAAACCAGCATCTTCCATCATGGAATTGGAGACATTTTAGAAAGCCAGTTTGGATGAGAACACATGCAGCGGCCTTTTTCCCATGTAAGTTCAGCAAACAGTCTTGAGTTTTCTCCTGGTGCGAGTGCACTTGCTTATTAGTCTAACAAAATTAGAAATATTATGTAGTGTCTGACATGAAGCTTTCATTGTGCTTCAGAACAAAAAGGCTCTAGGACGTGCTTTTAAGTAGACATACACTAGAAGAACTCTGCCAGTACCCCGTCAGAATGGAGTACACTGAGCTGCGCTGGAGGCTGCGCAGTCTGCAGGCCATCTTCTACATGCACTAGAGAGTAGGAAAAATAACAGGATGGTGAAATCTAATTACTAGAGGGGAGACAAGGAAAGAAAAACAATAAAGCAGAAGAAGAGAGCAATGGCTGTGTAGGAGGAGATGAGAGACAGGAGGTAAACCTGGCAAGACCAACAAAGTAAGCCAAATCAGGAGCGTTCATGTAGGGAACTTTTCACTTCTCTCGTTTCTCACCTTGTCACATTCTAGTTAAGTGGTGCAAGTACATGAATGCATCATCATCATTTGGTGCTTTTACATCAGCCCCACACTTTTTGGGATACAGGCAATAGGCAGAAAACGTAAACAGCTAAAACTACAGCAAACCAGGCATACAGCAACCACTGCCACATTAGTAACACATCATTTAAAATAATAATAGCATTGTATTTAAAATTACCATATGCCTCCAGTAATCACAAGGAAACAATATTAGTGACATGAGAGAAGGATGATCTTGTTTCCAGGATACCTGCTTACAACAACATATCTTTTTTAAAAATTATTTTCATTCATTTTAGTGGTTCAGCTGATAGTAATCACAAGAGGAAGAAAAATGCAGACCGTTTCAGACACTAACCCTTTTGTATTTTTCTTTAAAATGAAGTAGTATTACAGTGCCCTCAGGTGGTGTAAATTCAGTTCTGTCCTGTTGTCTTTTCTAGAAAGACAGCTCTGTAAATAATTTTCAGCAGGCTGGATGAATATGGAAGAAAGTTACACAAGGAGGCAACGCACGGCATAATCAGTTTTGTTTCCAAGAAAGGCTCTTTTCTTGAGCATTTTGACAACTCCCAGGTTTTAAAAAGCATTCATTGTTCATTTTTAAGTATCTATGGAAGGAATCTAACAAATCTCCCCAAAAAACATGGATTAAAGGAACAAAGACGGATGTAAGGAAAGAGATCTAGAAAAGAAGATAAAACCAGAGGGGAGAAGAGCTAATGAATTCTGTAAGAGCTTTTCAGAACAAAAGCTGAGAATCTGAGATATGTGTTTAAAAAAAAAAACACAAAAAAAAAGAACAATCAAAAAAACAACGAACCAGCATATAATTTCTTAAATACTGTCCCATTGTAATATGTCTTAACAGTGAGGAAAAATGCATAAATAAAACAGTATGTGTAAATTTGTCATATAACCTGAAGCTTTCTGAATTCATACTGTCATTTTTAGTGAGAATTCCAAAGACTGTCATTGTCAAAAATGTATTCCTGATGTTCAATCTTTAGTGATGAATTGTATTTCCACTGGTATAAAGGAAATTTAGTCTGAAAAAAAAAAAAAATCAGTTTCCTGAAGATGTAGGACATCTTTATTGTGCATCAGTCCAGTAAAATGTTTTTTATTACTAAGAGTAGTCATGTAAAATGAATTTTACCTGCTCTACTTCTCCACATTCAGGGTAATTCCAGAATTGTGTATCATACTACTAAATGGTTGCTGTATGCCCAATATTTATAGTTGCTTTATGTCTTCTTTAAATAAATGTGAGGAAGCAGGAGAATATAGCATGGTACGGGGAGAATCCTCTAATCAACCACAAAAGTTTTGACAAAAATTCTGTAAGATTATAATCACTGTTACTCTATAAAGATACTCTTAGAGCAATGGCCCATCAACTTACAAATATCAATTACATCATGGAATACGTGCACTGAAGATGATAGGAATGACACCACTGAATACGGTTTCAGCAGAGACTACCACTGTAGCACAGCTTTGTCCTACTGTCCATCCAGTTCTGTCCTACTTCTGTACTTTCCTACCAGAAAGACTGCTCTGTAAATAATACTCATTTTCAGCAAGCTGGATGGACATGGAAGAAACACACAAGACTGAGCAAGCAGCATGGCTAGAGCAGCCAAGGACCTGACTAATCTACTGCTTTTCCAGTTCCCAATGGAAGGACTCCACTGTCCTTCAGCTAAAACCACACTCTAGTCCTCCTCCTGACCTGACTCCTAGTGTCTACCCACCAGCATACATCAAAGCATTCCTCAAACAGCTCAAAAAAGTAATTTCTGAACTGTTACAAAACCCAAACAGAGCAAAATAAATTTGATTCACATCAATCTTTCAGTTCCTACGGAAATTATACTTCTGATTCCTTTCATGGTGATTTGGGAAACTCTCCTACCACTCTGAACTTATATTTTACAGGAAATGCTGTGCTGATCCTTCAAAATTCTAATGATTGCCTCCAGAATTTCTGAGGGTGGCCAGAAGGATTGCTGTTACATTTTTGTCATGGTTTAGCCCCACTCGCCAGCTAAAATACTATGCAGTTGCTCATTCCCTCCCTCATCACCCCCATAGTGGGATAGGGAGGAGAATAAGGAAAGAAAAGAAGGCAAAACTCATGGGTTGGGATAAAAGCAGTAGAGAAAACAGAGATAGAAAACAAAAACAATAACAGAACAGCAGAAGAGAAAACAGATGGAGAACAAAACAGAACATACCACAGCCCACAATTTCCAGTACAGTACTCACAGGGGATCCTGAGGCCCAGCTCCCTCCCCAGCAGCCAAACCTGCCCCCCAGCCCCGTCCCCACTTTATCCCCTGAGCAGGAGCCCCATGGGGTGGGGCAGCCCTGGGGCTCATTGGGGTAACCTGTCCCAGCTGTGGGGTAACTGGTAACCATCCCAGCTGGGTCCCCAGCCACCGGGGGCCAGGCTCCAGCCCCCCTCCCAGCTCTGGTGAGTTAACTCTGTCCTAGCCAGAACCAGGACACATTTTTAGCAGCTATCTTTACAAACTCTACCCTTCAAAAAAAAAAAAAAAAAAAAAAAAGCAAACACT
>WHYT01017268.1:366143-396523 GCA_009806455.1 Tetrax tetrax | reverse complement strand
CGCGGGGACGCTCCGCCGGCGGGGGCTGCTCTCCCCGCGCCGCCCTCTCCGCCGGCTCGCCGCGCCGCCCCGGCTTGGCCTGGAGTTGGCGGTGCGCGCCGCCGCGCCGCGGGGACGGCCTGAGAGGCGCCGGGGCTTTCCTGCTCGCAGCGCGGCTCGGCACCCGCAGTGGCTTCGGACCCGCCGGCGGAGAACAGGCCGCCCCGCCCGCGGCCGGCGCGGGGCCCCGAGAGAGCGGCGGCCGGCGCGGGGGAGGAGCCGCGCTCCCCGATGCCCGCCGATGCTGGCGGCGGGGCAGATGGATGCTAACCGGCAGAGCGCGTTCGTCCTGGGCAGCGCGCCGCTGGCCGCGCTGCACAACATGGCCGAGATGAAGACCTCCCTCTTCCCCTACGCCCTGCAGAGCCCCTCCGGCTTCAAGGCGCCGGCCCTGGGCGGACTCAACACGCAGCTGCCCCTGGGGACGCCGCACGGAATAAGCGACATCCTGGGGCGGCCCGTGGGCTCGGCCGGCAGCCTCCTGGGCGGGCTGCCCCGCATCAACGGGCTGGCGGCCTCGGCGGGGATGTACTTCAGCCCCGCCGCCGTCTCCCGCTACCCGAAGCCGCTGGCCGAGCTGCCGGGGCGGCCGCCCATCTTCTGGCCGGGCGTGGTGCAGGGCTCTCCCTGGAGAGACCCCCGGCTCGCCTGTCCCGGTAAGCGGCCGGTGCCGGCGGGAGGCGCGGGCCGGCCCCTCCGGGCCGCCGAGCGAGGCGCCGGCAGCCGGGGCGGCCCCGGGCGGGCGCGGTGGACGGGGCGGGCGGCGCGGCGGAGGCGGCGGCGGCGGCCGGGTGCCGGTCAGCGCTGGGGCGGCCCCGGGCCGAGCCCTGCTCCCGAGCCGGCAGCGTCCCAGCGGCGGCGGGCGGCCGGTGCCGAGCCCCGGCCGGTGCAGAGTCCACCTCTGACGGAGCTGTTTTTTCTCCGCTTTCAGCTCAGACGGGGATGGTTTTGGACAAGGACGGCAAGAAGAAACACTCGCGACCGACTTTCTCTGGACAGCAGATTTTTGCTTTGGAGAAAACCTTCGAGCAGACGAAATACTTGGCAGGACCGGAGAGAGCCCGCCTCGCCTACTCCTTGGGGATGACCGAGAGCCAAGTGAAGGTAGGTCCCCGCGGGCGCGGGCTCTCCCGGTCTCTGCCGTGCAGCGCTGCCGCTTTTGCAGTAACTACCGGCGACCGTTACAACCCTACAGGGATTTTTTTTTTTTAAGTCAATTAAAATTTAAATTGCCTTTGTGTATTGGATAGATTTTAGGTCAATTTCCACGTAACTTATTTTGTGCTTAGAGTTCTTTGTGCTGCGAGCAATTTAAGAAAAACATATGTAGAAAAAAAAAAAATAAAACGAAAAAGCCCCCCCGCAGTAACTGCTTTCAACGGGCCAGTTTCCAGCCGAGATCGTGCCCAGTAATTGGCACAACTTTGCCTTGTATAACCTCGAAAATTTTTTAGCAAAGACTTCAGGCGCACTGAAGCCCTGAAGTGCACAGGGAGCCAGAAATACTTCTTTTTTTCCGGGCAGCCTATTCCGCTTTCAACGGGCGGCCGTTCTGTGAAACCGTTGCTCTTACTGTCGCACTGTCCCGGCTGCGGCATCCCCGCGGGAGCCGGGCGGGGGACCCTCGCCGCCCGCCTGCCGCTCTCCCGGGCTCCCGCGCCGGTGGGAAGGGGCGGGCGGGCGCGGCGGCAGAGCTGAGCCGTGCCCGGTGCCGGTGCCCAGGTCTGGTTCCAGAACAGACGGACCAAGTGGCGGAAGCGGCACGCGGCGGAGATGGCCTCGGCGAAGAAGAAGCACGACTCGGAGACGGAGAAGCTGAAGGAGAGCTCGGACAATGAGGACGATGACGAGTACAACAAGCCCCTGGACCCCAACTCAGACGACGAAAAAATCACGAGGCTATTGAAAAAGCACAAATCCACGAACCTGTCCCTGGTCAGCCCCTGCAGCACCAGCTCGGACACCTTGTGAGGGCACGGGCACGGCGACGGAGGTGAATTGTAACTGGATGTTTCAAGTGGTGTGTTGTACAGCCCGAGATGTATGTGAAATGTATATATTTTTTACAGATAAGTTATGAAATTATTTTCCTTGTCATCGATGTAAATTTCAGAGGAATTTTCCCAACTTTTTGGGTTTTGTTTTGTGTCCCTTTAGGGTTTGCCCCTCTTTCTTTCAGCTTTCTTGCCGATTTCCTGCTTTTAACAATCAGATTTTGTTACGTTTTGTATGGGTCACCAAATCTAAGCTCAGCCACTTTGTATATAGTAAATTTCAGATTTTGTGATGTATATTTCTAGTGTAAAAACGGCTGTTTTCTTTCCCTCCCTCCTTCTACTCAGTGTTTTGGCGGTTTGGTTTCTCCTGCCTCTGGATTTTATGCTTGATAATATCAAAAGAGAAAACAACCCCAAAAAAGCACGAGAAAAACGGACACTTGATTTTACATTGGGATTGAATAACGTCTCCACAGGGGTTGGAAAGACTTTGTATAAATCAATAAATTATTTAACAAGCTTTTCCTCTACCGCGTTCCTTCCCCCATTGCTCGTTTTCAGTCCCCTCTGTCCAGGGCCCCACAGCCGAGCCCGGGGGAGGCTTCGCCTCCGCCTCCGGTCCGCGGGGCACAACGGGCCCCCTGCCTCTTGCGGGGTCATTTCTGGCTTCTGCTGCGCCCGGCTGGGCGCCACCTCCCCGCTCCGCAGAGCCCGGCCCCGCTGCCGCAGAGCCCGCGGCGCCCGTCCCGCTCTCCGGCGCCTGCAGTCCGGTGCTGGCCCCGCCGCTGATTCGCGGGGGAAAAGCAGGCGCTGGGGCGGCGGGGGCCCGGTGGGCTGCGGCGGGAGAGCCCCGCGCCCCGAGTGCTGTCCGAGGGCGGCTGCCCCGACGGCACGACTGGGAACCGGGCGCTCCCCGAGAAGCCGCGACCTGGGACACCCCGCACCCCCAGGAAGCGGAGCATGCGAGAGATGAACGGGGCTGGCCGCGCAGCCTTGACCCTGCCCTGTACAGGAGCCGAGACCACGCCAGTTCCTCGCACGGAAGAGCGTTTCGGTGACGGCTGGCCGGTTCCGCGAGCTGCCCGTGGACGGGGGGCGGCAAGGGCATGGACACGTCCCACCGCGCCGCCCGCACACCGGGCGCTGCGAAGTCCGCGCCGGAGAACCCGTTGAGCTCAGCGGCGGCGGTCTGCCAGCGCTGCCTCCCCGCGCCTTCCTGCCGGCAGCCTCGGCCCGCACGCCCGGCAGCGGCGTCCCCGCACCTGAGACCGGGCTTCCGACCGGCCCGTGGCCGGAGCCAGGTAATTAAGCGGCCGTCAAGGTGCCTCGCAGCTGCCCCGGGCTCTGCTTGGCTCCTCTCGGGCACATTCGAGGCCTGATGGGTGTAAGCCAGCTTCGCTGTCAAGCTGTTTTGTTTTTGTTTTTAAAATGAAGGAGACATTCTTTTCTTTCCGTGTCTTAGCTACTGCTTCGCAGCCTGAGCGAAAGCGGCGGCTGCACCCCGGGCCGGCTCCGCTTCACTGGCCCGGCAGCAGCGGAGGGGAGCGACCCCCGGGCGGGACGGACGGGGCAGCTCGGGCAGCTGCGCGGCCCGGTGCCTCCCGTATCGCACCGCCTTCCGCAGCGCGGGGGCGGCCCGGCCCTCCCGGGCTCTCCGCACCGAGGACGGATGCGGCCGGCGCGCCTCCGCCCGCCCGCCCGGCGGGGCCAGGCCCCTCTGCGCGGCCCGCCCAGCGCTCGAGGCCCGCTGGGTCCGGGCCGGGGCTGCCGCCGCTCGGCCCGCAGCCGGTGCCGCCGTTGCCCGTCTGTGTGGAGGCGGTGGCGGGAGGGAGGGAGCTTGCCGGCACCGGTGAAACTCCGCGGCCGCGGGGGCTCTGCGGAGGCGCGGGGCCGGCTGCGGTTCCGGCTCTGACCGCGTTCCGCGGCCCCGGCTGCGCTCCGCGCCCGCCCGCGGGGCCGGGACCTCCCCGTCGCGGAGCCGCTCGCCGCGGTGCCCGCTCCGCGGCGTTGGTGGGTTTCCCGCCGATCCTCGCCTCTGTCCGGGCAGCTCCGCGGGGAGGGCCGGGGGCGGGCGGGTCCTGCAAAGTCTCGGTCCCCGACAGCAGCGGGGCGGCGAGACCGCACCCGAGCGGCGGCGCGAAGCGGGTTTGGAAAGGAATCGGGGCCGCGGCGGCGAACGCGCAGAGACGCGCGGCTGGCAGCGCGGCGGAGACCGGGAGCCGCGTTCCTGGCTCCTAAGGTGAAAAGCCCACCCGCACTCGAAAGCGGGAGCATTCACCCCGCTCCTTCCCGCGTTCCTTTACCTGAAACGCGCCCCAGGGAACGCGGCACCTCTGTGCAGCGCCGGGCCTCGGAAGGCGGGGTCGGGCCGCGGCCCCCCCTGCGGCCCCGCCGGGCCCGAGCAGAGCGGCCTTGTCCAGGCCCCAGCGGAGCCCCCGGGCCCGCCCGCCGCGAACGGCGGAGAGGCCGCCCGGGAGGGCCCCGCGCAGCGCGGGAAGGTCCCCGCAGGCCGCGCCCCGCACCTCCCCGAGAGAACGCCTCGGGGTTCCTGGTGCGCTGAGGTTGCGGTTTGTGCGGGTTAAATCCGAGACTCTTCCAAGAAATGGCCCCGCCAGGCCACCCGTGTTAAGTGACGCCGCCGGGCTCTTTATGGACTCGCAGTTGATGGCTCTGGTGAGTTTATCTCTAGACGAGGCTTCAGCCTGCGTTCGGAAAGGCAGTAGCCTTTTTTATTTTATTTTATTTTTTTCGAAAACCAGAGATAATAACAAAGGAGTTTATGGTGGCGTTGTTTATTGAGCTGCTGGGGACGGCCATGTCGTGAGTAGCTCATAAAGTTGTATTGCTCTGTGCACTAGCACGCTGCAGAAACGCCGAACTGCCTTTTCCTCGGTCTGCATTGTGTGTCGGGTAACACTGGAACTGCATTCTGGCGTGCAGGTTTCCATGCGAGAAATAACCTGTTACTTGTCAGGAGAGTAAAAGGTAACTCGTTAATAAGAAGGGCGACGATTCAGTAAGGCCCCTGTAATCCCCAGTGCCCAGATTAAGGGGACAGACGCAGCCGTGTTCACCAAGATCAGTTTTATTGCTTGAGAACCAGAGCACTCATTTCTAAAGGCCTTCAAAGTTACCATGAGTTGAGTTCGCTTAAATAGAATTACTGTGTGGTTATAATGCAACATGGCACAGTACGATGCAGAGCTGCAGACGCCCTTTGGCAACAGCACGGACTACGAACCCAGGCTGTACTGTTGAGAAAACATTCTGCAAGCGGACATCAAATCATTTTCAGTGGTAGTGATTTATACCGAAATCAAGCATCAGTCTAATGCCATCACGCAGTCCATGAACTCTGTAGTGTTCTAAATTAAATCAATAAAACATACATTTGTGTTTCATCAACAGACTCCCTAATCACCTTTTAATGTTGTATTTAGTGGTGGGAGAAAAATGTTCGTAACAAGATTATATCGTAGGCTGCAGTGAGCTACTAACCAGGAGAATTTACAGTCTTTTTTTTTTCCTTTAACACTGTACAAGTACAGTCTGTGGCCAATACAGTTGCTACCTGAAGCAGACTATTATTTTCTTCTCCCAGGTTGTTATTGTTTCAATATAGAATACTTGGCACCATAAAACAGTAACAAAAGACGGACAAAAACAGTTTACAAAATTCTTGAAAGTTACACCCGAACCTAGCTAAGAACTTCACATTCAATCCTTAATATGACATAGAAAGAAGGGATTATAGGAGTAACAAAGTGAAACTGCTAATACATGTGCTATATAGTATGCTATATATCTGTATCCAGGATGGCACTGCTATATATTATTTATTATATAACTGTTGGTTGTTGATGTACACTTAACTAAACCTGCTAAGATTCCAACACTAACTGCTGATATGGCACTCTCAAGCATTCATATTGGAAAGTATATTTAGCATAAGTTTTGGTCAGGTTTATAAATTATTTATATATCTGTGTATATACACACACACATACATACATATATATACACACACATATATATGTATGTATAGAAAGCAGCTGCTGTGTGATTCAAAAACCATGTAACATGGCAGTATAGTAAATAACATGAGAAAAAATTATAAAAATGAAAAACAAAATGCTAAAACTAGAACACAAACCATAAGCCTTGGTCAACAAAGAAATACCATTTAAAACCATCGATATCTCTATCTATACAATCCAATGTACAAAATCCCAAAGTGGTAAAGATGGGTAATGTTAGGCATGACACCTCCAGAAGTTTATAATGTGCTGAAGTAGCTTTTCCACATTGACAAACACGTAGTAAAAGTTGAAGGTTGTGAAATCTAAAACACGTAACATCTCTGCTGTCTATTTAGAGTTTTGGCAACAGAATTGTGACATATATATAAAAAATAATTCCACATTTCTACTTGATGTCACATGAACATACAAGACAGTGAGGTATGTGAGGCTTTTCTCGAACAGAGTCCAGATGCTGAAGCATAGTGTACGATCAGCAGTCTAAAAATGTGGCACTGGGGACTGGATTTATCAATGCGGCCGTTAGGATTACGTGGTTCGGTGTGCTGCGTGTTCCTTCCCCGCCTCGCTACAGCGTGGTTTCACGGAAAATCTTCTCACTTCGTGGGCATCTTTTTCCTGTTGCAGAATTGGCATTTTTTTAAAAAGAAAAATAAACACAGGGGAAATGATGTAGAAAATATAAACGTAAAGGAAAAAAATGATATTTACCACCACATCACTGCACGACACAACACTTGTGCACATTTGCAATAGGTTTACCTGCCCCAGCAGCTATTCGAAAGGACAGGAACACAGGCTGCAGCAAGTTAGGGAAAAATACAGGTTACACATTTGAAATGTAAACATTTTTTTACAGTCAGTAGTAAACACAACAAAAATTCCTCTATGACTGGAAACAAAATGATGCAATAATTTCGTGTAGTACTCTAACTACAAAATGCAAAAGAGAACTACATCAGCTCCCTGTGGATCTCTGCTCCCATTGAAATCTAAGGGAAAATTTGCCACTGATTTCTGTGGGAAGAGGACTGGGTCCCATACACAACTTCCTTTTATGACAAAATCAGCTACACTGAAAATGCCCTGCTAAAAAATTTCATGTTAAGTGCACTAGTGACAAAGGACACAAAAATTATTGTTCCAAACTGGCTGTCCTTCAGCTGCTGACACACCAAGCTTTGCCTTTTACTGGAGTAGTAAACCTCTGTATTTAAAAAAAAATGACTTGGATGATTCTGGACCAAATATCTTAACTGCATTCTTCCTTAGAAGGAGAATACTCTGTCTCACAAGAACCCTGACCGTGAAAGTAAATGCAGGTATCTGGATTTATGTGGATACACACAGGTATTTACTCCTTCTCCAGCACCGCGCGGCCGTTCGAGACCCTGAGCGCTGTCTCCTAGGCCTGATACATGCCGTCGTTGTACAGTTTACAAGTTTTGGCAAGTTTCTAGTTGAGTTTTTGTGTAGGTTTTATACAGTTTTATATAGGCTTTCAGAAGTTGTCTCCCACTCCCTGACCAACTGTTTTCAAAGAAAGCAAATCCTCCGGTTTGCTGTATTTCCAACTTAGCTTTCCGTCTGGTGTGTTCAGCAGAGAAGACTGTTTATAAAATTTGTGTCTTTTCCTTCACTTTAACAACTGGTATTTATGTAAGTCTACACCATTTCTCTCACTTGCTGCTTACGTATGGAACTGCCAGTATGTTATTTTACTAATAAGCAGCTAGGCACCAGATTAATTGAAGCTATGTTTTGGAAGCAATTTTGGTAACCCAATGAAAATACTTTTGTTTTAAAAGAACAGTCGTAAGTGCACAGACAGTTGCTCCTCTTAATTTTGTATTGCATCATGCTTTCATTCTAGTGCATATCATCCTGTTCTTTACTTGATTTCATACAAGTATCTACTCCAATATACTGGCTGATTTCAGTTGAATTCAACTTTAAAACATATTTGAGATGTTAAATTAAAAATAGGACAGAGATACAGCTGGCTTAAATATAAAATTAACAGAAACTAGTGCATACATTCTCTTTCCTCATACAAAAGACTTAGAAGGTACAAGACTAAAATGTTTAATTTAATTACCTTGTGATCCCCCATGCAGACATTTGGCCCAATGTGGTCATATATTACTATCTTCTCATCATTTTCTGACTAGTTAAAAAAAGAAAACAACAAACCACAACAAAACACTGGTCAGTTCAAGTATTCTCCGGACTACAGAAACAGAAAGAAACATGGAAATAGTTTCTGCAAATGTTTCAAACCAGTTCAAACCACAATGAGGTGATATCAACCCATCTTTGCTTGGCTTTCCAGCGAAGATCACGCAGATCGCGTACTCGTGTCCAGCAGTGCTTGCAGTAGTTCCTGCCGTTTGCCCACATGGAATAACCTGTGCAGTCACGCACTGCTGCTCGCTCCTGGGACCGCTGGAGATTTCAAGGAGCAACACTCGGCTAGAGGACAGGAACGACTCGCTTACAGCTGCCTTCTAGCCTTTTGCCAGTGAAATGCATCTGGCACATCTGGCCAGTCCTTTTTTAAGAACAACACACCGTTTCTATTCAGTTAGGTGGGATACATGTTGTTCTTTGAATCAAATGCAAAGATATAGGTGATTTACAATGTTCAGAGGGATGAATGTATGATTTCCAGTTTATGAGTACAATCTTTAACCGTTTCTATGAGATACATTACTTCATCTGAAAAAAAAGCACTAAGTGATTTTAAGAAAATCAGCCTCCACTATGAATTGCTTTCATTTTACTCCATGTTGAGCTTTATCCTTATACACTGCCTTCTTTAGTATTTGTAGCGTACTGAATAAGAAGATGTACTCATCTTTCTGCCATTTGCAATGGATGTGGTTTTCAGAATCTGGCTGGATTCTCTAGCACTGTACTTCAGGAATAAATACAAATACATTGCCAGCCCAGACAACTTCTTATTATGCTAAACAATTCCCGTAAGCTAATTAAATCTGCTCTCTGCACACTCTCAAGTCTCTAATACAATCATAGATGTGCTATAAACTAGCTGGCAGTGCTAATTTATTTTGTATGAAACAGTCAAGACTTTCTCATCTGTAATCAGTCAAGTTTGACTGGGCAATAACTTTATATAAACAGTAGCATTTAGGACTATAAAGTTAAAACTGAATTATCTTTAATGCAGTAAGGAAGCTTAAGGTCAGATTTACTTTATAGCACGGTTGTCTGCCAAAAATATAAAAACATAACCTTCTGCATTGTATGCATGAGCACTTTCCAATATTTCAAGATCATAATGCCACCAGCATCGGAAGTGGGGATACATTCATCAAAAGCGACTTGATAATTTACAAAGGCAGCATAAAATTGTGGATTTTCAACTGCATAATCTTTAGACAGATAAACAAATTACAGCGGTGCACAAGCAGGAACAGTACACACTCGGCTGAGCATTCATTACTTCATGCTATCAGGCGTCAGCGCAGCTCCCTCGCAGTGGGCAACCTTTGGTGTTTTAGGGCTCAGGAAGCATAAAATAACACGATGGTGAGGTAACCGACCGTGGCATGATAGATGAGGTGGCATGAAAGCTGTTTACAGCCCCCGTCTGCACAATCTGTAATGCCTACTGTGTAGCTGAGCGCACCGCGCAGTGCGGTAATCTGTGCATACTGTCCTTTCTTGGGGTAGGACTAAAGTGCAGATTTACTGCCATTTTTGTTTGAAGTAAAATACAGAGTGGCTACGACAGAAAAAGAAATTATTTATTTGCCTGTAAGAAAAATTAATACAGCAAAATAATTACCTGCATAAGAATTTTCAGTAGCTAGTTACAACCAAGAATTCTTTTAAAATTCATATACATTCATATTTCAAGGATTTGTTAACAGCATAATCAGTTAATTAAAATGTGCTTTTACTTCTCAGTTTGTTTTAAAGCTTCGAAGTGTGAGTCTCGGCAACGGACTAAATTCTCAATGGCACAGCAAACACTGCCTACTGCGTAGGACCCCCAAAACTTGTGAGGTCAGTTTGTCTTTTCCTCTATCAGTTCAGCATTCCTTTCTATGAGTATTTTCATAAAGTTTCATGGGCCAGAACTACAGTTTGGTTTTCAGCGGAGAAGTGAACTCCTCCACTGGCACAGGCTCGCTGAGTTAAACAACCATGCCAGTTTGGCCCAGCTACACCTCTCATTTTGCATTCGCGTTTCTGGAGGTATCCCAGACTGCTTGCTCATGATTTGTAAATGCAAAGCTGCAGGGACAAAACTGTGTGAATCTTTAAAATACAAGCTTTGAATGATCCAACTCACTGGCTTTCTGTTCTGTGGAGACTAAGAATTGGGCCAAGTGACCTCACAGTCAGAAACTTCTTTAATGCTCTAACTTTGTTTTCCTTTGTTTAATTTTCTCCCATTATACCCAAGTTATACCCCTGTAGATAATCTGAAAGAATTCCTTTCCCTCTGTACTGTTTACACTCTTCAAGCCTTTGTGTACACTTCTATCTTCTTATTCATAGCTAAAAAAAAAAATCTTCCCTCACTGGCCACTCTTTCCATGGTTTTAATCCTTTGTTCTTTAGGAATTTCATGGGCACCAAGTACTATCTGTAATATTTTGGGTAAAGTCTCACTTTTTCATATGATATTTCTGTATGAGAAGATCCAATAACACTGATTTTTGACATTGCTATTTTACTATAAAGCCTGTATTGCTTTTAGCTTCACAAATTTTTATTTTAATTATATACTGCAGTACATGCATTGTGTAAAATTTTGGGCAAAACTTCAAGATGCCATGCAGACACTTCTTACACATGGATATTTGTGAGGAAGTAGATCAAGCTGAAATTTCTGTAGCTATGGAAAAAAATGTTCTCAGCCTTTCACAGTGAGTTACATACACCAAAGCAAACAGTCTAATAATGGGATAAATAACTCTGATGAGAGAGAGAAACAGAAGGTTATAAACTTCAGGAAAGCAAGTTTCAAAGGTTTAATTAATTTAAACATAAAAAACCCCACAAAGCTGTAGAATATGGATTTATTTGCAAAGAGTATTTTCTGCAATTCACCCCCATTAAACTGTAGTCATTACACAGGAGAATGCAGACAAGACGCATTACTTTGGGCAATTTTGGGTTTGGTAAGCCTGTTATGCATGAGACAGCCATACAATCTGGTCGGCAAGATAACCTCAATGCAACAGTGCTGAAAAGTCACAGCACGTTCCTTGCTGCATCGCGCCCACGGCCACGGCTAGCGCAGCAGGGGCAGTCTAGCTCAGAGCAGAAGGGCGTGGCTGAGATCTCCCTCTATCACACACCGATTTCCTGACATGTTCTGGGTCCTTTAGGAACCACTGACAGCCAGGTAAACAGGACGGGTCCCCAGCTGCCATGAACAAGCACACAGGAAAAAACAGAGGTGGTGTAAACTGGCACACGTAACTGGCTGTCCTGGTCCAGTGTTTCCACGGAAAGGAGAGGAAAACTGGAAGGGTCCTGAACTGTAGTTAGGTCATTTAATCTTGGATAAAGCATCACCAAGTTTACCTTACTGCCATTCTCTAAAATCCCAAGAGGAACTCTATGTTCTAAAAATGTTGCACAATCGTATTTTTAAAGCTCTAATGGAATGTCTAAACTTAGGCACTTAATTGGTGTAGCAAAGTTAGGAGCCCTCTTGCTGGAGACTCTGTCTTCATTCAGGAGACAGTGACAGGAGATCGGGCCCATCTAGGATCTGACATATTCTTGGGAAACCCAGTTCTCACCATCAGCAACAGAGCCAACCTAAATCTACCACACGTGCAGCTCGGGTACCTCAAGCTGCTGCTGCACAGGTTCTTCTCCCAAGAGCATTTCTCCTCGGCCAGCTGCCACTGCTGCCTACTGCTGTCTGCATCTGGGCTGTGGCCGCAGTAGGGCAGCACTGGTACTTAGCAGACTGGACGGAGGCGCTGACAGAGGTTTCTTATTTGCTCTTACTCTTTTTTTAAAGCAGGCACAGTTTCCCAGTCTCGTTCACAAACAACCCAGTACAGCACTGACACGTACAGAAGCATCACAGGAGACCCGACAGGCAGCCAGCAGTGTTTGGGAAGGCTCGCTTTGGTAACTGCCAGTGGGTTAACTGGGACAGATTCCTGAGTGGAAAGCACTGGTGGTGTAAAGGTTTATTACTGCCATGGTTTGCTGTCTCCAGCTGGGTGAGCGTTTGCTACAGGCTAGCGAAAATCCAAGGACAAGCAGAGGTGTATCAGCCCTACCTACCTTTGCTGAAGATAAACACAATGTGGAGGCAGCGGGGTGGCTGCGGGTCTGTACTTACTTTCAGAATGAGCTCCTTGGCTGAGTGGGACATCAGGATTCTGTCGCACCAGGCTGGACATCTCGTATTCATGTACTGCTTTCCCTGGCTAGAGTCCTCGCTGTACGGATAACTGCAAACAAATCAGTCACAACCATCAGCAACTTTTTGCCAAGTAGCCTGAAACCTCTGGCTCAAATGACCACTAATTAAAGAATTTAACTGGGTTAAAAAGCAGCTCTTTTAGACACCTCTCATACTTACTTGTCTTTCTTTTCTCCTCTTTCTCCTTTCTTTCTCATGTGCTCTTTCTCTATTTCCCTTCTCATATGTACAATCCTACTTTAGGCCAGTTTGCTAAGACAGTTTCAAGCCTCTCACCTCCTACCTTGCATTTTTGCATGTGAGAGTGTTTAAAGACAGACTATTGATCTGTGTGGAAGTATGAGAATCAGTTCAACAACAGCTCAAGTACAGCGTAGGCTGTTGGCCATGACTATGGAAAATGAATAAGCAGAAGATGAAAAAGGAAACCGAGGAAAAAAGGGTTCATTCAATGAGATTTCTTTGCATCATTCTCTCAAGGAGAAATATCCAGGAATAAAGGGCTCTGGGATCTCTGCAGCTGTACAAAACCCCACCTGTACGGATTCTCTAAGGTTGACTGAAGGGAAGATATGACAAGAAGGCAGGCTTTTCAGGGGACTACAGAGCCAAGGAACTAGGAATGCAGTGTAAGGAAAATGATGCTGGCTACGTAAGATTCTCTACCTGTGTTAACAAAAAGTAAGTTATTTTGTAAAAACATCCCAAATGGCAGCTGATTAAATGGTACTTATACTGTGGGGTCATTGTAAATGTGCTGTGGGATCTCCAGTGCATTCTGCCTTGCTTTAAAAGGCAACAGAAAGTGTTTAACTACAGAACAGCCTTAAATAATCTAACTTAACATGCCTGTGTGAGCCCACAGCCTGAAATCGTCTAAAGCACCCGAAGTGGCAACCTCTGGTTCTGTGGTCAGGAGGCTGAGGCCAAGGTTTTCCTGGGTTTGTCCAAGTGGTCTCCCTAGTTTCATGTGACAGGACTTTGAAACCGATGATGGCTCATCATGCAGCAAGGCCCACTGCTTTCCCAGACCACTTCCAAAGTGGCATGGGTAAGTAGCCAAAGAGGGGATTTGGAGAAATCCAGGGGGTTTGTGACAAGCTCAATTTCTGAATATTGGGCCTGAATGAATTGAATTTTGTCCTTGACAAATGCCTTCGAACAAAACCCCTGATAATATGCTGGTGTGTATTATCTACATATGTACGTGTGGGTGTATTTAAAATGACGTTTGCATTTTATTCTGCTCCTCACTGAATTCATAAAGGAAATACTGAGGTTTTCCTGATATGTATGTTAAAGTAAAATTTCTGGTCTTGTAACAAAAGGGTTTGCATGCTTGAAGAGAAACTTATTTACCACCCTGCTTGGCGTGATGCTCTGAAACGGAGACGTATAGCTTCCTACCAAATGGGTTTACAAGCTACACTGCCATTAAAAAGATTAGCCATGGCAAACATCCAAGAAAAGCCTACTGAACGTATGGGAACAAACCAGTGATCTCAGTACCTTTTCCACCTCATCAAACCTAACAAGACTCATTTTCAAAACATATTATGAGAATTCAATTTGCTGCTTCACTGACATACAGAAGTACAGCTTATTTCTGAGTGTCTGTGAAATATTTTGATGATGTAATACTTAGAAGCCCTTTGTCTGCAATTTAAGGGTGGGCTTTTTCTGGTAACCTCTTACTTGAGTTACTCAAGAACCTCACGTTCTGAGTGTGCTGAAGGTGCTCGTTAGGACATAAGGTGTAAGAATCAATCACATTTCACAGAATCCTTCCTTTTGCAGCATTAACTGCATGGCTTTTAACGTACAATGTTCCGTACCTGGAATGATCTGTTACTGCTATGTGCTAGAGCATTTCATCTGAGAGCCTATATTCTGTGAAATGGTATTTATCAGTTTGCTTTATTGATCTTCATGTTTTCTCAGGGTGAAAACTTCTGCCCATTTTTCAGGGTCTTTAGCGCTGCTCGCCCAGTCAGGAAGTTACTGCAGTTTACAAATACCTTAGACAAATCAGATTTCTAGCGGCTGAGACAGAGATGAAAATAAATGCTGCAAAAGTTATCCAGACAAAATGATCTGTTGGTAATAATTTAATACAATAAAGTGGGGCAAGCTCTTAATTTTATAAGGCAGCATCCTTCCTTCAGGCCAGAAGTGTGGAGCATTCTGTCTTGCTGCACTCTAATGAATAAGGCTTCTGCCTCCCCACCACCGCCTCTTTGGCTTGTGCAAGTCTCACTCAGTGAAATGATGACCTAATAAAAAAATCCTAACTATATACACCCCCCAAAAATAGGGAAAACTATTTGCTCTCCTCCTTCATGCTCTAGAAGGGCCACTATACTTTGGAATAAGCAGGCTTCTTTTTTACATGGTCTCAAAAAGTGATCATAGCTAAATATGACTCAGGATTGCTGGGAGGGATTCTTTTTTTTGTCACTTAACAGGTTTAGGGGACGAGATAGTTTAGTTTATTATATGCCATTTATCTTAAACATGTTTTTGCAAATAAAAGCTCTGTTAGCAGTTTCTGGAATACGACTGTCACTGAAGAAATCTTCATGAAACAGTGCTGAATGTATACTACTCCAGAATAAAATTTTTCAAACAACATACACTCCAGTAACTGTCTCCATCACCCTGTTCTGTAGCTAAATGAGCAGTGGAATGAAAATAGTCTGACTGCTTCGGGAACCGAATCATCTGACTTGGCTGGAGGGTCGTCCCCCCTATGGATACTCTGGTGTCTTACATGATGCTACCTCGTTCAGATGCCTTCCCACCAGCTGACAAGATTTAAAACCAGTCAACAGAAACAACCAAAAGAGGACACAGACAGATGCATAAGCATTTCAGGAAGCCAGGCTGATGATTCTGGTGCTGCCGTAACAGAAAGATGCTGCAAAAATCAAAGACACAAGGAAAAGATCCAAGCCTCAGCTGCCACACAGAGCAGCTCTCAGTTTCAGCCTTGTACACAAAATCTGACACCAGAATGCAGCCGTTGGGAGTGCTGCTTTACTCCCTGCAAACACAGCGTCTCCTGACGCTGGCAGATGTGGCCCCAGAACCGTGAAGGCTGCAGAATGCCCAACAGGTAACTAACAGGAGAGCACGTATTCTGGAAAGAGCAGGACGTAATGTCACTGCACTGATTCTGCTTCTTCCAGTACAGCAGCTGCCCAGGCTCAAGATGGTACTCAAGAATCTAGAAAATATTTCCACATTCCAAGAAATGTGCTAATACACACTTCTATTAAGTTTTTGTTCTCTCCAGAGTGACTTCATGATTTATCTGCTCTTTTCCTTGCTTTCAACTCCACTTCTCACCTGCTTCTTTGAAATAAAGCATAAATAGTCTCTTCTAAAGAAGAACATAACTTTACATTTGTGTGCATGTGGAAAGTCGAACTACTTTGTTAATACACATCTCCCAAAAGACATGAAGCACAAGATTCTGCTATCAAGTGCATCAAAATAGCTTTGTTTTGCTGACATCTCCAGCCTCATTTAACACACCCCTTCCAGGCAGGTAAGGAACTCACAGTTCTTAATTCAAAACTCAGCTAGTAATTCTAGTTAACCAATTTTCTGATTATGAAATTGTATAAACAGTTACAGGCTTGATAAAAACAACTGCAGATCTGATAAAAAATTTTAAGGACTATAACCTAATAATCAAAAGTTAAAAATTCCAGTATTAATCGTCACTGTCCGTTGACCACCAGAACTGTTGGTGGCAGAGACTGTGGCAGAGAAAAAAGGAAGAACCAGCTCTTTCAGTCCCATGACTAGACAGGAAAGAATGTATTTTTTTTTTTCTTCTTCTTCTTTCCATAGCAGTCTGCCTCAATCACAGTCTGTCTTGCGCACTGTACAGAAAACGGTGATCTTGAAAATGAATAGCAAGTGCTCATGTAAAATGACGACATAACAAATAAAGGCCTCCAGGTATCATTTAAATATAAAAGATAAACAGATATAATGGTAACACATGCAGGTGCTATAGATAAGTTCAGACTGTACACACTTCCTAACTTTAGCATTCAGTATGGTTACTGACTTTTTTTTACACACACTATTATATATATTTACAAATACAAATGGAGAAATGGGGAATTCCACGTGGAGAAACTTTTCTGCCCTGTTTAAAACAGTGGCCAAGTTGAAGTTCAGGGCCTTAACCACTCATGCCAGCTGAATAACTAATAGCAGAACTAGGCTGTCACTCTGTGTAGGGCAGCGAGTACAGTTAGGCAAAATATACTTTGTCTGTAGATTCCTCTGGATGATGGACAGATAGGCAGTTCTGGAACTGGAGCATCCCGGGAGCATCCATGTGAGAGGCTTGTGTGATTTATCTCCAGTTGTTCAGGATTTATTTTCTCTCAAAAAGTTCCTTCTAGCTGCTTTTCCACCTTATTTCACAAACTTATTTTTCAGTTACACTCCTTTTATTTAATCAGAAAGTTACTGTCAGATCAGGAAAAATGCTCCTAATGAACTCTTCTCTTGTGTAAGAACGAATAAAATGTGTTACTGAGATGGCTGAAATGTGCGTTCTAACAGGAAACAATTAATACCCTTTGGAGTGTTACTCCCTCAGCAAGCTGTCAGACGAAGTTCAGGTTTCCAGCTCATTTTTGCACACCGTGAACGCAGGGAGTCCGCCCTGCCGCTGCTGACGCGCTGTGGTGCTGCTTTAGGGATCCTGCTTCTATCGGCAGGACGTTTCCCGTGGTGCTGTGGGAAGTGTGACAACACCCACGAGCCATCAGTAGTGACAAATCAAGCTATGTCATCTTCTTCAGTACAGTAAGAGTCCTTCTGAAAAACTCTGCATCCTACGTCTAGATTCATATGTGGATGTTTGGGCAAATTAAATGATGTTTCAGGGAGTGGAAATGCCTTCTGTTCAGACATCACTTGTTCTCACCTGTTAATTGTCCCCACGTTTTATATGACTGAATTGTTTTCAATACAAAATATTTGAGATGGGATGGAATTATAAAGCATCAATGAAAACTGAGCTCTTTATGGGAAGACCCGAGACATCGTTTTGATCTGGTCTGTTTTATTTTTGAACTCGGGTATGAGCCATGGTATTCGCTAAACCTTCTCTTGCTTTTAAGTCTTTCTATTTACATATGATATTGACAGAGAACATCAAAAAGGGAAAAATCCCAGCCACTTTTCATCAGAAAATTATTTACTGGTTTTGCATTTTGTAAGGAAAGGTTGGACCAGTTTACCTTTAGCTCTGACACACGTTCAGCTTGTCTGATACGCTTTCACCAGAAGCAAGGACAGTGAATGTAGGCTGCCAGTTCAAGGGCGGGGTGCTTCCAAAGTTGTAAGGCCAAAGGTAGAAATAAAAATATGCTGATATTTTTAATTGACAAAGTCCCAACTCAGGATTACTGTGAGCTGGTACACAAGTCTGATTTCAATGAAATGTCATTCAACCAATCAAAGTATGACATCTAATTTTTGTCAGCTTCCAGATCGTTACTTTCTCCCTCCAAATTAAATTACTATTTTATATTGCCCTGAATCTGAAAGGGAGATTTGGGTTCCCTAGCTCTCTTCCTAACAAATGACACCATGTAATTTCTCTTCATGTGCTCATTTTAGGCCGCAGATAGTTAAAGCTAAGCGATAAGATACATTGCTGTTTGAATTAAATTAGCTGCTTCCTATGTGCCAAAATACTACTAAGGCTTCGTGATGTGCTGCCAAGCTCACTGGCCGTGATATGCATCTCACTTACGCCAAATCAGGAGGGTAAACACAGTCCTGCAAACACAGTAGTTAACGTACAATGCGGTCAACAGCTGCTACTGGCAAAGGCTACACTAACACCATGGAGATCACGCCGTCGGAGCCGACGGTGACAGTAAATGGGGGCCACCCGGCCACCCAGCGGCAAGGGGTGAGAGGGTAAACACGACTGAGCCAGGCTCTGGGCACAACACAAACAGGAAGGTTAGCAACACGATGGTTTTCTCTGAATCTTCTTTATGGATTGACGTCGGGCACATTGCTTTTTGGCTTCACAGACTTCTTTGGAAAACATGTCTACCCTTTCCTTCAGAGTTAACGTTTCTGTATCGCCAGTGGAACTCGGGAGCTTTCTCAGTTAAAAAAGAATCCCAGAGCCCTGTTCTTTTTCCAGCGAGCAACCAGTGGCCCTTCACCTTCTGCCCAGAATGCTCCCCATAGAGAAAATCTCCCCGCGCTGATTTTGAACGTCGTCTGGCTAAACCACGGCGAGAGCGCGGACAGCGCCTGCATCATCCTGGCCGCGGGGGCCGCTCTGCGGGGCGCTTCGCCTGCCTCCGAGCGAGAGCGGCCAGCTGCGACCGGTGTGCTGAGCGTCCTGGAGAGGTCCAGTGGCAAAAATGGGTTATTCAGCAATACTAATGCCTCAGCCAGCGGACGAGTGACGCGCTCGATTGCTTTAATAACAATAACGTTGCACCCCGCTAAGGGTATGTAATAGCGCCACTGCTACAAGAGGATGAACGTCATGATGAGTGCCGTCGCGTGTTGGGCAGGAGGCAGTGCCGGCTTGTTTCAGAGAAACAGTCTGGTGTACTGTACACGACTGTGATTGAACTACTTGTCTTTTCTGGGAACGTGCCTGGCTTAGAGCAAGTTACTTTGGGGCTGCAATTTACAAATTCTACTACAGAAAAAGATTACTGCAGAGCTAAGGCAACGGGTGGGACAGGGTCCAGGTTCCAGGCTACCGGGCTTTTCAGCAGCACTTCAGACAAGAATACAGGGAGCGGCCTGGCTCACAGCAAAGTCCGTAATCTCTTCAGAATTTGCTTTACTTTCTGCTTGCAGCACGGTCTGCGATCCTCACCATACGCATGGCATACAGTAATACTCAGTCCTTGAAAAGTTCTTACTTCATTGATTTCCCTCTCTTTTTCCCTTTGCCACAATTCTTTAAAACAAACAGAACTGCTTGCTTGGTAATTCTGCCCAGTTCCTCACAAACGAAAGACATACCCTACTTTAATGGAGAATGGTGGTGAGAACTGGACCGGCTTAATCTGAGGAGAGAAATGGGGATAAGAGTAGCCTGAAAACTATTTTAATGATTAAATTCTTGTTGTTTTAGGGGAAATGACAGCTGCCTTTCCTGGCTCCAGCTGGGAAGCTGTTTCTGTGCTCCAGCCTCAGATGCTGGAAGAACCTGGACAACTGCACAATGTCCGGTGGGAATGTGTTCCTCCAAGGCTGAGGGATCCACTGGTGATTTGGGGAACCTCACTGATACCTGGACGGTGTTCTACAGTGCGTGAATGAGTATGAAGTATTTCTATTTGGTGGAAAATACTTCTTAATTGGCAGAAAAATAATGTGTAATAAAAGTAACAGATAAAGCAAGCGTAAAAATAATCTAGGGCTTTAACAATTTTATTCTATTTGAGTGCTAACTTGCCCTTTTGTGAGACAACAGGACCCCGGAGCGTTACTGAGGCAACGTTCTAAGAAACGCAAACCCTGCTTGCGTCAGGAGTACCGCGCTGGTCCTGGCAGCAGCTGATTTTTATACCCCAAAAACACGCAGGGCAACTGGTGAGAACACTGGTAAGTAAAGGTAGCCCGTCGAAATCCAAACCATCCCCTTGCCTTCCTGTTTTGCACCCGAGGGTGACAACTGGGCTGTGTACAGTGGTGCCCACAGGGCTGGGGACAGGCGGCAGAGCTGTTCTGGACGTGCTCTGCAGAAGGGGAGGAACAAGTGAGCGCCTTGGAAAACGGCTTTGCTTCACGCAGAGCAGACTGGCTCACTCTCCAGTGCAAAGCTGACCAGAAAAAATCTATCCCTGTGCAACCTACTAGAATAAAAAAAGGTCATGGGACAAAATACAAGGGTAGGGAATAAATAGATTATAGGTTGAACAGGGTTCTGGCAGAATAAGGGACCAGAGCCAGAGAGAATTCCAAAGGAGAAACATTCTTCGAAGAGTAAATGAGATTCAACCTGTCTCCCAGTGAGAGGTGTCGAAGCCAAGATCTGGCCAGTGCAGAGGGTCTGCTTGAGAAAAATACCACACAGAGGTATCTGAGGCACCAACCTGTGTCCAACCAGTAAATTACATGACAGCCTAATGCAACAACAAACAAGAGCAGGTCACTTTAAGAGAATGATTAATACATGAGATTACTGTGCACGCAGACTTATCTGAAAGCAAACCTTGTAGGTGGGTGTGAACTCTTGCTAAAGTCAGCTCCTATCTTTGCTGTACAACAGCTACAAGAACAATTATAATAATTAATGGAGAGCAGCGATACAGGTAACAATTGCCCACCTGTATATTGACTGACCACAATGTCGGTATTTCTTTATTCACACCTCCTGCCTTTTGCAATGATTGCTGACTGCCACAAACTCTTTTCCAGCCTCACGCTGGGCTTGCTGTTTGCTCACGGCCAGGCTGTTCAGCCCGTGACTGACAGAGTTGAAAATTCTGAATTGTGTTTAGTCTCCAATGGCTAAGGTTGCTACGGGCAACATTAGATAACAAAGGGCAATGGGATGAAAACATGAATATTCACTATATAAAGTAAAAGGCCTCAAAATACAGGAGTACAGGAATGGGCAAATAATGTCTGAAAAACACTCCATCAGAAGGGGTCTTTATATCCTGTGTAAAGACAGCAGGCTTGTAATGCAGCCTGTGATTTCTTGCCGAGCTGCGCTTCCTCCTGCAGCCTGCCTTCACTTTTGGCAAGCTTCGGGAGGATCGAGGAAGGGTTTGCTGCTGCTGAAGGCAGCGTGGTTTGTGACCCCTATTCTCAGCCCAAGGGAAGCCAAAAGAGGGAGAGGGTGGGCTTTGAAGAGGCTAGCCTCTTGGCTGGGGAGGGGAACAACCCACTCCAACTGCGTCCCGGCTGGCTGGGAGCCGGCCGGGCCTTCTGCAGACAGCTCTCCTCGGCAGTTCCTGCTGATCCCGATCCTCACGCTGAAGCCTGTGCCGGGGAGCCCTCGTGAGCAGAGGCCGCTGCCCCGGGGGCACACGGCTGCGGCGCGTACGGCTCAAGGGCTAGCAGGCAAAGATGCTCTCCGTGGAAGTTCGTTCACTGCATCGCTGGCACGCTGCCCTGTGATGCACGGGCGTTACAGCACGGTACGCTCATACAACTTAAGCACGTACGTAAGGAATTAAAAGGAACTCAGAGTTGAAGAGGGATTTAGAGACATGCCTAGATGTTAAGTGCCCTGCTGAACAGAGAGGACATAACCGACAGCCTTGCAAATCAGCAGATGCTGTCGGGGCTGGCTCCGTCAGGGCTTGCTTTTGAGCGGTTTGGAGGGGCGGCTGCCTGACCACGCTCCCTCCCCACCGCAGCAGGATGGCCGCGCAGAGTAGGGCGAAGAATTCACATAACATCAGGCAGACATATGGTCTTACACTAAATTACAGTTTTGCACTGGAGAAGAACAATAGTTTTGTTTTGCGTTCCCCAAGTATGCCTGCAGAAATGCTATTTTTAGATATGGCTGGTAGGAGAGTTCAGAAGCGGCTTTGGAATCCTTCCCACGTGCAAACTGGAGTGCAAGGAGCCCTGAAGCTAACGTTCACGAGCACAGGGTCTACCAAGACCTCGCGGAATCCCACTTGCATATACAGTAACATGAATTTACCGTGTTGCCTTAATACAATTCCATTTATAGCTACAAATTCAATTTATAACTATAATACACTATAACTATTAATTCTCATAGAACTCTTACTATATATATAATTATGATCTATACCTACAAAACAATGTATGATAAAATATTAATGCATTTATGTAAAATCCAACAAATGTTATTTGCTTATTGCTTAGTAGTTTGAACACTTAAAAGTGAGCCACTGTTTCACAAGTGCAGAAAAAGTCAAATTGTGGATTAATGGCTAGATAAAAACAAAGAACTTAATTTATACCCAACTAAGGCCAAAGTGGTAATTCTGAAAATCCTCATTCACTTGCCATCTTATCAACCACACCAAGGCTCTACTCTCCACTCCTAGAATTGTTTCTCATGTTTCGTCCAGGGATTGTTTCCCGCGAAATGCAGAAGCAACCCTGAGCGCAGAACTCCTCTCCGCTCCACCACTTGCGGGCAGATGGCTGGCCATGGGGCGACAGCATCCTCTGCTTTTGTACTTTGTCTTTTTGACCTTGCGCCTGCTGTATTCAAAATGAGTAACCCAAAGCAGATATGCTGTACGGGTAGGACAACACTCACGTAGCAGCCTGCCAGGGTGCTTTTCTTATGAACTCTTACTATGAACCAAAGGGAAGTAAGCATTTTACTTCATTTTGAAACCTCTCGTCAAGTTTGAACCCACAATAAATTTTAAGGGTCATTATAAACTTGTAAAGCCTTGAAACATAGCTTTTCTAAATACAGACTTGACTGTCCTGGCTTTTAGGGAGTTAAGCCAGGGCTATAGGGTTGTATTAATTTAGCTACTTTGTGTTTTTCTGCAGCCTTTCAAAACAGATAGTCAGCTTAACACACCTTCCCACAGAGGGCTGAGACAAAGGTGGATCCTCACCAAGCGGATCAAAAAGCATGGAAGACTGGCGTTGACTTGTTGTGGAGGGCACCAGCTTGGTTTCAGTTCCCTGTTGAAGACCAAAGGGTGGAGAGAGCTGTACAGCAATGCTCTTCCCTCCGCAGCTGCCTGCCCTTGGCAAACAGCAGTGCAGGGACACAGGTCTCTGGTAGTTCAGTTTCTTTACAGAATTATCTGGGCTACTGCCTAGAGGCAAGCAAGAAGTCAGTAGTTTGAAATAATTTTTTTAAAGTATGCTTGACTCTGTACAGGGTCTCCACTCTCTTCAGAATTAAAAAGTAACTATTTATTTGACACTTCATACAACATCAAAATCTTAGTTTTAGGAACCATTAGCGCAGGGACTAGAAAGAAAAGAAGAAAAGGTCTGAAGTTAAGTTTTTAAAAGCTGGTATTAAAAAGCACGACACAGTAGCTGGAAACATACAAAGACCTCATGTTGTGCCAAGAGCTGTGGATAATGATTCCCGAGATGTTTTCTCCAACAAGTGCTAAGAGGCAAGGGCTCTCACTGATTACTGAAGGTGGTTCACAGTCAACTGAAAAGAGAAGGTAACCAACTACAGAAAAGCAAACTGCACAGGAACTTCCAAAAGCATAATGAAATGACACCTAGAAATACAGTGGAGAAAGAAGAACAAAAACCAGAGAAATATTACAACACATCACCATTTCATTATGGCATTTCACAGTTAGACCATTACTCAAGAAGTCAACATTTCTATCACTACTTATCGTGAAACGCTATCTCAGTGTAATGGAAACTGGAAAGAAGGCGGCCCGACACCCTACGGATTTTAGGTCCCTAAATAAAAAGATACAAGAATCTTGAGGGTTTTTTAGAACAGACTATTTGCATTTTTTCATACTCTAAATGGTGTATTTTACGAGAAAGCACGTAAGAATGCCTTTTGTTTTGTTTTTCTCACTCTCTAATATTTTCTTTATTATTTTCCCTAAAACCTAGACAGGAAGCCCTGTGAAGTCTCACAGAAGCCAGTTTCCCCAACATTTATGGCTACAGGAGATTTTTATCAACGCGTTAAGGCAATTTAGCAGTTCTTTTCCCCTGAGAACACACACACACAGTTGTCTTGTCATTTCTGTCCCCAGGCGTGTCCTGCGCCCGCACCTGAACAGGCCCCCTCGCCCCTCGCCCACGGGACCGTGAGCGTGTCCCCAGGGCAGCGTCACGCCCCTCCGGCTCCAGGGCACCGCTGACACGGGAAAGCCAAATTCGTCACGGGGTGAGCAGCGCCCAGGCCTGTCACGCCTGGCCTGACGGATGGCTTCTTGAGCACAAGCCAGAAGAATTTACAGCTTGTATCGCATTCTCGGTGGCAAAGCACAAGGCACCAGAACGCCGCTTGCTTGGGGACAGCAGCCTGCGCTGAGCTGTCGGGGGATACCACAACTTTTAAAATGGAGTATGAAAACTTCGGACGCTGCCTTGCTTGTAAGAAGGTTCATCTAAACAGCGAAGTATAGTGATTTTCTTAAAAAAAAATTCTTACTAGTATAAAAAAATATGCCCACGTGACTGCCATGGCTTCATTTGAAATTCAGGAGAAGGGACAGAGAAATTAATTGTAAAAGATGCAGATATATGAATATAGAATCATAGGATGGTGTGGGTGGGAAGGGACCTTTAAGGGCCATCAGTCCAACCCCCCTGCAAGGAGCAGGGACATCTCCAACCAGATCTGTCCAACCCACAGAAACATACAAAAACATCCTCTCCATTCAGATTATTACAACAGAAGAACTTTGATAATTTTAGATGAAAACTGGAATATGCAAGAATCAGATCTGATTAATTTCTCAGTCCATACTCTTAAGTACACCAGCACTTTGAGGACACCAAAACTTCCAAATACTTTCCAGAATAGCAATACGTTTACCCTCATTTTTGTAACCAAAGACTCAGATTTAAAACTAAATTCTGAAATACTTGTACAGTCTTAACTAAGAAAAATACTATTAAGGGAAACCAGTTCTGGTCACCCTCTGTATACGAACAAGTTTTCACAGTCTTGAAGAGGAGATGCGTACAGCGTACGAACGTGTGATGGTGCTGCTGGAACAGGCTGGGACAGGGACTGAGGTGTGAGCACTCAGGACGGGGTTTGCTGCTTCTGGTTCTCCAGGAAACGCTGGTCAGAGCGAGCTTAGCTCAAGGCTTTCCTCTCAAAACCAGGTTTTCTCTCTCATGCATTCACCACAACCTCTGGGGCCGTGAAAAGAGATGATTTCCTTGCTCATTTTCACGCTACAAAGGCAGTGGTTCTCACGGAGAACAAAGCCCCCTGATGCGGACGCGGGAGTTGGCTGTCCAACGCCGGACACGCCAGGTCCCAGCCAGCCCTGGTTCGGACCGGGTCTCCTGCTGCATTCGGCATCACCCCGGGAAGCAAGGTAAACCACGGGCCAGGAACGGTGCAGGACGTTTCTGCCTGTCCGTATTTCTGCCGGAGGTACCTGCAGCACTGTGTAACGCTGCGCTAGGAGGGGCTTGACAACAAACCACGAAAACTGCTCAGGTGAAATTTTGGCCCTCTTAAGGTAACCACAAACATACCACCGACAGCAAAGGAGTAAAGCTTTCAACGCCAGGCCAGCTGTGGTAGTGTATCATAAGATCTCAGGATAAAGTCCAGAGAATAAACAGTTTATGCTGATAAAAAATGAATTTGTAAGTAACTCAGTCTGCTGCAACTCAAAGGGAAGTGACCTTTCCCTTTTATCTCTCAAGAGTACACTGAATCTCCAGCATGCTTTTTGAGGGAAAAATTTACAAGTAAGACAGGAACGCACCTGTGCTATCGATTTGTAGAACTGTGTGTGCAAACTGGGCAATTAACTATACGCACAAACTATAAAGCAAATGAAAGAAAGAGAAAACTGCCCTAACTGAGCTGTCATTTTTTTTTGAGAGATGTGAACTGTAGCACTAAATGTATTCAGTGCCATTTTAACTGAGATACTCTGTCTTCAAACATTGGCCAGCACGTCACGATGTAAGGCGGTAAATCCATGGATCAAGAATAGTGAAGAGAGTAATTCATAGACTGAATCAAGGGAGCATACTTAAATATCATGTATAAAACACATTCTCAAATACTCCTTTAAGGCTGTCATCATAATTGTTTACAAATTTCTTCTAAATTCAGATGCTCACTAACGAAGCCCGTGCGCCTGGCAGAGTGACTCGGGCGTTCTCTGTCTCTAGCGAAACGGCTTTGTTTGAGGCGTCTGCAGAACAAACGCAGGCGCCATACTCTTTCCAGCTTTCCAGCTAAGAATTCCAAGAGGCCTAAAGAAGTACCTTCTACATACACAGGACTGATCAAATCCTCCTTTGCTGAAAAATACAAAGTCTAGTATGCCTGGATATATGGCAAATATCTTACATATTAAGCTCCTATTTCAAACAGTACATTAAAGCAGCCAGCTCATGGTAAGCTACAGACATTTTTTTTTCCAGGAGAAAAGAAAAAATGAGGGGAAAAAAAGAGAAAGAACTCCTAGGAAGTGAAACCAAGGCATGCAGGCCTTATTTTGCATTTCTTTCTTGCTTAAGTGACAGGTTCTAAGTTAAAAAGAAAATGTCCTACATTAAACCCACTGCTTTTTACCTATTCAAAATACCTGGTTTTGCAGTTTATTAAAAAAAATAATTATTTTTTCCAGGAAAATCAACGTGCTTAGTTTCTTGAACAAAAGTGGGACACTGACCTGCAGCAACCCTAACAACCATGAATCCCGTTTTCCAACGCTTCACTTGGGCAAGATCTCTTCCGGAGCTCGGCGCCTGTGCAAGGACTACAGAAGAGAAAGCGAGATTCCCTTGCCATACAACCCAGAGCACGGGGAGGGACGGATGAAAAAGGCACCCTAACGTAAAGCCAGTTTGCTCTTTTCTGTGCCTGAGTTTAGCTTGTTGTTTTACATCTTGTATTTTTAGCAATATTCTCACATTCAATTCTTGTATTTTATCAAAATTCTCTGCTTAAGTTCAAAGAAATTTTGTGTTGTATCAACTCAGTGTTAGCATCTCTTCCATGCTACAAAGGAAGTGCCAGTTTTCAGTACACAACAATGGATTACTCTCTATTATTCTTACTATTACTTAGTTACAAGAAGGAAACCACGCAAGTGGCGGGCAAAGCTGCATGCTTATTCCCTTCACGGCTCCCCTTTGACGTAGCTGAGAACAGCAGCCCAAGGGCTGGCTCTCCGCAGGCCTTCGGACGCCGAGGCAGGGTTTGCCATGTTACACCGTACCCCTTCCCGCTCCCCAGACAAAGCTCCAAAGCTGGGAACTGAGCGGGAACAGAGAGGCAAATGGGTGAAGCTGGAAACGACCCTTTGTGGCTGCTTCCCAAGGTTTGGACAGGGCCCCAGCTCAGAAGTGCCTGCTTCAACCTTGGTAGCACAAATCTTTTTTTGCAAGCATCTGAGTGAGTTAGAGAGCTGCGGTCTGTAGACAACTGCTGAGTTCAGCGTCCCTTCGCGCGGCAGCGCAACAGCAATCAGCACGGCACCAGCACGCTGCGTGGCGGTTTGGGGCAGGAAGTGAAGATTACCACCAAATCCAACTAAAGTAACAGTGCGTTTGGGGCAGTGGAGTCCAATTACTGGGACTTTGGTCAGAACATCTGTCTAGACGTCTATGCTCTTGCAAAAATGTTATGGGATCTTTGATGGCAAGAAGTGGTCAGGATCTTGGTCTTTCATCTTATTGGAAAGTCAACAGACGCAAGAGCAATGACACTGCTGGCGGCTGCCGCTGGCAGGAATCATCAGGGGCTCTGGAAACGGGGCTGTCTCCTGCAGAGCTGTACCAAAATGCCCAGCGCGTCACGTGAGAGCGGGTGTGCGACGGCCCCTCGTTCTGGGGGAGCGAGCAGACCAAATGCAGGACCTCAGTCCGCCATGTCCGGTAATGCAGATCAACGACAGCTAGGGTCAGCTGCCTCGACTTTAACTTGGCAAGCCCAAATTGTACTCAAATTAAATATTTCATCCCTAATATCAGTGGTGCATACAAAACAAAACAAGGTGAGGAGCTAGATTTGGCTTTGGTTTTGCAAGGAAACAAACCAAGCAATAAAACTGAGAAAGAAGGAGCTGGCAGCTAGTAAGCTGCCACCAGAAGCTGTGACTGCCCTCCTTGATGACAGCTCTGTGGTCTCAGAGCTGCCCCTGTAGCTTCCTAGCCAGGCTGCAAGCGTGTGGGCAGGGGAGGGGACAGAAAATGATACTTAGCTCATGTTACAGCATATTTCTTTCATCTTGCTCATTACACCAACTAAACAAAGAAACAAAGTCAAAATCTGTGTTTCATCTACAGAGATTTTTGGGATGCAACATTTTAACCTGGTCTTTCATTTTTTTTTTACCAGGAGTTCACCTCTGATGGAGCACTGTACTTAAATTTTTGTTCTAGACAATAATAGACTCATACAGTAGATACAGTAGCTTAAAATCTTAATGGTATTGAAATGCATCACTTGGATGTTACTGCTCTGTGTCGAAGTGTTCAGATACTGAGGCAGCAGGAAGTACAAATACAGTCGGCCAATATTTAATTTACCTCCTCTCGCTCCTGTTCATATGGTCCTCCCCGTTCTTCCCCCCAGAGCTCGCTGCTGGTTTTATAGCAACGTCAGCAGCTCTCGCGAGCCCTCCTACTCACTCCCAGTTGAACTTCTAATATTTTTGTCAAATATCTTCCATTTTCCCTCAAAGCTTCTTTATCTCTTTTCACAGTCTTACATTATGCCACCCTCAAGCTCCACTCTGGCTGTACCTCAAGGAGAAGTGGTGTTACTTCAACCTGACGAGGATTCCTAGGTACTCCAGCGTCTGACATCTCACAGCAGCAGTCTATCACTCCCTGTGGATCAGTGCTAGGAAGGGACACAGAAAATCTTTTTCCCAGACACTTGTTTTCACCTGGGAAGGGTGAAAACTCGCTGTCACGTCCCATGGGTAGGTCCTGTAGCCATCTCGCTCTTCTATGGTTTTCACCACTCCCTCTCAGTACTCCAGACCATGCTTGCCCAGTCCTCCCTCCTCCGCAGCCCCGTCTCTTTGTCCTAGTCTCTCATCAGCTGACTTGCTAGAGCTTTCCTCTTCTGGCTGCTTCTGCAAGTCTTGGTTTCCTTGCCAGGAGACCAAGCACTGGCCTCCAGCACTGGCCTGAGGCCTCAACCTTCTGAGTCCTTCTGAGTCCTAGCTATGTCCTTTCCCGCACAGCTACCAGGCAGCTCCGGTGGAGTTTCAGTTCCGGCTTTTGTTCCACCTCTATTTCATTCATGGAAGTTTCCCACTGCTGCCTGCTCCAACGGGATGTGAAGGAGAGGAAGGCTCATTTATTACCTGCCCACGACCTCACAGGACATGGCCCTTGGTTGCTGCGAGGGAAATCCTGAGTTGTGTCCAGTCTAGCTGTAATTTGCAATAAGTTTAACCATAAGGAACAGAAATCTCTACTGAGAATTTGACCTATCTGTGAAAGAAAATTTTTCAAGGGTTTAGACCTTGGCCAGATGTTCACACTGTTTCACAGACAGATCAAAAGTACAACTTGGATACGAAGACTATGCACACTGTATTTCTGATCTGTGCTTGAGAGCAGAATGACACCAAACTGTATTGACAGAAAGGTCTGAAGAATCTGCAAACCATTAATGCAACAACGCATTTTTGCCAAACTTTGTTCTAGTTGAAAGCACTAATGCTGGTGAAATCAAGTAGAAGAGTATTTCTGGTAAAAAATTCCTATTTATTTCCTCTCACCTCCTTTTACCCTGACCAGGTACACAACTAATGAGGCACACTCAGAGATGTACACACTGCTGGTCTTCTGTTATCATACTCAATCAATAAGAGCAATTTAGAGCAGTGGTAACCTCTCCATGCATACTTCCATTGTCCCAAGGGATCAATATAATCAGTATCGCAGCTGGCTGGTGAGAAATAATGAGATTATGATAACAAAAAGGCAAGCTTTCCAAATTTTTTCTTAGTGTATGCCAAAACATGATACTTTTCTATCTGTCCATAAAGGAAAAAATATCAATATTTAAGAATAATGTATCTATTAGAAGTCTATAAAAGTATGTTTTTATCTATGATTTCTTGTAACTTCAACTTTTTTCATGAATGCAGTATTTACTTTCCCTTAAACGCAACGGTGAGGTTTGACTTCTTCATTCTTGAAAAGGGTACATAGATGTTTAAAATTGTACCAATTTTTCCA